>JAMPIV010014126.1:0-435000 GCA_024509875.1 Oreohelix idahoensis
TGTCATGAAGCAATATTTTAGGTGCATAGTTGGAGGGTGGATGTGCGGATCGTTCCGTAGCTAGGTGGTGTTGCGTTCCAGAAGGTCCTCCTGTTCGGATTTCTTCGGTAAAGCTCCCACTTCTGTTGTCTTTTCTGTTGTCTAGTTTTTCTACTTCTTTAATTTCGCACGTGTACCTGAAGAAAAAACATACCTTTAATGTTTGTATTATTTATGTACCTGATGCCAGCGCGTGGTTTCTTTGACAATTTGTTTTACAAGGTGACGTTGCAACGCCTCAAGCACAACTTCTGAGTTAGTTGCCTTGTACGACATGCAATGAGCGGTGTAGTTGGCATATTTCTTTCTTTGTCTCGTCAGCGACCACCGGAACTACATTTGTCCATTATTGACTTTGAACGGTACATTATTAATATTTCATTCTTTTAGTATTCGGAAGCAGAGTTTTGTATAAATAATCAATAAATTAATAAGAACAAAGATCCCGGACACTCAATCAATGTTTACAGCTTTTTTCTAATGTTATCTTGTCCACGAAATTAAGTGCAACAAAAACTACCCTAAACTAATGTAAGTTGCGAAATTGCGCATCTTTTATAAAAAGTGTCACCAGCCTAGAAAGGGCTGAGAACCTGTGGAGTTAGGAAATTAATGGACCTGAACATAAACATAATTTTTAGAAAATTCTAAGAATGACGCAAATGGGAGGATTCTTGCTAGTCAAACCTCTGATAGACATATTCATAAAAAACTTCTAAAGTGAATTAAAAAAGGCTACGGTCTTTGCTATAACCAGAAACTCCATTGAGTGAGGTGGTTGCTGCCTGGAATGTTTATATTGGGATAACTCATACCACGACCACTGGACCTATGTTGGTCCTGTCAAGCGAAGGACTTGACGTTGTCTTAGCCACCATAGCACATTTCATTATAATGCATAAGATGTTTCTGGCGAAAGGAGGAATTAATTTCAACGTTTTTAAGGTTGCGTATATATGTTTTACTTATGCACGTTTATGAATTAAAATAAAACATAATTTGGTTTTACTATGGCTCAGTTTCTGATTCAATAAAAATATGAGCTTTGTGAACAGGTTCGTGTCCGTCATTCAACTTATATTTCGTATTTCCCGCAGGCCAAACTAGACCCTGGGAGGATATTTTCTTGAATTATCAATCAAATATCTTAGTGTCAAATTCCAGGAAGCCGGACTAAAATTATTTTTACCTTTTCAATGCAAAGGGAACCGCTGAATAAATAAAAACACATGTTTTAGACAATGTTAGGAAACGAATGCCTTTCTGCTTAATAAAAAACCGCCACACTTCATTGTCACACAGGTGTCGATGTGTCCCTGCCTTGTCGCCTAGATCGGTTTCCTTTATTACGGCTTGACCACACACGTGGAGTTAATAATCATTCTAACCAGGCAAGCTGTGGAGTCCAAGCGTCCTCTCGTCGTGTGTTTCTGTGGATGTTGTTCATTTTTCAGGAAGCCCCGCTGTGCAATATTTCAATCGATATAGCACGAGAGCTTATTGATGTTGTATGCCTGACATCCTGTCGCAGAGCACCTGAAAGATAGTGTGTAGGTTGGTCCGCGCAGTCCACTGTTTTTTCTGTTTAATATTTTATTCCTCAAAACGTAAGTAAACGAATAAATAACTAACGCATATTACTTTATCACAGCGTTTTCCATTTTCTTTCTGGTGAAATGCATGTTCCAGATTTGTTTCATTTCTTATGTAAACGAGCGAAACATTAACTCATACCTTTACTTTTAAATGTACCTTAATTTGTTTCATCATCTATTACAACCGTGTTTTCTTCTTGACAGCTCTCTATCTCCCCCCACCATTTTCTTTATGTCTCTCTCTGTGTCTCTCGTTCTCATTGGTCACACATGTCGGGTTTTAGGGTCCTTAATGTTTATTTATTGACATATAGTGTTGACGTTTACATCCTCCCTATTGGCGAGTCCCTAAGTCATCGCTCCAAGCAAAACTAGCCATACTGTATCCTGAATGTTCTAGTTGTTACATTTTGTCTTTTAAATCTATACGATTAACAACCCAAATTAAGATTTCTACGTCAGCCTAAATATATGAATTCATATAAATCCAAGTTCTTTACTGATTACCCACATTCGTTTTGCGAATATTATTCTCATATAATTCGCAAACTTTACCTTTTTCCTTTCTCTTAAACTGAGAATCGCGCTAGGACGATATTACGTAGATGTCAGGGCTGCAGGGCGTCATAAGGCGTGATAAGTCGGTTCGCTGAACACAGGACGTAGCAAATCGTCTACATTCTCACCGAGCGCGCGAGCTTCTTCTCGGCATTAGTCCCGGTGAGGTGTGATACTTTACATCTGCACCGGGCAGTATCCAGACATTTGGCTGGAAAATCCCAAACTGACACGGCGCTCACTTGGGCAATGGAGTCAGGCTGTCTGGGATTTGAAACTGACACGCGTACATCGTGGTCAGTAGGTGACAGTTACGACACGCGTTAAGCGGACGTAAATGTTGGGAGTAGGGGAGATAATTTCGCTTGGCGAAATAAGTTTCGGCCCTTTGTCTGATTTTAAGATATTGGCCAAGTTTGAAACTTTAATTTCATTCTCGCTCATAGACTCCACAGTAGATAGGTCGCTCGAAAAAAACAGAATAGCTGTTAGCGAAGATCTCAGTTTGTTTCGGCAATTTGTCGAACTTCTAGACTTCCAGAAATATTTTCAGCAATTTTATTCTTAAGTTGTGCGACTACCTGTAATTCTGTGGTTGAGGTAATTAATATGATAGATATATAGATTTTGTGAGTGTTAAAGTGTTAAATCGCTTAATTCATTTTAATCTATTTCTTTAGCGCAGAAGAGAAATAAAGTGGTAGGCTATTATATTTTCTAGGGAAGCATTCAGTGGAAAGCAGACTAAAAATTATAATTTCTAGCTTATAACGGCAATTGTAGCTATTTATGAAATTTAATTTAACTGCTAATACTCAGTCGAGTGTATTTTTCTAAACTAACGTATAAACTCTAGAATCGAGCCTCATGAATGATGACGGGATACGCACGTGTTCCTAATTTATGAGGAATGCTGATTTTTAAATATAACTTACGTCACGGGAAGTTTAAATGATAAGCAAAGCTCTCTGCTTGCAAGTTTAAATGTAAGTTTTAACCAGTACAGATTCTGTTTATTATATTATATGTGTTATTTTTCCTCCACACAGTGAAAGTTTTGGGGTGACCCTAACTTTACCAGCACCTAGTAGTAGTTTCCATACTTGTGAAGAAATAGACAGTCCTTATTTTGAACCACGTGGGTTTTCTCAAGTAACACTGATCTGACGGTGCAAGTTAGACAGAAATACTAATATCCCTATAACGGGTTTTCAAAGACTGTAATGATAAATACTGGACCTTGGAGCCAGCACTTAATTTCTTCTAGAAACTCTATATAATTTGCTGCCTGGTGGCGTGAATATTAACAATCATTTCCCGACTAGATTATATCTTGTGGACAAATCTGTGGTGTGACTAAAGTGAATCCTATACTGAGGGAAGGCACCGACCTGACATTCATCATTTTTTTTTAGAAACCTACGCTATTGACACTGTGCTCTGTTAACTCCCGCGCCTGGAATAATTGTTAGGTGACTTAATCAGACATTTGAACAAATTTGCATACCCAAGTAGTCGTTCCCGGAGACTCCAAGTTAAACAGGTCTTTTGGAACTGGGGACTTCTTGGCAGTAGACTGCATTTTTTGAGTCTGTGTGAAAATCTAAAATCAATGTGTTCCAAGAGGCAGCAAGCAAAGTCGTGAGTACTAGTGTGAGAAGCCATGGCGGAATGAATGAGTGTACGCTGGTTTGAGTGATATTTTTCACTATTATATCTTTGACACCCTGTTGCTGTCCTATTTTTTTTTTCAATCTGCATAATTTGTTGCTAAGGCTAGAGTTCTTGTGTTTTTGTCTTAGGTTAAATCAGATTTTTTTTTTCAAACTCTGTGCATATAATTACGAGATAAAACAAAGAAAACTCTTAGACTCAAACCCTATGTATCTGTGACTCGGGCGCCAAAATCTGTTCTCTTAACGGGGCCGGGCTAAACCTAGAGTTAACACTATAACGGGGCTATCATCCTTGCAACATTTCCTTGATTTTTTATGACTATGTGTATATGTATTTTCCTTGATGTACTTTCTTTGATGTTGTGAGCCGATTTTTTCCTGATATTAAAATCGCTCTTGAACTAAACAATCGTGTTTGGTCAGCTCGTTCTAGATAATATATATATATCATTGTTATAGTTTTCCCACGTCTGTGTGTTTACCTGTCGTCACGTGTATGTGCGTGCCTGTGAGTGATAGAAATATACGTAATATGTATATTGGTGTAGTCTGTCTGACGCTGTAACAACTGTTGTAGAAGATAGGTGAGAGAGAGAAGAATTCTTTTCGCTTTCAGAGACAGCCACTATATCAAATCTATCATCTCACGTGTGTGGAAATTCTATTACCTTTCACTAACTCTCACTGAGTCTATCACCTATTCAAACCTATTCAGAAGGGACCAAACCTAGTCTTAATTCTCCTATCGGAAATCTACGACAAATGAGGGCTCGTTTCCGGTCTTTGAACTTAGAATAGGAAGACGAGTACGACAAATGAGGGCTCGTTTCCGGTCTTTGAACTTAGAATAGGAAGACGAGTACGACAAATGAGGGCTCGTTTCCGGTCTTTGAACTTAGAATAGGAAGACGAGTACGACAAACGTGGACTCGTCTATCTGGATTTTGTATTTAAGATTCTTATTCTGTAATAGAGTAAGAGTGTGATGTCTTGTGAGTTGTGTATGCCATTTAAAAAAAAAAAAAATTACCCCTAGACTAGCGATCTGTTTACGGGCGTGCTGACCACACAAACTAATAGTTTTTTTTTCCACAGCATCTTTGAATAATATACATTTTGGTTACAGGTTGATTTTGTCGGGATATATGTTAACTGCTGATTGTAATACTAAATGCTGGTAAAGTGGTGAGTGTATAACATTCACTGGGTACTGAGGCAGAACGGCGTTTGAACTAAGTTAAGGAGTGTGTTTCGGACTTTTTGTCCAGATTAATTCCCTCCCTTACCCGATCTGACTTCAGGGGCGAACTTATAGTGGATTTTTAAAAATTAAGGGATTATTTTTTCTCTTTAATTTTTGCAATATTCTTTTGCTTTTCCACTGTAGCAACTTATTTTTCAGAAGTTATCTTAACTACCATTTATTTGGCGTAGTCGTGTTTTGCATTAAGTGCTTTATTGCCGATAATAGCAGCGATAGTTAGATTTTACTTTGGAGGAGGTATCCCAGGGTTAAGGATATCATCTTTTGAATTTTTGGTTTTTTTTTCTCGTAAGTGGTAGGAACCAGGTTATTCTTTTTCCTATTTTCTATCTCCACGTGTCTCAGTCACTGACATAATATGGCCGAGAGGGCAAAGCTTAGACAACTCCTCAGGGACGAAGCGAGAGAGGAGGGACTGGAAGGAGAGGAAGCGAAAGCTTTTGTCAGGGACGAACTTGAGAGATATGATGCGGAGAGGAAAGCAGCTGAAGCTAAAGAGGAAAAAGAAGCAGCGGAGAGGAAAGAAGCGGAAGACCGGCTATTACAGCAGAAGAAGATGGACGAGGAAATGGAAATTCGCAGGATGCAGCATGAGGAAAGAGAGAAGGAGAAGCAGAGACAACATGAGGAAAGAGAGAAGGAAAGACAGCAGGAGGAAAGAGAGAAGGAGAGACAGCATTTGGAAAGAGAAAATGAGCAACGACGACAGCATGAGTTGGCTCTTAAGGCTCTAGAAGTCCAAAGTCTTGGCGCTGCCTCTACCTCCAGCAATGGAGAGTCTTCTCCTCATTCTTCCTTAACTGACCCTGCTAACACTCAATCTCTTCAACTAAATGCTATGTCTTTCACTCTTGAATCTTTTCCTTGTCCAAATGAGAAGATTGACACATGGTTAGAAAAATTTGAGAAAATTGCAACTCTGTACGGGTTAGAGAGGTCGCGTTGGAATATGAAACTTTCCCAGGCCCTAAAAGGTTCTGCTTATGATGTTTATTCTAAGCTGGAAAGTAGCCAACAAGACGACTACGATGTGTTGAAGAAAGCGTTACTGGAGCGCTTTGAAATGAACGCTCGCAAGTTTTTGCAACTGTTTCGCAACAGCGGAAAGAGAATTCTGAAACTTTTCACCAGTTCTCATCTCGTCTTAAGGGATATCTAACAAAGTGCCTTGAGCTTTCGCAGCTCCCCTCTACCTATGAAGGTCTTGAGGAACTTGTTCTAACTGAACAAATAAAGAACACTTTGTCTGCTGATACCCGGAGATTTCTCGCTGAGCAGGGGGCAGAAAAACTTGAAGACATTTTGGAAAAGTCTGAGCGTTATCACAATGCGCTGGCTGAACTACCGGCCACAAAGCGGAAACCGACAGAGGAGCATTTTCGAAAACATAACCTAGAGCAATCTTCTCAGGCTTCTAACCAAAACAACCACAGAGAAACTGGACCTCAAAACCCCCCTCCTGAAAAATCCAAGTTCTACAAGAACAAGTACCCCAACCACCCCAAACAGTCTGATCAACCCGACCGCCCTACATGGCAGCGTAGCCAGAAAGGACAAGGTGGCAAAGGGAGAACCCCTGAGCACGGGACATATGATCAGACCGAGCACACCGAGCCGAAACGCATCGGATGCTTATTGACAGTCTCGCAAGGCGGAATTATTGACAGTGATTCCCAACCTGTTGGGGATAGACCCTCAACGCGAGGTACTGTTACTTTGAACGGTTCTCAAACTTCTTGCTTATTTGACACGGGGCTTTCTTATGATTGCATTGTTGCCAGGAACCTGGTCAAACCCGGTCAAGAGACAGGAGAGACCGTCAAACTTTGTGGAGTTCGTAAGAGTGATGCACCTACAGCGCTTCCCATCGCATTGGTGGAGATACACTCTGACTTTGTCAGAGGTGTGATCAAAGCGGCTGTTATGGATGATCCCATCTACCCAGTCATACTTGGCGGGAGATACGTGTGTATTGGGAAACCGGAAGAGCCGATTGTGGCAGCAGTAACTACAAGAGGGCAAACCAAGAAGGAACGGGAGCCTGCGCCTAATTTGTTACCTATGGAACTTAAAGAAGCGCAATACAAGGACCCTACTTTGGCACCCTGCTTTAGGAAACTGCCCATGGCGAAGGAACCCAAACAGCACGGGGACATTTTTTCTGAGGATGGCGTACTTTATCGGAGAACGGGCAAGCCTGACCAAGGTTACAACCAGCTCCTAGTACCGAAACAGTACAGAAGCCAAATCCTAGAAATGGGGCACTCTCTTCCCTTTAGCGGACATATGGGACAGAACGCCACAAACCAACGTATAACCACTCATTATTGGTGGCCAGGAGTAAATACTGATATTATCAGATGTCAAATCCTGTGCCCAGTGCCAACGTGTGCCACCCAAGCAACGGGCACCCCCAGTTTCTTTGGGTGAAATGCCAATAGTGGGTACACCATTCGAACGGGTTGTGATCGACATTTTAGGGCCTTTCGAAAGGACTAAAAGAAGGAACAGGTTCATCCTGACCTTAGTCGATACATGCACTTTATGGGCAGAAGCTATCCCGCTAACATGCGCAGATGCCAAGCATGTCGCAGAAGCCCTCGTGCAGATTTTCACTCGGTTGGGATTCCCGCAGCAAGTGTTGACGGATAATGGATCTCCATACCGAAACCTGTTGATGGATGAGATCGTTAAGATCTTGAGGACCCAGCACATCCACACTAAGCCATATACTCCGGCCGGAAATGGGCTCGTGGAACGTGCTAATGGAAACCTCACCATGATGCTAAGTAAGCTGGCACAAGTGAAACCTGAAGATTGGGATCTCTGTATTCCTGCAGCATTATTTGGCTACAGAGAATCTCCTCATACTTCCACAGGATTTCCGCCAGCTACACTCTTATTTGGCAGACCCATTAAGGGCCCGCTTGAAGCCTTACTTCAGTCTCTGACAGACGAGAAGGCGGATGAGACAGTCGTCTCAGCAAGTAAATATGTGTCGGTTTTAAAGGAAAGGTTGAAACTAGGGTGGGACCTAGCAACGACTAACTTTAAGCGAGCTCGCACAAAGCACGCTAACCGATACAGGAAAGTCGCGGAAGAGAGAGAACTGGAAGCAGGAGAGAAAGTTTTGGTGTTGCTCCCTACCGAGAACAACCAACTGAAGATCGGATGGCAAGGGCCGTTTACCGTCCTGAAAAAGATTTCTAAGGCTAACTACCAGATCTCTATTGAAGGAAAGGAGAAGGTTTTCCATTTAAATCTCTTAAAGAGATACTTGGAAAAACCAGTGCCAACCTCCGACCATCTCCTGACGATCGCCAAAACTGACGAAGATGATGATAGTGGCAGGGATATTCCACCGCTATCACAGGAAATCTTTCAAAAATGTCAGAAGCGGCGACGCTCTTTCAAGCGCGCATGGGAGACATTCCGGGGGAAGGAAACTTTGAGGAGTGGACTTGAGTAGGAATTGGACAGAGATGGAGGGGGAAGATGAGAGGGAAGAGGACAGACACCCCGAAGCTACGGTTATAGGAAATTAAACTCCATAACGTAGACATGGAGTGCTTCCATATCTTAAAGGGGGGAGGCTCTGTCACGTAGGGTTTATATTCATTTAATTTCCTACATTTTCTTCCTATTCGTTCACCCAAATTCTCTCTTTTATTATCTCTGTATTTCATTTTTCCTGTATATTTTTCATCCATTCGTTTTGCGAATATTATTTCATATAATTCGCAAACTTTACCTGTTTCTTTCTCTTAAACTGAGAATCGCGCTAGGACGATATTACGTAGATGTCAGGGCTGCAGGGCGTCATAAGGCGTGATAAGTCGGTTCGCTGAACACAGGACGTAGCAAATCGTCTACATTCTCACCGAGCGCGCGAGCTTCTTCTCGGCATTAGTCCCGGTGAGGTGTGATACTTTACATCTGCACCGGGCAGTATCCAGACATTTGGCTGGAAAATCCCAAACTGACACGGCGCTCACTTGGGCAATGGAGTCAGGCTGTCTGGGATTTGAAACTGACACGCGTACATCGTGGTCAGTAGGTGACAGCTACGACACGCGTTAAGCGGACGTAAATGTTGGGAGTAGGGGAGATAATTTCGCTTGGCGAAATAAGTTTCGGCCCTTTGTCTGATTTTAAGATATTGGCCAAGTTTGAAACTTAAATTTCATTCTCGCTCATAGACTCCACAGTAGATAGGTCGCTCGAAAAAAAACAGAATAGCTGTTAGCGAAGATCTCAGTTTGTTTCGGCAATTTGTCGAACTTCTAGACTTCCAGAAATATTTTCAGCATTTTTATTCTTAAGTTGTGCGACTACCTGTAATTCTGTGGTTGAGGTAATTAATATGATAGATATATAGATTTTGTGAGTGTTAAAGTGTTAAATCGCTTAATTCATTTTTAATCTATTTCTTTAGCGCAGAAGAGAGATAAAGTGGTAGGCTATTATATTTTCTAGGGAAGCATTCAGTGGAAAGCAGACTAAAAATTATAATTTCTAGCTTATAACGGCAATTGTAGCTATTTATGAAATTTAATTTAACTGCTAATACTCAGTCGAGTGTATTTTTCTAAACTAACGTATAAACTCTAGAATCGAGCCTCATGAATGATGACGGGATACGCACGTGTTCCTAATTTATGAGGAATGCTGATTTTTAAATATAACTTACGTCACGGGAAGTTTAAATGATAAGCAAAGCTCTCTGCTTGCAAGTTTAAATGTAAGTTTTAACCAGTACAGATTCTGTTTATTATATTATATGTGTTATTTTTCCTCCACACAGTGAAAGTTTTGGGGTGACCCTAACTTTACCAGCACCTAGTAGTAGTTTCCATACTTGTGAAGAAATAGACAGTCCTTATTTTGAACCACGTGGGTTTTCTCAAGTAACACTGATCTGACGGTGCAAGTTAGACAGAAATACTAATATCCCTATAACGGGTTTTCAAAGACTGTAATGATAAATACTGGACCTTGGAGCCAGCACTTAATTTCTTCTAGAAACTCTATATAATTTGCTGCCTGGTGGCGTGAATATTAACAATCATTTCCCGACTAGATTATATCTTGTGGACAAATCTGTGGTGTGACTAAAGTGAATCCTATACTGAGGGAAGGCACCGACCTGACATTCATCATTTTTTTTAGAAACCTACGCTATTGACACTGTGCTCTGTTAACTCCCGCGCCTGGAATAATTGTTAGGTGACTTAATCAGACATTTGAACAAATTTGCATACCCAAGTAGTCGTTCCCGGAGACTCCAAGTTAAACAGGTCTTTTGGAACTGGGGACTTCTTGGCAGTAGACTGCATTTTTTGAGTCTGTGTGAAAATCTAAAATCAATGTGTTCCAAGAGGCAGCAAGCAAAGTCGTGAGTACTAGTGTGAGAAGCCATGGCGGAATGAATGAGTGTACGCTGGTTTGAGTGATATTTTTCACTATTATATCTTTGACACCCTGTTGCTGTCCTATTTATTTTTTTTTTCAATCTGCATAATTTGTTGCTAAGGCTAGAGTTCTTGTGTTTTTGTCTTAGGTTAAATCAGATTTTTTTTTTTTCAAACTCTGTGCATATAATTACGAGATAAAAACAAAGATAAACTCTTAGACTCAAACCCTATGTATCTGTGACTCGGGCGCCAAAATCTGTTCTCTTAACGGGGCCGGGCTAAACCTAGAGTTAACACTATAACGGGGCTATCATCCTTGCAACATTTCCTTGATTTTTTATGACTATGTGTATATGTATTTTCCTTGATGTACTTTCTTTGATGTTGTGAGCCGATTTTTTCCTGATATTAAAATCGCTCTTGAACTAAACAATCGTGTTTGGTCAGCTCGTTCTAGATAATATATATATCATTGTTATAGTTTTCCCACGTCTGTGTGTTTACCTGTCGTCACGTGTATGTGCGTGCCTGTGAGTGATAGAAATATACGTAATATGTATATTGGTGTAGTCTGTCTGACGCTGTAACGACTGTTGTAGAAGATAGGTGAGAGAGAGAAGAATTCTTTTCGCTTTCAGAGACAGCCACTATATCAAATCTATCATCTCACGTGTGTGGAAATTCTATTACCTTTCACTAACTCTCACTGAGTCTATCACCTATTCAAACCTATTCGAAGGGACCAAACCTAGTCTTAATCCTCTATCGTAAATGACAAGACGAAATAAACTAGTTGTAATCTGTAACAAATGATTCCTCCAGGAGACGTAAATGACAAGACGAAATAACTAGTTGTATACTTCTGTAACAAACTGATTCCTCACAGACGAAAAATCAAGGACTACTTTTCTCTTCTGACAACTCACTCTCAACGAAAGTAACTAGTACTGTAAAATATCTCAGGAGACGTAACAACTGTCTCTCTACTTCCTACAGGAAGACGTAAATGACAAGACGAATGTAACTAAGTTGTAATCTGTAACAAAATGATTCCTCCAGGAGACGTAAATGACAAGACGAAATTAACTAGTGTAATCTTTAACAAACTGATTTTCCTACAGAGGACTAAATGACAAGACGAAGTAACTAGTTGTAATCTGTAACAAACTGATTCCTCCAGGAGACGTATATGACAAGACGAAATAACTAGTTGTAATCTGTAACAAAACTGATTCTACAGAAGACGGTAAATGACAAGACGAAAGTAACTAGTTTAATCTGTAACAAACTGATCCTACAGAAGGACGTAAATGGACAAGACGGAAAGTAATAGTTGTAATGTAACAAACTGATTCTCTCAGAGACGTAAATGACAAGACGAAATAACTAGTTGTAATCTGTAACAAATGATTCCTACAGAAGACGTAAATGACAAGACGAAGTAACTCTATTTGTAATCTGTAACAAACTGATTCATACAGAAGACGTAAATGTCACTATTAACTCAAGACGAAATAACTAGTTGTAATCTGTAACAAACTGATTGGCCTACAGAAGACGTAAATGACAAGACTCCAAGTAACTAGTTGTAATCTGTAACAACTGACTGATTCATACAGAGAAGACTCATTTAAATGACAAACGAAGTAACTAGCTTCCACTCAAGTAATAGTTAAAGAAAATCCCTCTGTAACAAAACTGATTCCTGTGGTGTATTTGTATGAAAATAAATACCGCATTAGTGCACATTTCGATAATTATAAAAAACCTCTATCCATCCAGTATCTGAAACGCTGTGTTACGCCACTTTTGGATGAATTAGGGTAATCCGTCCTCAGTACGTGTTTGTAACGTCATGCTTTCAAAATTTACCCAAACGGATGAAGGTTAGGAGTAATTTCAAACCCTGAAAGTAACATGTTAATTATCCCTGATTGGTTCATTGATTATCCGAGAAAGAGCGAACATTAAGTTCACTCTCAGGGGATGTGTTACGTGGGCAAAAAAGTTTCAAATATTTGCTGTTAAGCGGATCTTCTGACTTGAACAATATAGGCCTTGTATTATTTCACTTAAAAAACTTACACAAATTATTTGTAAAATTATGTGCCTACAAGCCAAAATACTAGGTACGGAAGTGGAATGTTCATCTCACTTAACTGCAGTAGGAACCTGTGACCAACAGCAACCAAATGTTGGTCTAGTTTGTATCTGGTTAACCACGAGCTCTTGTTAATAATATTTTAAGGACACTTAAGGACGGGAAGGGAAGTGCAATCCATGTAGAAGGACCCTCCGTGTTTTCCATCACCCACTGTGTCCGCGGTTTACATTCAATTTAGAAAGACCGTGTTCCATGCTGTGTGAACTTAATTGTTTACTGAACGGCGTCGGTTCACAGTTGTCGTGATCAGGATATCCACAGTGGGTATTTCTTACTAGATCTGGGTTTTGGGCTTTCCGTTGGGTATCTGGGGTATTTTTCCCCCCCAAAATCTGCATTAATCTGGGTATATTTTGAAAACAATTGACATTTACAATGTATGTATATTTCTGTGCACTGAGCATTATACATTATTGTATATTATAATTAAATGTAAAACATTATGTGCTTTATATTTTTTTATTCCACTTAAATTTAAATTTAATTCTTGTTTTTAACCACATCAATGACGTTGTTGTGTTTTTTGTACTCGTTTACATCAACTATCTATTGCTGAGTTGTTTATTCTGTTAATGGCTGTCATTTGCAATACTCGGGTCATTTTTGCGATGTGTTATAAAGTCTTCCTTTTTATCGAGCATTATTAGACTTAAGCAGATAAAACAGCATATTGGTTTTTATTTTGTTATTATAAGATTATGAAATGAGGCGATGATGAAGGTTACGCTTGGGTAGTTGTAGCAGCATGACGACACACACGCACCACCGCTACTAAAAAAGTAGAAAGCCAATCGGGTATCAGCAAGGCTTTTTTGTGCGGATATGGCCTAACAGACAGCGAACTGACGGATTTGGATAAAGCCGGACTCTGGTAACCGCTATGCTGCGATTTGTTACGGTTGTTCCTGGGGTACATTAACTAATGCCAACAAAACAGCTTTATTGACACATAAAAGCACACAGAAGCACATGAAAAACTTCGAAGCCAAAAAGCAAAAAAAACTCTGAACATTAACAAGTTTTTCATCAAACCAAAAGAGCCCTGTCTCCAAGACAAAATTGCTAAAGCGGAGATAGTGTTGTCGGCTTTCAGTTGGCAGAACATAATACTACCGCCGTTTTCGCAAGCTGATCATTTGATTGAATGTTGCAAGCAGATATTTCCAGACAGCACAATTGCTCAAAATATGTCACTGAAGCGCACCAAGGCTGCCTATGTGATGCAGTACGGCATTGCTCATTTTGAGCGGCTTGAATGTTATAAAACATTTGCAGAAATCAGAAATTTTCTATTATCGTTGATGAAGTACTGATATTTTCTACGAACCAATGTTGGCAGTCGTTGTGCGATTCTGTGACACTTAGAAGACCCCAAAAGACACACTGTTTAGACCTCACTGAGGTGGAGGATGGGGACTGGTCATTGGCATGTTTACAGCTAGCATGAGGTGTTAAGAAAATTGTTGAGCGAACGCATGAAATCCCGCTTAGTAACGTCATTGGTTTTGCTGCAGACACAACTGTGCCAATATGATGGGGACTGCAAGTGGTTTTACAGGCACATCTGAAGAAAAAGAGATTCCACATGTCTTTGTTCTCGGCTGTGTTTGGCATTCATTTGCATTTTGTGCAAATGCTGCCAGCAACCACCTGCCATCTTGGCTTGAAATTTTCAGAAAGAATGTCTGCTTCTATTGTTCGCGTAGGAGTAAAGGAAATCTCCAGGTGCAGTTAATACAAGATGGAGTTCAGGCCAAGAAACATAAATTGTTGAAGCTGTGTGAAACACGCTGGCTGTGTCCCCGTGAAGCAGTAAATTCCACAAATGGAGGATGCTCTGCACTTGTATTTTCAATCCGAAGCTTCAGTGGACAACGTCGACAATGCGGGGCAAATCCTGCAGACGATGAAACACTGCTGGCACGAAGCACATGCTTCTATTTGTCAGGGCTACTTACTGGGTAAAGTTAACGTCATGAACATGGAATTCCAGTCACAAAGTGTACACCGAGAACTTCCTTCCCCCCCCCCCCTCCCCTTTCTTCACAAAGTGTACACGAGTGTAACAGAGGGAGTATCGTTTTTTCTTCTCAGTATGTTTATTAGGTGTGGTGGGTTTTGATGTTATGAATTGTTGTTATGTATTATTATTATATTAAATGAGATCAGCTATGAAGGTCCCTGAATTTAACAAATAGTATTGTAAACTTTTCAGAGTACCTTTCCGCTACCACCCTTTTGATCTCATCAAAAATTATTCTATATTATTATTATATAAAATGACTTCGTGTAGTGTCTAGGGTTATGAATGTAGAGTGTAAGGTGCAAATAACAAACTAACATTCAAACAAATAGTTTATTATCCACAACAACCAACAGTATTACAACAATAACATACAAACGACACTTTAAAAGGCTATCTTTATTTAAGACAGTGGTTGAAATTTGTGTAAATAGAGTTTTTTTTTACAATTTATTATCCTGATTCTAAATTATTTTGAACCAGGACTGACAATCAAAACAAAAGTGAAATCAAAAGAATCATTTACACCAGTCCAATAACACAGTAGATCTTCTGTCCATACATACAATATTATTCTCAAAATATAAGTGTGTAGTTGTATTCTTCTACTTTGAGGTAATACTGGTATCAAACAATAGGTTGTGGTTATAATCACTGGTCCTTTAAGTTATGTCTGTTTTCGTTTGTCACTTGTGGAAATATTAATAACTATTTCAGATTTTTTCCTTCACTATCACTTTCTAGTTCTTTTAAGTTGAGCTCCAGGTGCCGAACAATAACTTAATTTGGCAGGAGAATACAGGTAGATCGTTTCCTCTGCTCGCTTGACAATCTGCTCCACCTGTTTGGTAGGCAATGGCCACTAGCATGGGCTCGAAGTATACAGACAGAGTCCTGAATCGAGCAGTTCTCAAGCGTTTGGTACTACATTAACGTCAGTACCCAGGACCCTGAAATGTGAAGGTTATGCATCCTTCTTTATACCTAGTATACAATACTATTCCACATTTAAGTACAGGTACATTACAAACAAACGTAAAGGGTCATAGCTTTATACCAACATATGCCACCATTATCTTTTGATGTGACAATGTACACCAGTATTCCTCTCCCCTACTAGTTACAACACCACTGCAATTCCAGCTGTAATCTTTTTCCATATAATAGGATAGGTGGTATGCTCCTTGATGACAATCATACATATTTTCTTATAGTCTAACACCTCTCTGATAGTCTACCACATGGTGGATCAATCTCTAGGCTCTGCCTAAGTTTGCTACAGACCCACTTACTTATAGTCATACATTATTATCTCACATTCAATTTTTATTCTAGATACATGTTAATAAAGTCAATATTACCCCATTTATTCAATGAAATACACAAGTGAACGATGACTGGCACACTTTCGATCTGCCGTTCTGTCCAGGCTTTTGAGAAATATTGTTTACACAGCACAAGCCTGCTCTCATCGCTCCTTGGCAAAATTTTGTTATAAAATGGCGTCCTCACCTAATGCTTTTCCCCAAATATCAACTCAACTCTGGCCAATGATTATCCTTATTTCACTTGTAAACAAAGTCTTTCAAAAATACAATTCAACTTTCTACTACGTTACTCGGGTAATATATGTTTAGTACGAGGTCGGCCAATAATATTTCGCCTCACTTTAAATTCCACACAATCCCCTTCATCGTACCATCTTAGCCTATCTTTCATACTAATTTCCCCCCCCCCCCCCAAAAAAAACAAAAAAATATATCTATGAGTTCTCTATGATTATCCCTTGTGTGTCTAAGCAAACATGACTTGACCTGACAGTATCTCCGATTTCTATAAAGGATTAACATATTTGTCAGTGGTGTGAAATTCTAATCCACATATATAAATTAAAAAGTAAATGTAAAGCCTAACAAATAACTTCAATAAAAAGGAAAGAAGAATGGTAAAGAACAGTGCTGTCACAATGACTGTACTCGAAATCCCCCTTGTTTTCTACTTCGTCTGCAAATTGTAACGTTTCACGTTGATAGTAAAAGCCTACTGCAGCATACACGCTTTCTACGATAAAACGTGTACTGCCTTTCTAAGAAAAACCTTGAGATACGCAAGCTGACCTATATTTAATATTCCATTCATGTCATTTTATACACTACGATACCATAAACGAACGGACAGATGGACTTAGGATAGAAAGAAAGGGAGGGCTGAAAGCCGGGACGCATACAACACTAAACACGCGTCTCGCTATACAATTAAAGTCATCACGCGTGTAAGGCCACAAGCACTAATTTTTTTTCAAATCGACAGTGATAAAAAAACACTACCCATACGAGAGTTAGGTTTTAAAAAACTTACAAAACGCTTATTAGGAAACATGACATTCTACTGTTTTATGTCTGAAATCCTGACATTAGTATGACAGTACAGCAGACACCATAAAGTTTGGAAGTGAGGAGGTGGCAACAGCACGACTATCCTAGAAGAAAATGCATATTTTGAACGCAGCCCCTTAGCCCCATTAAATTTATATATTTGGGTTCCTTAGGACTTGCTGACAAATAATATGTTAAACGTTACGCAAATAGCCTAGGAATTAACAAATTATAGCCAAAAGAAATAGTGAGGGTGTCAGACAACACCAAAATCAGAATCGCTCAGTGGCAGATTTTGACACCACCATTGTACGGGAAATAGGTCCCCATGTTAAATCCTATTTGATTGGATAGAAGTAAATGTAAGGCTAAACACGATTAGTCGGGCTATAAATACTAATTCTTTGTTGTTAGGGAAACGTGAGTAGGAGTACTTTTTTTTCAAACGCTTGTGTAAACCTGGTTCGATTGGTTAGACCCGCCATTATAGGAAATTAGGAGCGTCTGGTCACCACCACATTTTTAAATAAACTTTCTAAGCAACAGTGCGTTGAGATTCAGCTTATATTTTTCTAAATAAAAGTCTGGGACAGAGGCAGATCGGATTTTGTGCCTATTCATTGCCAGTCAACGTAATTCTGTATTATTTCCATGAATTGTGGTAAGCTTGAAATATTTGATATCTTTTTAATGAAAATTGAATGTAATTGATAATTTATGTCTGTATATGTGTGTGGTTCAGTAGCGAACATGAGGCAAGGCCTATATAGTGCTCCAACCTGAACAGAAGGTGTCGGAGGAAAGTAAAACTACATGGAATTGCCAAACAGTACACTGACCACCTATTCTTATTGACTAGAAAGAAAACTAATGCTGGAATTGCAGAGGCGTAGTAACCATTAGGGAGGAGTATACTGGTGTAAATTATTTCAGATGAAGCTGACAGTTGGCCTACCGCTCTGAACTCAGTGTTTGTTATGTATTGTGTTCAGTCTATAAATAGATTATAAATTAGTTATGAAGTAGGAGGTACAACCTTCTTGTTTCAGGGACTGTGGTCCTAAAGTTATTGAGCAGCACCTGGTCTGAGCTTTGCTGAAACTGGAGGCTGACAGCATACTCCTGGGTCCAGATAGCGACTAGTGAGGTGTCTTCAGAACACAGGGGAGCAATCGAGCAGAGGAGTCTTTTCCTGCCGCCATCACGAAAGTTAAGCCTCTGTGGCCAGTGGAGCTCAACATTATGTGTCCCCTCAAAAATTGACATTTTAGAAAAAAAGAGGGACAATACCTTGTTTAAATTGACAGGAACTGTGAACTTTTTCCCCATACTATTTCCCAGATAAACAAACACTTGAAGTCATGATGACAAATAACAACATAGCTTGAAAAACAAAACCAGTATTACCTCATAGTACTACTACACAACTGACACACATAGGATAATATTAATAAAATATGTCACTACTAAGTTCATATTTACCAACGGGCTGATCACCCGTTTGCCAGTCACTTTGATTACAGAAACAACAGCAAATGGATTGATTTGCCATTGCCCTAAAGACGCCAATAGGCGTGATGGGAAACAATGGCAAAGAAAACCTATCTGCTGTTGCCCTAAGACGCCACTAGGCGTAATGGCCACTGACTGCTTTGACGGTCGGCGGCTAAGGACGGAAGAAGAAGAAGAAGTTCATATTTATAAATTATGTATATATAAATTGTGATTACAATTGATTGTGATTCCTGGTTCACTTTGTAGTTGAATCAGGACATATATTAGTGAAAGTAATTAATACATATATATTTGAAACTTTACCAGTGACTCATTTAAGATAGTCTTATAGAATGTTAAAGGTGTGTGAGTGTCACAGTGTTGTCAAGTGTGGTGGAATAAATTAAATTGTTTATCTGTCTGTTGTTGTTGTGACTTACACTTCATCATTTACATAACCCTAGACATTCAACGTAGTCATCACAATATTCCAGAATAATTCTGACTGAGGTATAAATGTGGTAGCAAGTAAGGTTATCTGTAAAACACTACACCTATTAGATACAGATACCTTCACAGCTGATCTCAGTCAGTACACTAAGTCCCCTATAAATATTTATATCATCCCACTTTACCACATATATTGGGGTCTCGCTCCCGGGATTTTGAATCTTTCCCTATAAAAAAAATATTGGGGGTAATTCACTTCAGGGAATAATAGAAATTAAAAAGGTATCCTTGGGTGAAAATAAATAACGTTGAGCTCTCAGTGCCTGTGGTGTCTTTGGATAAGTAATATCAGATTGTATTGTTTAGTTAGACATTATATAAATTTACCTGTTAGAAAATGGCGGACCTGGCCAAATTTCGATCTGCTGCTGTACAGACTGCGAAAGAGTTAGGAATGGACGGGCAAATTATGATTGCTTATGTCACTGCTGAATGTGACAAATATATTGAACGGGAAAAAAAGAAGATTAGAAAAAGAGGCCGAAAGAAAGTTAGAGGCTGAGGCTAAGAGGTTGTAGATTGAGGCTGACAAAGAGGCTAAAGCATTGGAAGCCGAGGAAAGAAGACAGGCTGCAGAAAGAGAAGACAAAGATAAGCTGCAGAAAGGGAAGACAAGCGATTAGCTGCAGAAAGGGAAGCAGAAAAAGAGGAGAAGAGATTACAAAGGGAACATGAGTTACGACTAAGGGAGTTTGAGTTTCAAGGCCATGCTCCTGAAAATGGTGCCAGTCCCTTTACCTCTGATGCCACTGCTAGCCAGGGAGCCTCAACCTCAGCTATGAATTTTCATTTAGATCATTTTGTTGAGAAAGACGATGATATTGAGAGCTATCTAAATAGATATGAACTATTAGCTACCACATATGGGTTAGAGAGAGAAAGGTGGAGCTTAAAGTTATCACAAGGGCTTCGTGGGGCAGCTTATGAAGTTTTTGCCAAAATGAGCAGAGGTGATCAGGAAAATTATGACATGCTAAAGCAGGCTCTTTTGTTAAGATATGAAAAGAACGCAGAATTTTATAGGAAAAAATTTAGGAATGCTAAACTACTGTCAGGTGAAACCTATCACCAGTTCTCTGCACGGTTAGAGACATACTTGGAGAAATGGACTTCTCTGGGGAAAACCCAAGATCTTAAGGAAATGGTCCTTATAGAACAATTAAGAGAGTCCATGGCTCCAGACCTGAGAAAGTTTCTCATGGAACAAGGTGCAGAGAGGCTGGGTGAGTTGCTAAATGTTGCAGAAAGGTATCAAGCGGCTCAGGCAGAGGTATCAGGTAACAAAAAGAAACAGGTGGAAAATTTTAGGGCACCACAGAACTTTAATAAATTTGATCCTAGAGATCAAAACAAAGGTAAGCACCAATTTGATAGGCCACGGTATGACAATAAAAATAAAACCCCACAATTCGATGAAAGGAAATATGATGAAAGAAAATCTTTCAACCAAGGGAAAAGGTGGTGTAAAAAATTGTAAGATGAACAATCATGACACTGACCATTGTAGAAGGAAACCTCCTCATTGTGCTGCTATGACATCTGGGAAAAAGGAAAAAAAGGTCAAACCTGCAGAACTACAGGAACCATACCACCCCCCAGTGTGTGAAGATGTCATCTGTAATGGTGTCACTATAAGGTGTTTATATGATACCGGTTTAGATTACGATTCCGTTGTGAGTTCTCACCTGGTGCAGGCAGATCAATACACCACAGAAACAGTGGAGATTCAAACTGCAACCAAGGATGTAGCTACCATGACACTTCCCGTCGCCGGATAAAGATGAAAACGCGATATGTGGAAGGAATCATAAAAGCAGCAGTGATAAATGAGCCAATCTACCCTCTGATATTGGGGTGTAGATATGTCTTCTTGGGGAATCCCAAGAGACCTGTGATATTGGCAACAGTGCAGACCAGATCACAGTCTAAAAAGGAGGAGGATAATCCAATAAATACTCATCCAGATGAGATGAGGAAGGCACAGGCTGAGGACAAAACACTCAAGCCGTGTTTCAAGAAGTTGCCCAAATCTCATACACCTCCAGGCAAGGGAGAATTTTATATGAAGAACAAGCTGATATATAGGAAGGCTTGATCTGAATCCAATGGTCACGGACAGCTGGTCCTTCCCACTTCATATAGGACTAAAGTGTTGGAACTAGGGCATGCGATTCCCTTCAGTGGTCATATTGGGATCAGCGCAACAGGACAGCGTATAGCTTGTCACTATTTCTGGCCAGGGATAACTGAAGATATCAAACGATATGTAAAATCCTGTCCAGAGTGCCAACGAGTAGCACCTAAACATTGGACTGCACCAGCAACTCTGGGGGAAATGCCCATAGTGGGAACACCTTTGAGAGAGTTGCCGTGGATCTTGTGGGACTTCTCACCCGAACCAAGAGATGGAACAGCTACATTCTGACTCTGGTGGACACTTGTTCTATGTGAGGAGAGGCGGTAGCCCTGTCATCGATTGATTCTAAACATGTGGCAGAGGCATGGCTCACAATTTTCACAAGGTTAGGCTTTCCCAATCAAATCTTGACTGATAATGGCTCTCAGTTCAAGGGGAAACTAACAGAAGAAGTTTTCAGGATCTTCCAGGCCAAACACTTCCATTGTAGTGTGTACCACCCCCAAGGGAACGGCCAAGTGGAAAGATTTAATGGCACGTTGATGTCGATCCTGAGAAAGTTGGCACACGAAAAACCAGATACATGGGACCAGTACCTTCACGCCGCCCTCTTTGCTTATCGGGAGGTACCCCATAGTTCAACCGGTATGGCCCCGGCAACATTATTGTTTGGAAGGCCAATAAAAGGTCCACTGGAAGCGCTGTTAAGAACGTGGACTGATGAAAAGGCAGAGGAAAACATTACATCCTCATACCAATATGTGAATGAGCTGACCACTCGTTTAAAAACTGGCTGGAAACTTGCCAATGAAAATTTGAGACAAGCCAGGAAGAAACATGCTGCCTATTATAACAGGAAAGCTAAAGACAGAGATTTGGCTGTGGGAGAGAAGGTACTGCTTCTTCTACCCGGTAGCCAGAATAAGTTACAAATTGGATGGCAAGGTCCATATACAGTTCTAGAGAAGGTGTCTAGAACCAATTATAAGATAGATAAGAAGGGAAAGAAAAAATCTATCATGTGAATCTCCTGAAGAAATATTTGGAAAGAGAACATCAGGAAGAGACACACTTGTTGACCTTGCCCATTGCCATGGAGATGAAAAAGGAACCACTTTCATCATTTGAATATCCATTACACCCCTGTGAGACAGCGGCACAGGTGAAAATCAGTACACATTTAACGAAAACTCAGAAAGAGAGAGTGCAACAGGTTCTAGATAATCATGCAGAGGTGTTAACAGACCGACCAGGGCATACCAACCTATTGGAATATGATATGAAGCTGATAGACCCCACACCTGTATGTATGAAACCCTATTCGATTCCTTTTGCTAAGGAGAAAGCTTTGAAGGAAGAGATAGACTATTTGTTGAAGGAAGGAATTATTTCACACAGTGAATCTTCGTATAGTTCCGGTGTTGTACTCTTAAGGAAGCCCTCTGGAGAACATAGACTCTGTATAGATTACAGGAGACTGAATGCTATTACAGAAGGACAGGTGGATCCATTGCCGGATACAAATCAGTTGTTTGCCAGACTAAATAAAGCTAAATATTTCTCAAAAGTGGATCTGAGTAAAGGATACTATCAGATTCCAGTAAAGCCTGAGGTTAGACCATACCTAGCTTTTAGAACCTCAGAAGGACACTATGAGTTTAATAGATTGCCATTTGGATTGAAGAATGCGCCTAGTGTCTTCTCTAGAATGATGAGAAAATTATTGGACCCTCTGAATAATCCATGTATCACAAATTTCATGGATGATATCCTTATAGCAACAGAAACATTTGAGGAACACATTGACTCTCTGAACATGCTGTTTAATCGACTTAGGGAAGCGAATTTAACAGCCCGACCAACCAATGTTGCGTTGGATGTAAAGAATTGGAATTCTTGGGACACACAGTTTATCAGGGAAACATGACCCCTGACCCAAAGAATTTAGAGAAACTAAAGAAAGCCCCGAGACCACAAACCAAGAAAGACGTGAGATCCTTTGTCTCATTATGTGGTTTCTACCAAAAGTATATCCAAAAACTTTAATTCCATATGTGCACCGTTAACTGATTTGACGCAGGAATCCAGATAATTACATGGACTCCACAATGCGAAATTCTTACCAGGAATTGAAGGAGCTCGAATGTAAACTATTTTTTGAAAATTACACTTAACAAGAATTCATTGTAAGGATCCGTCCTTTAGCCACTGGCTTAGTCCAGTTGGCCAACCGGCCCCCGGCCGAAGTTGTTTTAGGGCAACACAGATAGGTTTTCACATTGTCCCCAAACCTATTTCTTTGAAATCAAACCTGAACCTTAATCGAAGTGTGGCAAACGATTCAGCCCGTGGTATTGTAAGGACTGATGCCAGTAATATTGGGTTAGGTGCGACTCTGCTACAGAAATCAGATGCATTGGATGGGGAATTAAGCCCAGTGGCATATGCTAGCAGAAAGTTGAATAAAGCTGAAACCAATTACTCAACTAGCGAAAAAGAATGTCTTGCAGTAATATGGGCGATAAGAAATTCAATATTTATCTGTATGGGAAGGCATTTAAGTTGCAAACGGATCACAAACCTTTGTCGTTTCTAGCACAGGCTAGACATGAGAATTCTAGATTACTCCGTTGGTCATTACTGATGCAGCCATTTGAGTTTAGCATAGAGTATATAAGTGGAAAAACAAATCTGGGAGCGGATTTTTTAAGCCGCCATCCGTGTGATGAGAATCACCCTAAACCCCAGGAATAATAATAAATTTCTCTATGTGTATATAGAATTATAGACTGACATATAACGTCTGTTTTAAGTGGGGAGAATTTGTCGTGTGAAATTCTAATCCACATATATAAATTAAAAAGTAAATATAAAGCCTAACAAATAACTTCAATAAAAGGAAAGAAGAATGGTAAAGAACAGTGCTGTCACAATGACTACTCGAAATCCCCTTGTTTTCTAATTCGTCTGCAAATTATAACGTTGCACGTTGATAGTAAAAGCCTTTTGCATCACTACACGCTTTCTACGATAAAACGTGTACTGCCTTTCTAAGAAAAACCTTGAGATTCGCAAGCTGACCTATATTTAATATTCCATTCATGTCATTTTATACACTAAGTTACCATAAACGAAAGACAGATGGAATTAGGATAGAGAGAAGGGAGGGCTGAAAGCAGGAACGCATACAACACTAAACACGCGTCTCGCTATATACAATGAAAGTCATCACGCGTGTAAGGCCACAAGCACTAAGCTTTTTTTCAAATCGACAGTGATAAAAAACACTACCCATACGAGAGTTAGGTTTTAAAAAACTTACAAAACGCTTATTAGGAACCATGACATCCTACGGTTTTATGTCTGAAATCCTAACATTAGTATGACAGTACAGCAGACACCATAAAGTTTGGAAGTGAGGAGGTGGCAACAGCACGACTATCCTAGAAGAAAATGCATATTTTGAACGCAGCCCCTTAGCCCCATTAAATTTATATATTTGGGTTCCTTAGGACTTGCTGACAAATAATATGTTAAACGTTACGCAAATAGCCTAGGAATTAACAAATTATAGCCAAAAGAAATAGTGAGGGTGTCAGACAACACCAAAATCAGAATCGCTCAGTGGCAGATTTTGACACCACCATTGTACGGGAAATAGGTCCCCATGTTAAATCCTATTTGATTGGATAGAAGTAAATGTAAGGCTAAACACGATTAGTCGGGCTATAAATACTAATTCTTTTGTTGTTAGGGAAACGTGAGTAGGAGTACTTGTTTTTTTTTTATCTTTTTAAACATGGCTCGATTTGTTAGACCCGCCAATATAGGCAATTAGGAGCGTCAGGTCAGCACCACATTTTCAAATAAACTTTCTAAAGCAACAGTGCGTTGAGATTCAGCTTATATTTTTCTAAATAAAAGCCTGAGACAGTGGCAGGTCGGATTTTGTGCCTATTCATTGCCAGTCAACGTAATTCTGTATTATTTCCATGAATTGTGGTAAGCTTGAAATATTTGATATCTTTTTAATGAAAATTGAATGTAAATTGATAATTTATGTCTGTATATGTGTGTGGTTCAGTAGCGAACATGAGGCAAAGCCTATATAGTGCTCCAACCTGAACAGAAGGTGTCGGAGAAAAGTAAAACTGCATGGAATTGCCAAACAGTACACTGACACCTATCTTATTGACTAGAAAGAAATAATGCTGGAATTGCAGAGGCGTAGTAACCATTAGGGAGGAGTATACTGGTGAAAATTATTTCAGATGAAGCTGACAGTTGGCCTACCGCTCTGAACTCAGTGTTTGTCATGTATTGTGTTCAGTCTAGAAATAGATTATAAATTAGTTATGAAGTAGGAGGTACAACCTTCTTGTTTCAGGGACTGTGGTCCTAAAGTTATTGAGCAACACCTGGTCTGAGCTTTGCTGAATCTGGAGGCTGACAGCATACTCCTGGGTCCAGATAGCGACTAGTGAGGTGTCTCCAGAACACAGGGGAGCAATCGAGCAGAGGAGTCTTTTCCTGCCGCCATCACGAAAGTTAAGCCTCTGTGGCCAGTGGAAGCTCAAACATTATTGTGTCCCCTCAAAAATTGACATTTTTAGATAAAAAAAAGAGGGACAATACCTTGTTTAAATTGACAGGAACTGTGAACTTTTTTCCCCATACTATTTCCCAGATAAACAAACACTTGAAGTCATGATGACAAATAACAACATAGCTTGAAAACAAAACCCAGTATTTACCTCGATAGTCTACTACTACACAACTGACATCACATAAGGATAATACTTAAATAAAATAATGTCACTACTAAGTTCATAATTTATAAATATATGTATATATAAATTGTGATTACAAATTGATGGTGATTCCTGGTTCACTTTGTAGTTGAATCAGGACATCTATTAGTGAATGTAATTAATACAAATAATATTATGAAAACATTACCAGTGGACTCATTATAAGATAGTCTTTATAGAATGTATCAATGTGTCGTGAGTGGTTCCACAGTGTTTTGTCACAGTGTGTGGAATAAATTAAATTGTTTATCTGTCCAGTTGTTTGGTTGTGACTTACACTTCAATTCTTTACATAACCCTAGACATTCAACGTAGTCATCACAAATATTCCAGAATCAATTCTGACTGAGGTATAAATGTTGTAGCAATTAAGAGTTATCTGTAAAACACATACACCTATTAGATACAGATACCTTTACAGCTGATCTCATTCATTACACTAAGTCCCCTTATAAATTAATTTATAACATCCTCACTTTACCACCAATCCCCAATTTTTGAGTATCTAATTGGACTATTTGTGTTAATTGGATAACCATATTCTTAGTCAGAAAGCCACCAGGGTACACGAATATATTGATTTTTTTATGGGGCTTACGTGGCTTGGTTCAATATTCCATAGTTTTCTTTCATGTTAGTTGTTGATTTTTAAAACTTACCTCCCGTTCAAATCTTTTTTATCCATGTACTTTCAAGCTAATGACGAGGAGTTTATGGTCCCATTCCGCAAAAAGAGCTAAGCTTGGTTCACCTGACCGTAGTGGTCCACTTTTATCTAACCTTTTTCCATCATCGTAATATGAAAAACCGCCTAAGGCAATACTACAAAGTAGAATTTTTTTTTAGAAACAATGTGAGACGTGATTTGCGTTGTTGTTTTTTTCTCCGTTTCCCGCCTCCCCTCTACAAATGTATGTTTAGGCAAATACTTATGTTGACATAGAAAGTGGAAAGGGTTGTCTCAATTGGGGAAAAAAACCCCCCCCCCCCCGAATTTTGAAAAAATAGGGTACCCCTTTTGGTTCGGCCATTGCGTTATCAAATATATACGCCTGAAGGCGTAGCGACAACTTTACGATTCTCGCCCGAAAATTTTTTGAACTACTTCTTATTCTTTGACTTTATGCACTAAACGTTTATAATTCTAATTTAGATATTGTTAATTTAGAGATTACCACATTAGGCAGGAAGTATTGCAGCATGAGCATCGCGTCTCTTGCCGACATTGATCCTTCGGATGTAACAAGTGCACAAAGAAACTGAATTTAACATTGAGCTGAGGTCGGGGGCGATGTGAAGCGCAGTTAATGCGACAACCGTTTTACGAGATAAAAGAAGTCCATTTTCGCAAGGTTGAATTGGCATACCTGATTGAACTTTGTACTCACATACGACTCAGGTTCCCTCATGAACAACAGTTTTTTCTGGCGCAACTGCAAGCTGTTGGATCCAAAGCAATCTCGATATCAACAAACCTTCTTGTCATTCCATTAGCAACGCAGTTCCCCAACAAGTTGGTTACAGAAGGAGAGCCTTGATCGGTCTGTCCTGATCAATGGCGAGAACTGGGCAATCGTACCGAAAAGATCTTTGACATCTAGTGGATGAGGATCCCGCCCGCATTTTGGCCTGGGACTTGCAACAAGTAAACAGATGACTAATATATAAGGAAAAAAAAAAAAAAAATGACCAGAAGATATTTGATGTTTTTTTGGCAGAACTCATTTTGCACGCTTATGGCACCTACCTCACTCCCCAGGCATTGCGGGGGTGTGTGTGTGGGCGAAAGAGTCGAAAGAGTGTTTCGAAGGTTAACTTAGTTTAAAACTAAACAAACCAACAAGCTTTTGTGTGAAAAAACATTTTCCAATCGATTACTAGTCAAGCAAGCAGTTTTTGCCAAAGACGGCGTTTGTCATAAGTTTAATTCTAGAGAAAGTTGTGGTTTGAAGAAGTGCGTGAGGGGAAGGTTGTCGGCAGAGATATGCAAAGATTCCGGAACTTCACAATCAAGATTCCACGTTGTCAATTCATGCATGATGATCCTTGAAACGAAGGAGAAGTTTGTCGAATGGATTGCCGTAGTCTTCTGACAAGTGACATTTTTCAACAGTAACCAAGTTACAAACAACTAACAATTTAATATTTAATCGAGGAACATTTTGTTAATGTAACTAATGTAAGTATATTACTGTTAAAATATCTCATGTTTCAAGAGTTCATATTATTGGGGGTTTATTAAAATCATTTTTATTTAATTGTGAATTTTTTGGTAATTAAAAAAAAATAAAATGAAGAAAATACATTAAAAAATTGGTAGCCACACAGATTATTTTGGTTCTAATGATGCACATAAAGGATTATGTTTACGCATCGTCTATTCCCGTGTATTTGAGGGCATAAAATTATTCTGGGTTTTTCTGGTTTTTTTAAGTAGAGCAAATCTGGGTTATACTATCAAGAACGTGAGTAGCACCACTGGTCGTGATGCGTAGCGGAGAGCTGAAGTGGTCGTTCCTGAGCGCACCGATGTCGCCCTTGGATTGATGTGAGCCCTTGTTGTCGTGGGATTACTGCAATAATTGTATATCTTGTCTCCCCTGTTTTGCCTGCCGCAGTGCTCGTAAAAACCAGATCTGCTGTGTAGTAGTGGCTGATCAGGCTGCATGCTTCAGAGATGGCCGAACCACTCAATTTTTGTGTGTCTTTTCAATATAATTGATACAAGATGTATTTTTTACAAATTTTGTGTGGTGTTTACCCAATGTTTCATTTCGGTCCTCTGTTGGGCAAACATTAATGACGTCTTAAAAAGGAATGGGTATGAAAAAAATAATTCGAAAAATGGTTGATCCGTCTTTACGAGAACAAACGGACAAGAAAATAGCCAACGTTGCGGCAACGCGCCTTCGTCAGGGGAAAGGAAGAAAATGAGGGCTTAGAAAGGACTCGTTAGAAATTCTAAATAAATCTAAAAATTAAAAAATGGGTGCTTCCTAAAGGCAGCTAAGACCTAGCACGATCTGTCCGAAGGGAAGAGTGCCTCACAAGGAAGAAGACAATTTATATTTATGTTACTTTCTTAATGTGTCCAATTTAGCCATTCACTTTTCTTTTCTTTCCCTGACGAAAGTCCCTTACGCCGCAGCGTTGGGTATTTTTCTTTGTCTTTTGTCCACGTAAAGACGGAATAACCTTTTTTCGAATGATTTTTCTATACCCATACCATTGGCACTGCACGTCTTTAACCGCAGTTTCCTCTCATCTTCCTTGACTCTTTTCAACAGCTATCTCAAAGTGTACGGTTGCAAACTTTCTTCAGGAGCTGCCCTTGGGACATGGACCAAATTAGAGAGTGATTGCAAAACATTTTGATAGGCTGCACGATTTTATTGATTTCTCATTTACGTTTTCCACTACCAAATATCGAATGTAGGTTTAATAATTATTGTTTGTTACTTTTCAGGGCTGTATTTTTATTTCATGATTATTATTAGTTGCTATGAATGTGAGAAATGCTATTTATTTTACTTTCACAACGTTTGTCGTTTCCTTAAATTGATATTTTAACATGCATGTGAAGAATAAATACATTCCAATATAAAAGACGATGAGAAAGGAAGGGGCAGAATGTCAGAATGGACCCACGTGCCCAATTTTCAAACCCTTTGAAAATATAAGATCGTTCGATTCGGTTCGTTCATGCCATACTGATGTTCGTGTATTTTGAGATTTTGTTGACAATTGGTAAGTCCACCACCACACTGGCTTTTTCACATCCTTGTTTTCGGGTTCTTAGTTAGAAAGTTTACCGCCAGTTGAGGCTAGGGTAGTACGGTCTTGTTTGGCATTTTCATGGAAAAAATCTCTCCTTGGCCGCATACTTCAGACCGCACTTTGTGTATCAAGTTCACGTGACTTTTTATTGGGAATTTTGTGGGGGGGGGGGGGGGGGGGGGGGGGGGGGGGGGGGTGGGGGGGGGTGGGGGGGGCTGTGATTGCCATATGTCTTGCAGGAAAAACATTTTCCAAACTACAACCAGACAGTCAACGTGCTTTTTACGCAAGCAACCGCTAATTACATGGTTTTGAGGAAATTTGCTTATCTTTAAATAATTGGTGCCAGTTTTAACGTATTCCTCACTCATTATTTTATCCATTGCCTACGAAGCATGGAGTCACAATTACAATTGGCGCCCTTACAGGAAGTCTGTGTCCAAAACTCTCGTGCTGTTTCAGTGTAGGTTTTCTATAAGCAAACTTGTTTTTACATGACGAGGTTTGCCATACCCACAGGCATAAACCTCATCCCAGTCGTGTTATTACAATATTGCCCTGGGGTTGTAGTCAGGCTTTTCTTCCGTTGTTTTCTATCACATCAACCATGGCAACGACACGGGACCTAGTTAATGTTTGGTCCTGGTTAATCGTTGTAGAGGACCTGAGTCCGGAAAAAGCTTAAACTGGAATGTAAATGTAGTCCATAAAAGGATTACGTCCGTAGGGGAGTACTGTGTTACAGACTTCATTATTCTAGGTCTCCAGCCTGCATGCGGTGGGGTGGCCCAGGTCCCTTTCTAGCTAGCCTTGTGCCTTTTCTTAATTCACGACCAATGTAAGGTACCCCGCTTAGTAGTAGGTAGATTGGAGGGGGGAAAATGTAATATGTTTTACTTAGGATAAAATACAAAAAAAAAAAAACCTACGTTTGTGGCCACAAGCCCCTTCGTCGGGGACGGACTGAACAAAAACAGAAGGAAAAGAAAAGTTGGAACAAAACTTATTAAAAACACATGAAAAATAAAACGCGACCAAAAAACTCCTGATTAAGGGATCACATGACTGGACAAAAATGCTGCTGCTGTTTACTGGATGGAGAGAGAAAATTGTATAATTGGGTTGACTGAAGGAGGTGGATACTACCTGGTTTTTAAACCCTTTACCTTTGTCTAGAGGGAGCAAGTACTCTAACCACTGTGCGCCTGAAAGGTTCAATAGCTTAAGACATTTAAAAAATGTTTGTCTAATTTCAAGCCTATGCCTGTTTCTTTAATTCATTAATCAGCTACGGTTAATTTTTGTAAATTACATCACTGATAATTTTATTTCTTAAAAAAAAGTGGGGTCCTGTTTTGTGATGCTAGCATCAAAAGGTGCGGTGACGTATTTTACTGCTTCATCGTAGTAAAATAAAAAAGAATCAAAGAAAGAAAGGTTTGGTGGAGGAATTAATTAAGGATATTAAAAACACACAAAGAAAAATGAAGCATTCAATAGTGGTCGGTAGATTTTATTGAGATAGGTTGAAGATTGTTTAAGGGTCCCGTCTGAGCAGATGTGAGATATGGTAAAACTATGTCGGAGATATAAGGGGTAAGAATTAGCTTTTTTTTCACAAGGGGGTGAGAGTTGGTAAAGAGGAAAGGACAGTCCCTCTGGATTGAAAAAGTTAATGTGCTCTAACCCCCAGCCTATCTCACGACAATATTTAACTAGACTCCCCTTTCTCTTCCTGGTACATTATTAAATTTACGAGTTACACTCCACTTACAATATACACAATTCGAATTCTGTGAAATAATACGTACAGACGAAAGTGAACCCAAGCTATGGATAAACATATAAATGGGGCAGTGGGTTTGACCAAACACGATCAACTTATGGTTATATTATGTTTATTATCTTAAGAGAATCACATACAACAATATTATCTATCAGAGGTATAGTTTACTGACATAAAAAAAAGGCAAGATAATGGTCTTAACCAATAGCTCTCCTCTACTGTATAAGGAATCCCACAGTAGTTCCTAACAGAGGTAAATTACCACAAAAGATTACAGTTAATACTAATATATATAAGGGATAGAACGATAAAGTAAAAGAACCAAGTCTCCTTAGTTAATTCTATATCCTGGAAAACAAAGAGAACAAGATAAATGATATAACAGTATTTGCGAAACCCGGAAAAAAAAAAAAAAAGACTGAAGTGAGTATAAGTTGATTATACAACAAAAATGAAATATTCATTTTCTATTTCTTACATTCTGTCGGTCTGTGGCCACAAGCAATCAGCAATCACACTTACTTACTACATCTTTAACACATCTGTGTATCTTTGACATAGTTTCAGGGTGGTGCTGATCCAAGGGATCCCCAGTTCCCTCCAAGAATGATTTAATTTTTTTTCTAATGGGGAACGCCGCTTAATAAATGCTAATATTATGTGTTAAAAAGTTCAAGAACGTCAGGTAGTGCAGTAAATATATATATCGATCAAAATGTTCACCATGGTCAAGCGCACAAACCGATATTTAAGAAAATGTCTGGTGGGTCCTCTGTTAGAAAACCAATAAAGATAAGCAAAGTAATCTCCTATCTGTTTTTTTATCCTACTAATCTCAGGGTTGGTGCCTGTTATGGGACCCAAGTATATTCTTTTTTTCCTGGGTAAATCCACTTAGAACAAAAACAAATACTAAAACTACGATAGTTCAATATTTCTGGAAACAAGTGTTTATATATAATAGGATATTTTGGCCACCACAGGCGTATCAGATTTGCGGTGAACACTCTGGGTACTTTATCTTTGTCCTGTTCTGGATGGTTTTATTCTTAAATGTATTATATATTGTGGGGACTTCCCTCTGTAAGAAGACTAGGAGAACCGCCACAGGTCCAAATTTAAGACCCAATAATATTTTTAAGAATGTTTTTATCTGGAGCTTATTCAGACCGCTAGATCGCAGGGTGATCGCCTAGATGTAGAAAAAAAACAAAACATTTTAACAATGATATCATTATTATATTCTTACACTCGTTTAGGTAAGCACCTCTAATCACTCCGGTATTAAATTATATTTAAAACCCACAAAACGTCTAGTAATTCACAAAATTAACGGATGATGAATTAAAGTATATTTACCTCTACTATATCAGTCGCTGTAGCCTGATAAATTTGATGGTGCTCTCCAATTGACGTTGAATGAGAATTTAATTGTCCGCATAAAGGAGTTTTGTATAGTAAGGTAATGATGTGTTGAAAGCACATAGACCTTTTTAGGCACTGAGTAATTCAAAGAGGTGAAGCTAGTTGATGAGGAAAGCGTTAACAGAAGGGCTCAGGTTGGGGGTCAGTGATTCTCTCACCCTTGAGACTAGCCCCAACCCTCGTGTATTTTTTCTGGCGACGACTAACTCCTTTACTTACTTCAAATCTTTTTGGAAGATGAACTAATAGTAACAAGTAATACAAGGAGGGGTTGAGAATGTTTTTCTGAACAGAAACATACAATCTACTAAGTCCAAACTCAGAATGATGATGAGTTAAATAAAAAAAATAAAAAAAATAAACAGAATGTAGATAAATTACTTTTAATTACAGTAGAAATATATAAAATCAATGTTTGACATGTACTTGAAAAAAAAAGAAATACTAGGAAATTTAGGAACTGGTCCAGTGGTCTTATGGTTCAGATAAGAAGTAAGAGGCTATTTTCCTCACGCACGAAAGTTATTTATTCCTATGGCTATTTCCTTGGATAAAAGGTTTTTGGGGGGGAATTCTGATTTTTGGTCTGGGTTTTTTACGTAGACTAATCCTGCCTTGGACTTCTTCCTGGGCGTCACTGTAAGGTAGGGATTACCAACTGGAGAATTTGATTCAGTGGGGTACAGTCATAGAGATGGGACTAGGCTGTTCGTTCTCCTGGGTGTGAAAGTTGTTATTATGATGTTCAGGCGCTGACGAGGTTTGTGGTAAAAGTGGGATGAATATAAATATTTATAGGGACTTAGTGTACTGGGACTGAGATCAGCTGTGAAGGTTATTCTGTATCTAATAGGGTGTAGTGTTTTACAGATAACCTTACTTTGCTACCACATTTAGACCCCAGTCAGACCTATTGTTGCGAGGTGTTTTGAGGAGATAGGTCAGCTTGGATGGAATGGAAGAATAAAGATAAATAAAGTCATGATTGATAGGCTTCCTAGTTTGAAGAAACCTGCCTCGCCTCGGGAATTAGTGTAGCCAGAAATTTACTTAATAAGGAGAGTTTCTGAGTACCTAATAAAGGATCATTTTTCTGGACGATAAATTCTTTTCTTCCTCAGGGATCCTACAAATGGACTGTTGGTAAAGAAAAGCACACAAGGTTTTGATGAAAGAGATTTGGTGTCCCAGCCCACAAATAAAAATATACTGACTCCAATAGTAATATTAATTGAATTATGGCTGAGGCCCCCAGGGTGTAGGATTTAAATAATTTTAAAACAAAAATACAGCCCCAAATTAAAAGTTAACAAGAAAAAAATAACCAACAGACTCTGTTTATGTAAAAGTTGAAATAAAAAGGGTATTGAATCGTAACATTACTTATTATAACATATAAATATGAAATAAAGACGATTTTAGAGCATCTACTGTTTAAAAAAAAAAAAACTAGTTTGGTCATCAACTTGGAACCAGAGATCTTTTTCTATGTAAGTGTTGCTGGTAGGTGTTAATACTCATCTCCTCAAGGACTGTAGTAGCTGCGGAGATGAGTTTTGGTTCGGACTTCTCAGTTGGTTTGGTCTGCCCCAGCAGGTTGATTCTCATAACAGTTATTGGGTTTCAGAAGGTGTCCAGATATTTGTTCCCTGGACTCATTTACACATCCACAGATAAGGATGGGTAAGTCGCCTCTGCTGAATACCTCTTTCAGCTTAATGGGATGTGTGGTATGGTTACTGGGTGATAGCATAAGGTTGGGTATGATAACCTATTTAGATAGGGTATGGTGGGTAAGGGTAATCTTTGGTCCCATGGACTTGTACCTGGACCTGGTTTTAGGTATTGGTAACTGCCAACCTGGTTTAGTACTGTGTAACCGCCAACCTGTTTTTGTAAACTTTGTAACCGCAACCTGGGTGGACTGGAAACAATTGAAATACAGTTAGTGGTTATCAAGAGCAGTCATCTCCTAAGTATGATGGCCGGTAAGCATCCATCAGAAAGTAAAATTAACACAATGGATAAACTATCCTTCAGGTTACAATGTGTGCATCTATTATTTATGAACTACCACTATCTTAATCTGACATTTTAGCGTATCTTGAGTTCTCAGTCTCTAACTGGCTGTCTGCTTATTTTACACGCAGTGGTTTTCCCCCATGTAGGCAATGATTTTCACAAAAACTGTGAGGTAGGGGCTGGGGTCATCCAAATGGTTGAGAAAAACCACTGGTTCACATATGTGCCCATAGAGCAGTATTTTTAATTTTCTGGGGTCATAGTCAACAATGGTTTGAGAACCACCGGGGAATAGTTTCCCTAGCCTGCTTTAAAATTGGTGGGGTGTCATTGCTGCCAAGGTCTGAGAACCAATGATTTACCATTCTAGATAACTGGATCAAGTAAAGTAAATCATGTGGGAGGGTAGTTCCCATAATCTCAAGGCTTGAGAACTTGCTGATCTTACATATTGTCAGTCAATGTGGTAAAATTCATTAAGATAGCTAAATAATTGCAAACATTTTAAAGTCCCTGGTCGCTGTTAGTACAGAAAATAAACATTCATATTAACTGATAGCATAGTTCTTCAAATCATCAAACCATGGTTAATGTGCAGAAGAATTGGCATTAAATCAATATAAAGAAAACATTCCATGATGCAAAAATTAATGTCCCATATTTCAGAAAGGGGAAAGAAGTGATTGAGAAACACTTGTAGTATCACAGTTTGTAGTCTGGAAGAGAACACTGAAGCCTTAAAAGAAATAGAAAATGAGAAGGACCACTAATACACTTTCCTATTTTTGTCTTGGTGAACTATGCAAATCTCAAAGTAACAACACAACTAAATTATAACATAATATTATTGAAACACTGTCCTTAATTTCTGCCAGGCTGTTGAAATAAAGAATCAGTGATTAATTAGGTCTTAGGAAAAAACAAAATAAAAAAATAAAAAAAAAAAATAAAAAAAATAAAAACCACCCTCAGCAAACTCATACCATTAGTTTGATGGATCTGTACAAGATGCAAAATAACCCAGTATTTGGTCACAGAAAATGGAAATGCATTTAACACTTTAACAAACAGTTACTGCAATAGGCAAGTAGGTGTCTGATAAACATATGATTATTCATGTTATAAAATCAGGATTATTAATTTAGAATCTACTTACTTCCGCTCAACTGAATACACTAGGATAATTTGCAACAATCAATTTGCCCACACTAGGGCCCATAGATGCCCTCTCCTTCGAATGATGTGTTAGCGTTCTAATGCTTAAAATTTCCTCCAAATATCCAAGGTGGTATATTTCGGCGGGCAGGGATGGGTGGGCCTTGTTTGCAAATTTCCTATTTTTTTTTGGTCGCAGGGATATCAAGTTTAACTTCATTAAAACTCACCCTAAGTATTCAACTTGTTACGTGTTTTGCAAGCGGCAGACAGGGCTTTCTGCCCCTTTCTCTGATTTAACGTGTTCCTGTAACGTGGACTTCCGGACTCATTTTTTTTAACCTTTTTTTTTTTTTTCTATTTTGTGTATTACTGATTTTCACCTTCAAGTAAGAATGGACTTTTCGCTGGCGTAGTGATTAATTTATTGTCCTGGACCGTGAGAATTCATGAGCTGGTAAAAAATACTGTGAAAAATCTTGAGAGACCTTTATTCATTATAAGAATTGATAAAGATAATCTGAAGGGAATTAGTTTTAAAAATCTGCGAAGAGGATTATAAGAAAGAAGAAAAATATCACAGAGAGAACGTCGGTGAGAAGTCGTCCCACGACACCTATTCCCTGGAAATATTGTGATGACTACGTTGAATGTCTAGGGTTATGATAATGATGAAGTGTATGTTCACAACAACCAACCAACAGATAAACAATGTAATTTAATAATCACAATACTTTACAAACACTGTGACACTCACATACATTAGGAACACTCTATTAAGACTATCTTAAATGAGTTAAGCGTTTAAAGTATAAAAAATATAGGTATAAATTCCTTCAAATTATTGAGATATCCTGATTCAACTAACAAAAGTTGAAACCAGGGAATCAACAATCAAATGTAATCACAAAGTTATATTTACACAATTTAAGATAGAAAAAATCTTTGTATTGACCATATATTATTATTGCAATTTGTGTGTTAAGTTGTGCTTGTAGTACTATGAGGTAAATACAGGCTTTTCAAGCTAGGTGGTTGTGTTGGTCATCATGACTTCAAATTGTATTGTTTTCTCGTGGGACATAATATTGGGGAAAGGTTCACACATTCTCTTTTTATTTTGAAACAAATAAATTTCCCTCTAGCTTTAAAGGTAAAGTCACAGTTAGAGGGGTATACACAAGATTGAGCTGCTCTGGCCACGGAAATCTTAACTTCTGTGTGGGCGGCAGGAAAACAGTCCTCCACTGCTCGCTTGCTTCCACCGTGTTCTTGAGACTCAAACTCAGGTCGATATATTGACCAAGGAGTCATGCTAACCAGCTCTGAATTCAGCTAAACTCAGACAGGTGCTCGATTTAAATATGTTAGTACCACTGTCCCTGGAAAACAAGGAAGGGTTGTAACCTCCTACTTCAGAACTAATTTATAATCTATTTCCAACACTGAGGACACTAACATAGACCAAACACCGGAGTTTCAGCGCGATAGCCAACTGCTCAACTGCTAGCTTCTCATTGTAACCGTAACAACCAGTATCCTCTCCCTAATTGGTTTAAACGGCGCCTCCTGCAAGTCCAGCATTAATTCCTTCTATTCATTAAGATAGGTGTCCCATAGTACTATTTGGCAATTCCCATAGTGCCTAGGCAGTTAAACACCTTCCGACAGAGTTTGTGTTCATGGTGGAGCAATTATCTAGGGCTTTTCCTCATGGTTGGCTAACAGAACTAACACACACACCGAAAGAACATAATTTATCACTTTTAACATTCTATTTTTCATCTAACAGATATCAAATTATGTCAAGCTTACACACAATTTCATGGGAAATAATAAAACAAATACGTTGACTGGCGATTGAATTATGGCACAAATTCCGATCTGCCTCCTGTCCCAGGCTTTTATTTTTAGAAAAATATGAGCTGGAATCTCAACGCACTTGCTTTTACAAATTGAAAATTTTTAAAAAGTGGCACTGAAACTGACACTCCTAAATTGGACTATATTAAATGGTCTGGCCAAATGGACCATGTTTACAAAAATACATTTGAAAAAAATAAAGTACCCTATTCTATCGTTCCTATTAACAACCAAAAATTAGTATTTGCAATCGGACGAATCATGTTTTAGCCTTACATATTATTCTAGCCATAAAATCGGATGTAACTTGTTGGCCTATTTCCCGTAAAATTGTGTGGTTCAATACACATGCCACTGAGGCAATTATGATTTGGTGCTGTCAGACCAACCTCACTGAATTTTATTTTTGGCTAGAATTTGTTAATTCATAGAACTATTTGCGTAACACATTAAACAGATATTCTTTGTCAGCAAGTCCTGCGGCCCCCACATCTATAATCATTTTAATGGGGCAACAGTGGGGACTCCGTTCAAATTATGTATTCTAGGATAGTCGTGTATTTTTTTATTTTTTATTGTTTTTAGAACCGCCACCTGTCTGCCTTTTCGACTGGTTTCCTGGTCCAGACTAATGTTCAGGATATTCAAAGACATAAAAAACAGTAGGAATGTCATGTTTTCCTAATAATGAATTACACGTGTTTTTTTAAAAACATATAACCGTGTATTGGTAGTGTTTTTTATCACTGTTTATTGGAAAAAAAGTTAGTGCTTTTCATGCCTTACGTGTGGGATTGGCGTACAATATTATCGCGAGACTGTGGTAGTATTTCCGGTGTTCCTCCGTTCATCTCTCTATTCTCTCTCTTTTAAATCCCGTCTGTCCTTTTCATTACGCATTGTCAGTAAAATGAAAATTAATGGAAATATTAATCTAGGTTCATTACCGCAGTGTGTCTATCTCAAGTTTTTCTAGAAATACAGTACACGTTTAGATATTGTTTTTGTTGAAACCGCGTGTATGCTGCTGTAAGCTTTACTAGTAAACTGAAAAGCGTTACAATATGCAGACGAAGTAGAAAGAGGGGATCACGAGTACTGTACATCTGTGACAGCACTGTTTATTTACCATTCTTCTTTCTTTTATTGAATTCAATTCGTTAGGCGTTACATTTAATTTCTAATTTATATATGTGGATTTAGTAATGTTTCACGGCACGAGGTAAATTGTCTGCTTAAAAAGCTGTAGGACTGCTCAGGGTTGCTGACTAGTGATATCACCGCTAGGTTTGAGACGTAAGCACTTAGTTCTCTCTGTAGCTTAGAGCAACTAGGCGCGTTTCCTAGAAAACAATTTACAGCAATCAAAATCCAGAAACTGACTAGGATTCTGCAACTGGGCGCTCAGGACTTTTCCACAGTTTTAAGAACTGAGAATTTGTGTAGCGTTTACTGTTCAATCACATAATTCTTGTAGATATGAGGTAGTTTGAGACTTCTAATCTATAAGCGTGTTTTCTCTTTTAGCGGTTATCAGCAAGTGATCTTAAAAACTCAGCATTCGTTCGCATGGAAGTTAAAAAACATTATCCCTGATTCCCACGTCCAAGAGTTAATTATTTCCCCGTCTCATGCTTAGGCATCGTACCAAGATTTATTGTGGCGGTTTCCAGTTTGACACTGAACACGGAAATATGCTACTCTGGGAACCCACTGTCGATTCGACTAAGCGAATAAAATCGTATAGACATCCTTAAAGAAATGGCTTTTAAGTGCCTTTATAGAAGAAGATAGAATTTGGGATAGAAATGACAGGGACCTTATAAGTGAAGACCTGAAAAACAGCTAAAGAAACGATCGCAGTGTGCAAATATTTTCTCGTAGAGAAAACAGACAAAATGTGAAGGACAAGACAAGTTAAGGAATATTAAAAAATAATCTTAGACAAAATCTTCGAGCACTCAGTGACCAGATACTCCCCAATTTAAAATAGTTGCAAACTAATCAACGAGAGAAGGTCTTTGTCTAAATTATAAATTCCTTGTGTCACCCAACTTTTCAATTCTCTCGACCCTTGTCCGCTTTCCACTTGCTAACGCTTCTACTTGCCAAGGCTCTACATTTTGAGAATCCCTGGTCTGAGTTCTCAATGAGCTAACTTTCGTAATTTCTTTCTGGGCCCGTTTCGTCTGTCAAAATGCTGTACCCAATTCAACCTCTTCCCAACCAAAGACGTGTATTATGAACCACTCTCAAGCCCGTCCCACTATCTCGGTGTCGCCGTTCGCTGCACCACTTTGTCTTGTGATTGGTTCCGTGGCCCTCTTGAATGGGCGTGCAAACATCCTTTGTCACGGTAACAAATGAAAATCCCGCGCTTGGTGTCCTCTTCCATGAGGGACATAAGGGCCTCATGTATCTCCTTAAACCTCCGCTTGCTATGTTTGACCTGCTCAGACACGTTAATGTTCCCTGTCTATCATTCTGGATTGAAAGATGTAATGAGCACTTACGTGGGTTAAATCTCACACAGAGTTAAGTTTCCCCTAAACCTCACAAGGTTTGGCAGACCACTTGTTACATTAAATAATATCCACACCAAGATTGAGGGTTAACTGGGCCCATGGGCTTTTTCCTATCACTGTTGTGATTTTTCTCAAGCAAAAAAAATTTTTTTTGTTTGGATTCTTTTCAATGACCCTGGAACGTATCTTCCACTCATTTGAAAAAAAAAATATTGCTTCTCCTTTTCTGTAAAAAAAAAAACTAAATCGTCTCCTTGAGATTTTAGGGAAAAACTTGTTTTTATAGAAATGGGCTTCTCAGCAGGGGGAAAAGTATGAAAACTCTCTCATTTTTTCCAATTCCTGGTTTTTTTTGTTTTTCCGGTGGTCACCTTCCATTTTTTTTGGTAGGGGGTGCTAAAAAATTTTTTGTTTTTCCGTTTGCTTGATGTTTTCACAGAAGGGGGGGGACTTTTTTTTTCCCCACCTGGCGCCTGTGAAATAATAAAAAAAACTACGTTCGCTGGGTTTTTCCCATATTATTTTCGCTTCTCTCTTTCTCACAAGGGAGGAGAAGGGGGGGTGGGGGTTTTTTTTTTGGTGCTGGGTTTAAAAAAACCCCCCAAGTGATATGGGGCCAAGTTTTTGCCGGTTTACCACTTTTCCAAACTTTTCAGTAAGTGGATTAAAAAAAAGTGGGGGGGGGGGGGGACAGGGTAAAGGGGGGGGAAAGGTTTTTTCCTCCTGGAAAAAAAAACCTGGTTTACGGTTTTACGGGCCCATTTTGTGTCTCTATTGAGTCACATGTTTTTATCACCAGAGGGGGGGGGGGGGGGGACCCTTTTTGCGTGGGTTCCGCGTGTACCATTTAAAAAAGGGCTGTTTTTTATTTCTCCTAGAAAGGGGAAAAAAAAAAAAACTATGTAATAAAAAAACTATTAAAACTATTTTTTTTCCCTTGGTCGTTCCCACTTCCGTAAAAAGGGGGAGTCAACAATGAGGGAGGAGGTAAAAAAAAACTCTGGGCTTAATTTATTTACTTATTAAGCTTCTCTGGTCCCTTTTTGTTTTTTGCCCCAGATGGGGGGGGGACATTTTAATTTCGTGGGGAAATTTTTTGGGGGGGCCGTTTTACTGAAGTTTTATCTGTCTTTCTTCTTAGGGGGGTGGGGGGGGGGGGGGGGGGGGGACGTTTTTCTGTAGTTTACTCCATTCATTCAGTTTCCAGTTTTTTTTTCCTTTCTTTGGAAAGGTTTTTTTAACCATGTCTTTTCTATTGTTTTTTTTTGTTAGTTCCTTGAAAGCGATTTTTTGTGGTTTAGTATGTTTTATGGTGTCAAAAAAAAAAAATCGGGGTTTCTTCTTGGTTGTGGCGTTTTTTTGGAGGGTTTTTAAGCCAAAAAAAAGGGCATTGTTGTTGTTTTTCATTCAGGGAAAGGGGGGATGTTTCGGGGTCTCTGGGTCTTGGGAAAAAAATTTCCCAAAAGGCACCACCCGAAACATTTTCCTCTTAAATGGAAAAAAAACAAAAAAAAAAAAACAAAAAAAAAAAACATGCCTTTTTTGCTAAAAATCTTCAGGAAAAAAAAGGCCCCCACCAAAAGGGGGGGGGGGGACCGACGTTTTTTTCTTAAAAAACCACACAAAAAAAAAAAAAAAAGGGCTTTGGGGGGGGGGGGGGACTTTACATTAAAAAAAAAAAAAAATTCGTTTTTTTTGGAAAAAAAAAAAATTTGGTTAAAAAAAAAAAACCTTTTCCAGAAGTTTTTGTGGAAAAAAAAAAAAAAAAAAAAACTGGATTTGGAAATGAGTGGGGGGGGGGGGGACTACTTAACAGGGAAAAAAAAACCGTCTTAAGGAAAGGGACTCAAAACAGTTTGGATTAAAAACTTTTCCATTTAAACGGGGGTTCCCCCCATTCCCGGATTAAAATTTGTCATCTGGGCCAAAAAACCAAAAAAAAAAAAGGGACCAGGAGGGGCTTTAAATATCTAGCTCCACAGGCCCAGCGAGTTTACCCTTTTACTAGAGCCCATGGTTGGGGCAAAGCAGGGAGGGGACCATCGAACTCTTTACGGGGGGAAACGGGGGACCCTTTGTTGAACAATGGGGGGACATAAAAGGGGGGGGAAAGTGAAAGTACACTCTTAGGTTTAGGTCAGAAGAGGAAAACATTAAAAAAACACCCGTAAAAAAATAAAAAAAAAAACCAGCCAAAAAAATTGGAAAGCACACACGGAAAAAAAAAACCCACCACGCAAAAAAAGGTCTGAATTACAAAAAAAACCAAGGGGGGTAAGGGTCTAAGAAGACAGATATAGGGAGGGGGGGGGCCCCAACCAATGGATTAATGTCAGGGGGCAACAGGGGGGGACAGAAACTAACTTTTTTTTTAACCCTGAGGAAAACCTCCACTGTTGATTCTTACGGGGGGAAACTCCCCACAAAAAAAGTTACATAGTTTTAAAAAAAAAACAGCCTTTGTAATGTACCACGCCGAACCAAAAAAAAAAACTGGGTTTTTAAAACCAAGGAAAACCCAAAAAAAAAAAAACCCCCATTGACTCATAGAGGAACAAAATGGGGGGAGGAAAATTAGGGTTCCCAAACCAAGGAGGAAAAAAAATTTACCTGTTAATTTACCCCACTGGAATGTTGAAAAAAAAAAGTGTTCCAACCGGCAAAAACTTGCCCCCAGGGGGGGGTTTAAACCCAAAAAAAAAGGGGTTTTCCCTTTTCTGTGAGAGAAAAAAAAAAACAACGTAGTTTCACAGGCGCCAGGTGGAAAACAAAGTCCCCTTCGGGAACAAAAAAACATTCAAAAAAAATTTTTAGCACCCCTACCCAAAAAACAAAATGGGGGGGGACCCACGGGGGGAAAAACAATTAAAAAAAAAAAACACGGGGATGAAAATGAAAGGAGGTGGGTAAGGAGTTTTTTTTTTCATACTTTTTGCTGCTGAAAGAAAGCCATTCTAAAAAAAACAGCTTTCCCTAAAATCTCAAGGGGAGACGAATTAGTTTTTTTTACAGGAAAGGAGGAAAAAAAAGGGGCATATTTTTTTTCAAATTGAAGTGGAGATTTTTTTTTTTACGCCAGGGGGTCATTGGAAAAAGATCCAATAAAAAAAAAAAAAAAATTTTTTTGCTTGAGAAAAAAAAATCACAACAGTTTGATAGGAAAAAAAAGGCCCCAGGCTGATTAGGAAAAAAAAAAAAAAAAAAAAAAAACCATTCAGCCGAGGACTGAGGTACAAGATTACGGGGGGCCCTGTGGTTGAGAAAAAAAGAAATTTGGATAAATGGGAATAACCAGCGAAATAGGACAGAAAAAAAGTGGAATGGAAGGGGGGAAGGGGGAATAATAAACACCCGCAATTTAAAAAAAAAAAATAAACCACCTGTGCTCACAGATATAAAGTTTGTTTTTTTTCACCCACCCCAAAAAAAAAAACTTTTTCGTTTTTTCCCATACCTGTAAAAAAAAACGCCAGTTACCCCTCAATCTTGGTGTGATTTATTCAAATGAACAAAACAAGTTGTCTGATTAAAAAAAAACTTTGGGATTGTTTTTTCGGGGGAAACTTAACTCTTGTAATTGACGTTTTTTTTTAAACCCACGCAAAAAATGCATGGAAACATAAACTTTCAATCCAAGGAAAAGGGGGGAAAAAGGGGGGGGGGGGGGGGGGTGGGAAAGACAGGGAAAATATAAAAAAATACCGCATTAACTGTCTGAGCAGGTCAACCTAAACATAGCAGCGGAGTTAAGGAGATACATGAGGCCCTATTGTCTCATGGGAAGAAGGGACACAAAAGCGCGGAATTTCATTGTTAACCGTTGACAAAGGGGGATGTTTTGCCCCCCACCATAACGCCCATTTCAAAAGCGGGGGGGCCACGGGGGAAAACAAAAACAATCACAGACAAAAGGGGGGCGCAGCGAACTTCACAAAAAACCAGATAGTGGGACGGGCTTTTTTCTTAACACTAGTGGTTCATACTGGGGGGAAAAAAAATTTTTTTTTTCTTTTGTTGGAAGAGGTGAATGGGTTTACAGCATTTTTGGCGGGGACGGGACGAACAGGGGCCCCAGAAGAAAAATTACGAAAAAAGTTTAAGCTCATTTGAGAAAAAAAAACTCAGACCAGGGATTTCTCAAAATGTTAGGGGAAGCCATGGCCAAGTGGAGCGTTTAGCAAAAAAAAGCGGGGGGGGGGGGGACAAAGGTCGAGAGAATTGAAAAGTTGGGTGACAGAAAGGAACTTTTTTATAAATTTAGGACAAAGACCTTCTCTCGTTGAATAGTTTGCAACTATTTTAAAAATTGGGGAGTATCTGTCACAGAGTGCTCGAAAGATTTTTGTCTAGATTATTTTAAAATTTTTCCTTACTTTTTTTTTCTTTTCCTTCACATTTTGTCTGTTTTGGCCTCTACGGAAAATATTTGCACCTGCGATCGTTGTTTTTTCTTTAGCTGTTTTTTCAGGTCTTCACTAATAGTTCTGGGTTCCCTGTCATTCTATCCAAATTCTATCTTCTTCTAGGCCCCAAAAGGCACTTAAAAGCATTTTTCTTTAAGGATGTCTTATACGATTTTATTCGCTTAGTCGAATCGACAGTGGTTTTTCTCCAGAGTATCATTATTTCCGTGTTCAGTGGTCAACTGAAAAAAAAACCGCCACAATAAATCTTGGTACGTGCCTAAGCATGAGACGGGGAAATAATTAACTCTTGACGTGGGAATCAGGAAATGTTTTTAACTTCATGCGAAACGAATGCTGAGTTTTAAGATCACTTGCTGATAACCGCTAAAAGAGAAAACACGCTTATAGAATAGAAGTCTCAAACTACCTCATATCTACAAGTATATGTGATTGACAGTAAACGCTACTCAAATTCTAGTTCTTAAACTGTGGAAAAAGGTCCTGAGCGCCCAGTTGCAGAATCTAGTCAGTTTCTGGATTTTGATTGCTGTGTAAATTGTTGCGAGTAAACCCGCCTAGTTGCTCTATGCTACAGAGAGAACTAGGGCTTACGTCTCAAACCTAGCGGTGATATCCACTATTCAGCAACCCATGAGCAGTCTACAGCTTTAAGCAGTCAATACCTCGTGCCGTGAAACAGTCTAAATCCACATATATAAATTAGAAATTAAATGTAACGCCTAACGAATTAATTCAATAAAAGGAAAGAAGAATGGTAAAGAACAGTGCTGTCACAATGACTGTACTCGAGATCCCCCTTTTTCTACTTCGTCTGCATATTGTAACGCTTTCACGTTTACTAGTAAAGCCTACAGCAGCATACACGCGTTTCAACAAAACAATAAAACGTGTACTGTATTTCTTAGAAAACCTTGAGATAGACACACTGCGTAATGACCTAGATTAATATTCCATTAATTTCATTTTATACACTGCGTAATGAAAAGACAGACGGACATAGAAGAGAGAGAGATAGAGAGATGAACGGAGGAACACAGGCAATACTACCACAGTCTCGCGATTAATAGTAACGCCAATCCCACGCGTAAGGCATGAAGCACTAACTTTTTTTCAAATAAACAGTGATAAAAAAACACTACCAATACACGGTTAGGTTTTAAAAAACACGTTTAATTCTTATTAGGAAACATGACATTCTACTGTTTTATGTCTGAAATCCTGACATTAGTCTGACAGAACAGTCGAAAAGGCAGGACAGGTGGCGGTTCTAAAACAATAAAAAATAAAAAAATACACGACTATCCTAGAATACATATTTTGAACGGAGTCACTTAGCCCCATTAAATTTATATATTTGGGTGCCTCAGGACTTGCTGACAAAGAATATGTTATGTGTTACGCAAATAGTCTAGGAATTAACAAATTATAGCCAAAATAAAATAGTGAGGTTGTCTGACAGCACCAAATCATAATTGCTCAGTGGCATGTTTTGAAACCACTATTTTACGGGAAATAGGCCAGCAAGTTAAATGCGATTTTATTGGCTAGAATAATATGTAAGGCTAAACATGATTAGTCGATTGCAAATACTACTATTTTTGGTTGTTAATAGGAACGATAGAAAGGGTACTTATTTTTTTCAAATGTTTTTGTAAAACATGGTCCCATTGGCCATGACCATTTTAATATAGTCAATTAGGAGTGTCAGTTCAGTGCCACTTTTTAAAAAAAATTCAATTTGTAAAAAGCAAGTGCGTTGAGATCCAGCTCATATTTTTTCTAAATAAAAAGCCTGGGACAGAGGCAGATCGGAATTGTGCCATAATTCAGCGCCAGTCAACGTATGTTGTTTAATATTTCAAGAATTGGGGTAAGATTGGCATATTTGATATCGTTTAGATGAAAAATTGAATGTAAATTGATAAATTATGTCTGGCGGTGTGTGGTGCAGTAGCAACCATGAGGAAAGGCCTAGATAATTGCTCCACCATGAACAAAAAAACTTGTCGGAGAGGAGTTTTAACTGCCTAGGGCCTATATGGAATTGCCAAATAGTACTATGACACCTATCTTATTGAATAGAAGGAAATAATGCTGGAATTGCAGAGGCGTTGTATAAACATTAGGGAGAGGAATACTGGTGAATACTGTTAACATGAGAAGCTAGCAGTTGGCCTACCGCGCTGAACTCGGTGTTTGTTATGTATTGTGCTCAGTGTGGAAATAGATTATAAATTAGTTCTGAAGTAGGAGGTACAACCTTCTTGTTTCAGGGACAGTGGTACTAACATATTAAAGCAGCACCTGGTCTGAGTTTTGCTGAATTCAGAGGCTGGTAGCAGACTCCTTGGTCAATATATCGACCTGTGTTGTGTCTCAAGAACACGGTGAAGCAAGCGAGCAGTGGAGACTGTTTCCTGCCGCCCACACAGAAGTTAAGATTCTGTGGCCAGAGCAGCTCAATCTTGTGTATACCCCTCTAACAGTGACTTTACCTTAAATCGAGAGGGACATTTATTTGTTTCAAATAAAAGGAAACTGTGAACTTTCCCAATATTATGTCCACGAGAAACAAACACTTGAAGTCATGATGACACACAACCACCTAGCTTGAAAAGCCAGTATTACCTCATAGTACTACAGCACAACTTACACACAAATTGCAATAATAATATATGTCAATACAAAGATTCTATCTATAAATTGTGTACATATAACTTGTGATTACATTTGATTGTGATTCCTGGTTCACTTTGTAGTTGAATCAGGATATCTAATATTTGAAGGAATTAATACATATATTTTTAAACTTTAACGCTTGACTCATTAAGATAGTCTTATAGAGTGTTCTATGTATGTGAGTGTCACAGTGTTGTAAAGTATTGTGGATTAAATTAAATTGTTTATCTGTCTGTTGGTTGTTGTGAACATACACTTCATCATTATCATAACCCTAGACATTCAACGTAGTCATCACAATATTCAGAATAGGTGTCGTGGGACTGACTTCTCACCGACGTTCTCTTCTTTGTATTTTTTTCATTCTTCTTAATATCTCTCGCAGATTTTTAAACTAATTCCCTTCAGAATATCTTTTTCATTTCTTATAATGAAAAAGTCTCTCTAGATTTCACAGTATATTTACCAGCTCAGGATTCTCACGGTCCCAGGGACAATAAATTATTCACTTCGCCAGCGAAAGTCATTCTACTTGAAAGGTGAAAATCAGTACTACGACGAGTCGTGAAGTCACGTACAGGACACACGTTATCAGAGTCAAGGGGCAGAAACCCTGTCTGAGCCGCTGTATGACAAAACACGTACACAGTGGATACTAGGGTGAGTTACTGAAGTTAACTTGATATCCCTGCGACCAAAAAAAATAGAACTTTGCAAACAAGGCCACCCATCCCTGCCCGAAAATATACACCTGGGATATTTTGGAGGGAATTTTTTAAGCATTCGAACGCTAACCATCATTCGAAGGAGAGGAATCTATGGGCCCTAGAGTGGGCAAATTGATTGTTGCAATTATCCTAGTGAATTCAGTTGAGCGAAGTAAGTAGATCTAATTAATACTCCTGATTTTATAACATGGATATTCATATGTTTATCAACAATTGCTATTGGAGTAACTTTTTGTTAAAGTTTAAATGCATTTCCATTTTCGGTGACAATAGTGGTTATTTGCATCTTTACAGATCCATCAAACTAATGTATGAGTTTGCTGAGGTCCTAGACCTAATTAATCACTGATCTTTATTTCACAGTCCTGGCAGAAATAAGACAGTGTTAAATAATATGATGTTATATTATTGTTGTTACTTTGAGATTTGCATATTCACCCAAGCAAAATAGAAGTGTATTAGTGGTCCTTCTATTTTCTATTTCTTATGAGGCTTCATTGTTCTCTGTCAAGACTACAAACTTGATACAAGTGTTCTCAATCACTTCTTTCCCCTTTCTGAAATATGGGACATTATTTTTTGCATCATGGAATGTTCTTTATATGTATTTAATGCAATCTTATGCACATACCATGGTTGATGATTGAAGAACTATTTTTGCTATCAGTTATATGAATGTTTATTTTCTGTTTACAGGAACCAGGACTTTAAGAATGTTTGCAATTATTTAGCTATTTTAATGAATTTACCACTTTGACTGACAATATGTAAGTCAGCAGTTCTCAAGCCTTGAGATTATGACTACCCTCCAAATGATTTACTGCTCCAGTATCAAGAATGTAAATCATTTGTTGTCAAACCTTGGGAGCAATGACACGTCACCGAGTTAAAGCAGCAAAGAAAACTAATACCCGGTGGTTCAAAAACCATTGTTGACAGTGACCCAAGAATTACAATACTGCTCTATGGGCACTATGTGAACCAGTGGTTCTCAACCATTTGATGACCCCAGCCCCTTCCTCACCGTTTGTGAAACTCATTGCCACTTGGGGAAAACCACTGCTGTAAATAAGCATACAGCCAGATAGAGACTGAGAACTCAAGATACGCTATAATGTCAGTTAAGAAGTGGTAGTTCATAAATAATAGATCACACATTGTAACTGAAGGATAGTTATCATTGTGTTAATTTACTTTCTGATGGATGCTTACCGGCCATCAGACTTGGGAGATGATTGCTCTTGAAAACCACTAACGGTACTTCAATTGTCTCCAGTCCACCCAGGTGTTGCGGTTACAAAGTACAAAACCAGGTTGCGGTTACACACTACTAAACCAGGTTGCAGTTACCAGATACCTAAACCAGGTCCAGGGTACAAGTCCATGGTACCAAAGATTACCCTTACCCACCATACCCTATCAAATAGGTTATCATACCCAACCTTATGCTATCACCCAGTAACCATACCACACATCCCATAAGCAGAAGAGGTATTCAGCAGAGGCGACTTACCCATCCTTATCTGTGATGTGCACTGAGTCCAGGGAAGCAAACTCTGACACCTTCTGAACCCATTAACTGTTATGAGATCAACCTGCTGGGGCAGACCAAACCAAGAGAGTCCGAACCAAAATCATCTCCGCAGCTACTACAGTCCTTGAGGAGATGAGTATTAACACCTACCAGCAACACTACCATAGAAAAGATCTCTGGTCCAAGTGATGACCAAACTAGTTTTTTTTTTTAAACAGTAGAGCTAAACTCTTTTTTTCATATTTATATGTATAATAAGAAATGTACGATTCTATACCCTTTTATTCAACTTTACATAACAGAGTCTGTTGTTATTTTTCTTGTTAACTTTATTTGGGCTGTATTTTTGTTTTAAATATAAATCTACACCCTGGGGGCTCAGCCATAATTCAATTAATTTCTATTGGGTCAGGATATTTTAATTGTGGCTGGACACCAAATCTCTTTCTCAACCTTGTGTGCTTTACACAGTCCTTTTGTAGGATCCCTGAGGAAGAATTTATCGTCCAGAAAATATCCTGTTTAGGTACCAGAACTCTCTTTTAAGTAAATTTCTGGTACACTAATTCCCGAGGAGAGGCAGTTTCTTCAAACTAGGAAGCTATCAATAAGACATTATTATCTTTATTCTTCCATTCCATCCAAGCTGACCTATCTCCTCAAAACACCTCGCGACAATAGGTCTGACTGGGGTCTAAATGTGGTAGCAAAGTAAGGTTATCTGTAAAACACTACACCTATTAGATACAGATACCTTCACAGCTGATCTCAGTCAGTACACTAAGTCCCCTATAAATATTTATATCATCCCACTTTACCACACCTCGTCAGCGCCTGAACATCATAATACAACTTCACAACCAGGTGAACGAACAGCCTAGTCATCTCTTGGACTGTAGCCCCACTGAATCAAATTCTCCAGTTGGTAATCCCTACCTACTGTGACGCCCAGGAGAAGTCCAAGCAGATAAGTCTACGTAAAACCCAGACCAAAATCAGAATTCACTTATCCAAGAAATAGCCATAGGAATAAACTTTCGTCAGTGAGGAAAATAGCCTCTTACTTCTTATCTGAACCAAAGACACTGACAGTTCTAAATTTCCTAGTATTTCTTTTTTTTTTCAAAGTACATGTCAACATTGATTTTATATTTCTACTGTAATTAAAGTAATTATCTACATTCTGTAACTCATCATCATTCTGAGTTTGACTTAGTAGATTGTATGTTCTGTTCAGAAAAACATTCTCAACCCTCCTTGTATTACTTGTTACTATTAGTTCATCTTCAAAAAGATTTGAGTAAGAAAGAGTTAGTCGTCGCCAGAAAAATACAAGAGTTGGCAGTCTAAAGGTGAGAGAATCACTGACCCCAACCTGTGCCCTTCTGTTAACTCTTTCCCTCATCACTAGCTCACCTCTGTGAATACTAGTGCCTAAAGGTCTATGTGCTTTCTACACATCTTCCTTACTATACAAAACTCTTTATGCGACAATTGAATTCTCATTCAACGTCAATTGGAGAGCACCATCAAATATATCTGCGACAGCGACTGATAAGTAGAGGTAAATATACTTTTATTCATCATCCGTAATTTTGTGAATTACTAGAGTTTTGTGGGTTTTAAATATAATTTAATACCGGAGTGATCTAGAGGTCTTACCTAACGAGTGTAGAATATAATAATGATATCATTGTTAAAATTTTTGTTTTTTCTACATCTAGGCGATCAACCCTGCGATCTAGCGGTCTGAATAGCTCCAGATAAAAACATTCTTAAAATATTATTGGGTCTTAAATTTGGACCTGTGCGGTTCTCTTGTCTTCTTACAGAGAGAGTCCCCACATATATAAACATTTAAAGAATAAAAACATCAGAACTGGACAAGAAAGTACCCAGATTGTTCACAGCAAATCTGATCCGCCTGTGGTGGCCAAATATCTATATATATATAAACATTGTTGCCAGAATATTGACTATCGTAGTTTTTTTTTTTTTTCTCAAGTGGATATATCCAGAAAAAAAGAATACTTGGGTCCATAACCGGCACCCAACCCCAGAGTGAGAGATAAAAAACAGATAGGAGATACTTTGCTTATCCTTATTGGTTTTCTAACAGTGTACCCACCAGACATTTTCCTTAAATATCGGTTCTGTGGGCTGCCCATGGTGAACATTTTGATCGCAATATATATTTTCCTGCACTACCTGACGTGAACTTTTTGACACATAATATTAGCATTGTTTAAGCGGACGTTCCACATTAGGAAAAATTACTCCTTCTTGGAGGAAGTGGGGTCCCTTGGATAGCACCACCCTGAAATATGTCAAAGATACACAGATGTGTTTAAAGAGTAGTAGGTAAGTGTGATTGCTGATTGCTTTCAAGTGTGCCACAGACCGACAGACTGTAAGAAAGAGAAAATGAATATTTCATATTTTGTATAATCATTATACTCACTTCAGTCTTTTCGGGTTCGCAAATACTGTTATATCATTTTCTTGTCTTCTTTGTTTCAGGGATTTAAAACTCGGACTTGATTCTTTTTACTTTATCGTCTATTCCCTATATATATTATTAAACTGTAATCTGTTAATTATATCATTTTTCTATTGGGTCTCTTCATTTTTATAGGTCTGTACAAACTTATTCCTGTTCTGATAGATTAACTATTAAGATTATCGTGTTTCTTTTACATTTATCTGTCTATCCTACCCCTTATTCTCACATAGTTTACCATTATCACCTCTGCTCAGACGGGACCTTAAACATCTTCAACCTATCTCAATAAAATCTACGACACTATGAATGCTTCATTTTTCTTTGTGTTTTAATATCCTTAATTAATTCCTTCACCCTTTCTTTCTTTGATTCTTTTTTTTACTACGATGAAGCAGTAATTACGTCACCGCACATTTGATGCTAGCATTCACAAACAGGACCCACTTTTTTTTAGAATTAAATTATCAGTGAGGTAATTTAAAAAATTAACGTAGCTGATTAATTAATTAAAGAACAGAATAGGCGTGAATTAGACAAACATTTTTTAAATGTCTTAAGCTACTGACCTTTCAGCGGCACAGTGGTTAGAGTACTTGCTCCTCTAGACAAAGTTATTGGGTTTAAAACCAGGTAGTATCACTCTTCAGTCTACCCAATTATACATTTTCTCTCTACTTCCAGTAACAGCAGCAGCCATTTTTGTCCAGTCATGTGATCCTAATCAGGGAGTTGTCGCGTTTATTTTTCATGTGTTTTTACTTAGTTGTCACTTTCTTTCCTTTCTGTTTTTGTTCGTCCGTCCCCGACGAAGGCCTTGTGGCCACAACGTAGGTTTTTTTTTTTTGTCTTTTATCCTAGTAAACATATTACCTTTTCCCCCCTCCACTCTACCAACTATAAGCGGGTACCTTACATTGGTCGTGAATTAGAAAAGGCACAGGCAGCTAGAAAGGGACCTGGTCACCCCACCGCATGCAGCTGAGACCTAGAATAATGAAGTCTGTGACACTGTACTCCCCTACGGACGTATCTTTTATGGAACTACGTTTACCTTCCAGTTAAAGCTTTTCGACTCAGGTCTCTACAACGTTACAGACAAACATAACTAGGTCTCGTGTCGTTGCCATGGTGATGTGTAGAAAACACGGAAGAAAAGGCCTACTACAACCCCAGGCATATTGTAAGACACGACTGGTATGAATGGCATGAACGAACGAACGAACGATCTTTATTTTCAAAGGGTTGAAAATTGGGCACGTGGGTCCATCTGACATTCTGCCCTTCCTTTCTCTCGTCTTTTATATTGAATTTATTTATTCTCACATGCATGTTAAATATCAATTTAAGGAAATACAACGTTGTGAAAGTAAAATAATAGCATTCTCACATTCATAGCAACTAATAATAATCATGAAATAAAATAAGCCTGAAAAGTACAAACATTATTATTAGAACCTACATTCGATATTTGTATGTGGAAACTAAATGAGAATCAATAAATCGTGCAGCCTATCAAATTTTTGCAATCACTCTCTAATATGGTCCATGTCCAAGGCAGCTCTGAAGAAAGTTGCACCGTACACTTTGAGATGCTGTTGAAGAGTCAAGGAAGATGAGAGGAACTGCGGTAAGACGTGCAGTGCAATGGATGGGTATGAAAATAAATTCGAAAAAAGGTGATTCGTCTTACGTGGACAAAAGACAAAGAAAATACCCAACGCTGCGGCGTAAGGGACTTCGTCAGGGAAAGGAAAGAAAGTGATGGCTAAATTGGACACATAAGAATGTAAATAAATATAATTGTGCTCTTCTTGTGACGCACTCTCCCTTCGACAGACGTGCTAGGTCTTAGCTGCCTTTAGGGAAGCACCCAGTTTTTATTTTTAGATTTATTTAGATTCTAACGTGTCCTTTCTAGCCCTCATTTTCTTTCCTTTCCCTGACGAAGGCCTCGTGGCCGCAACGTTGGCTATTTTCTTTGTCTTTTGTTCTCGTAAGACGGATCACCTTTTTTCGAATTATTTTTTTTCATACCCATCCTTTTTAAGAGTCATTAATGTTGCCAGCAGAGACAGAATGAAAAATTGTAACACCACAAAATTTGTAAAAACTACATCTTGTATCAAATATATAGAAAGACACAAAAAATTGAGTGGTTCGGCCATCTCTGAAGCATGCAGCCTGATCAGCCACCACTACACAGCAGATCTGGTTTTAGAGCACGAGGCAGGCAAACAGGGAGACAGATATACAATATTGCAGAAATCCCACGACAACATGGGCTCACATCAACCAGGGCGACATAGTTGGCTCAGGAACGACAACTTCAGCTCTCCGCGACGCATCACGACCAGTGTTGCCACTCAAGTTCTAGAGATAAACCCAGATGCTCTTCTTAAAAAAAACCAGAAATACCCAGAATATTTTATGCCTCAAATACACGGGATAGACGATGCGTACATAATCTTTTATGTGCATCTTTAGAACAAATAATCTGTGTGCTACCAATTTTTATGTATTTCTTCATTTTTTTTTTTTTTAATTACCAAAAATTCACAATTAAATAAAAATGATTTTAATAACACCCCAATATATGAACTCTTGAAAATGAGATATTTTAACAGTAATATACTTACATTAGTTACATTAACAAAATGTTCCTCAGATTAAATATAAAATGTTAGTTGTAACTTGTTACTGTTGAAAAATGTCACTTGTCAGAGACTCGGCATCCATGTCGACAACTTCTCCTTCGTCAAGATCATATGCATGAATTGACAACGTGGAATCTTGATTGTGAAGTTCCAGAATCTTTGCATATCTCTGCCGACAACGTCCTTCACGCACATCTTCAACCACACTTTCACTAGGATTAAACTTATGACAAACTCCGTCTTTGGCAACTGCTTGCTTGACTAGTATTCGATTGGAAACTGTTTCACACAAAAGCTTGTTGGTTTGTTTAGTTTTAACTAAGTTAACCTTCGAAAACACTCTTTCGACGCATGCTGGGGAGTGAGGTAGTGCCATAAGCGTGCAAATGAGGTCAGCCAAAACATCAAATTTCTTCTGGTTATTAGCATCTGTTACTTGTTGCAGTCCCAGCCAGAATGCGGGCGGATCCTCATCCACTAGATGTCCAAGATCTTTTCGGTACGATGCCAGTTCTCGCCATTGATCAGACAGACGATCAAGGCTCTCTTCTGAAACAACTGTTGGGAACTGCGTTGCTAATGGAATGACAGAAGGTTTGTTGATATCGAGATTGCTTTGGATCCAACAGCTGCATTTGCGCCAGAACACTGTTGTTCAAGTGGGAACCTGCGTCGTATTTGAGTACAAAGTTCAATCAGGTATGCCAATGCATCCTTGCGAAACTGGACTTCTTTATCTCGTAACGGTTGTCGCATTAACTGCGCTTCACATCGTCCACCCAGCTCAATGTAATTCAGTTTCTTGTGCACTTGTACATCCGAAGGATCAATGTCGGCAAGAGTGCGATGCTCATGCTGCAATACTTCCTGCCTAATGTGGTAATCTTCTAAATACAATATCTAAATTAGATTATAACAGTATAGTGCATAAAGTCAAAGATAAGAAAGTACTAAAAATTTTCGGCGAGAATCGTAAGTTGTCGCCTACGCCTTCAGCGTATTATTTGATAACGCAATGGCCGAACCAAAAGGGTACCCTATTTTTCAAATTCGTCATTGAGACAAACGTTCCACTTCCCTAGGTCAACTAAGTATTTGCCTAACATACATTGTAGAGGGGAGGGGAAACGGAGAAAACCCAACGCAAATCACGTCTCACATTGTTTCTAAAAATAAATCTACTTGCTAGTATTGCCTTAGGCGGTTTTTCAAATTACGATGAAAAAGTTAGAAAAAGTGGACACTACGGTCAGGGAAACACGCTTAGCTCTTATTGCGAATGACATAAACTCTCGTAATTAGCTTGAAAGTACATGAGAAAAGAATTGAACGGGAGGTAGTTTAAAAATCAACAACTAACATGAAAAAAACTATGGAATATTGAACCAAGCCACGTAGCCCCATAAAAATCATATATTCGTGTACCTGTGGCTTTGCTGACTAAGAATATGTTATCAATTACACAAATAGTCCATTAGATAATCAAAAATTGGGGATTGTGGTAAAGTGGGATGTTATAAATATTTATAGGGGACTTAGTGTACTGACTGAGATCAGCTGTGAAGGTATCTGTATCTAATAGGTGTAGTGTTTTACAGATAACCTTACTTGCTACCACATTTATACCTCAGTCAGAATTATTCTGGAATATTGTGATGACTACGTTGAATGTCTAGGGTTATGTAAATGATGAAGTGTAAGTCACAACAACAACAGACAGATAAACAATTTAATTTATTCCACCACACTTGACAACACTGTGACACTCACACACATTTAACATTCTATAAGACTATCTTAAATGAGTCACTGGTAAAGTTTCAAATATATATGTATTAATTACTTTCACTAATATATGTCCTGATTCAACTACAAAGTGAACCAGGAATCACAATCAATTGTAATCACAATTTATATATACATAATTTATAAATATGAACTTAGTAGTGACATATTTTATTAATATTATCCTATGTGTGTCAGTTGTGTAGTAGTACTATGAGGTAATACTGGTTTTGTTTTTCAAGCTATGTTGTTATTTGTCATCATGACTTCAAGTGTTTGTTTATCTGGGAAATAGTATGGGGAAAAAGTTCACAGTTCCTGTCAATTTAAACAAGGTATTGTCCCTCTTTTTTTTCTAAAATGTCAATTTTTGAGGGGACACATAATGTTGAGCTCCACTGGCCACAGAGGCTTAACTTTCGTGATGGCGGCAGGAAAAGACTCCTCTGCTCGATTGCTCCCCTGTGTTCTGGAGACACCTCACTAGTCGCTATCTGGACCCAGGAGTATGCTGTCAGCCTCCAGTTTCAGCAAAGCTCAGACCAGGTGCTGCTCAATAACTTTAGGACCACAGTCCCTGAAACAAGAAGGTTGTACCTCCTACTTCATAACTAATTTATAATCTATTTACAGACTGAACACAATACATAACAAACACTGAGTTCAGAGCGGTAGGCCAACTGTCAGCTTCATCTGAAATAATTTACACCAGTATACTCCTCCCTAATGGTTACTACGCCTCTGCAATTCCAGCATTAGTTCTTTCTAGTCAATAAGATAGGTGTCAGTGTACTGTTTGGCAATCCCATGTAGTTTTACTTTCCTCCGACACCTTCTGTTCAGGTTGGAGCACTATATAGGCTTTGCCTCATGTTCGCTACTGAACCACACACATATACAGACATAAATTATCAATTTACATTCAATTTTCATTAAAAAGATATCAAATATTTCAAGCTTACCACAATTCATGGAAATAATACAGAATTACGTTGACTGGCAATGAATAGGCACAAAATCCGACCCGCCACTGTCTCAGGCTTTTATTTAGAAAAATATAAGCTGAATCTCAACGCACTGTTGCTTTAGAAAGTTTATTTGAAAATGTGGTGCTGACCTGACGCTCCTAATTGCCTATATTGGCGGGTCTAACCAATCGAGCCATGTTTACACAGTTTTTAAAAAAAAAAAGTACTCCTACTCACGTTTCCCTAACAACAAAGAATTAGTATTTATAGCCCGACTGATCGTGTTTAGCCTTACATTTACTTCTATCCAATCAAATAGGATTTAACATGGGGACCTATTTCCCGTACAATGGTGGTGTCAAAATCTGCCACTGAGCGATTCTGATTTTGGTGTTGTCACTATTTCTTTTGGCTATAATTTGTTAATTCCTAGGCTATTTGCGTAACGTTTAACATATTATTTGTCAGCAAGTCCTAAGGAACCCAAATATATAAATTTAATGGGGCTAAGGGGCTGCGTTCAAAATATGCATTTTCTTCTAGGATAGTCGTGCTGTTGCCACCTCCTCACTTCCAAACTTTATGGTGTCTGCTGTACTGTCATACTAATGTCAGGATTTCAGACATAAAACAGTAGAATGTCATGTTTCCTAATAAGCGTTTTGTAAGTTTTTTAAAACCTAACTCTCGTATGGGTAGTGTTTTTTATCACTGTCGATTTGAAAAAAAATTAGTGCTTGTGGCCTTACACGCGTGATGACTTTAATTGTATAGCGAGACGCGTGTTTAGTGTTGTATGCGTCCCGGCTTTCAGCCCTCCCTTTCTTTCTATCCTAAGTCCATCTGTCCGTTCGTTTATGGTATCGTAGTGTATAAAATGACATGAATGGAATATTAAATATAGGTCAGCTTGCGTATCTCAAGGTTTTTCTTAGAAAGGCAGTACACGTTTTATCGTAGAAAGCGTGTATGCTGCAGTAGGCTTTTACTATCAACGTGAAACGTTATAATTTGTAGACGAAGTAGAAAACAAGGGGATTTCGAGTACAGTCATTGTGACAGCACTGTTCTTTACCATTCTTCTTTCCTTTTATTGAAGTTATTTGTTATGCTTTACATTTACTTTTTAATTTATATATGTGGATTAGAATTTCACACGACAAATTCTCCCCACTTAAAACAGACGTTATATGTCAGTCTATAATTCTATATACACATAGAGAAATTTATTATTATTTCTGGGGCTTACGTGATTCTCATCACACGGATGGCGGCTTAAAAAATCCGCTCCCAGATTTGTTTTTCCACTTATATACTCTATGCTAAACTCATATGGCTGCATCAGTAAAGACCAACGGAGTAATCTAGAATTTCCATGTCTAGCCTGCGCTAGAAACGACAAGGGTTTGTGATCCGTTTGCAACTTAAATGCCTTCCCATACAGATAAATATTGAATTTCGTTATCGCCCATATTACGGCAAGACATTCTTTTTCGCTAGTTGAGTAGTTGGTTTCAGCTTTATTCAACTTTCTGCTAGCATATGCCACTGGGCTTAATTCCCCCTCCAATTCATCTGATTTCTGTAGCAGAGTCGCACCTAACCCAATATTACTGGCATCAGTCCTTACAATACCAACGGGCTGATCACCCGTTTGCCAGTCACTTCGATTACGGAAACGACAGCAAATGGATTGATTTGCCGTTGCCCTAAAGACGCCAATAGGCGTGATGGGAAACAATGGCAAAGAAAACCTATCTGCTGTTGCCCTAAGACGCCACTAGGCGTAATGGCCACTGACTGCTTTGACGGTCAGTGGCTAAGGACGGAAGAAGAAGAAGTCCTTACAATGAATTCTTGACTTAAGTCAGGTAATTTCAAAATAGGTTTACTTGTGAGCTTTTCCTTCAATTCCTGGTAAGCGAATTCGCATTGTGGAGTCCATGTAATTCGATCTGGATTTCCTTTACGTGTCAAATCAGTTAACGGTGCACATATGGAATTAAAGTTTTTGATATACTTTTGGTAGAAACCACATAATGAGACAAAGGATCTCACGTCTTTCTTGGTTTGTGGTCTCGGGGCTTTCATTAGTTTCTCTAAATTCTTTGGGTCAGGGGTCATGTTTCCCTGATAAACTGTATGTCCCAAGAATTCTAATTCTTTACATCCAACGCAACATTTGGTTGGTCGGGCTGTTAAATTCGCTTCCCTAAGTCGATTAAACAGCATGTTCAGAGAGTCAATGTGTTCCTCAAATGTTTCTGTTGCTATAAGGATATCATCCATGAAATTTGTGATACATGGATTATTCAGAGGGTCCAATAATTTTCTCATCATTCTAGAGAAGACACTAGGCGCATTCTTCAATCCAAATGGCAATCTATTAAACTCATAGTGTCCTTCTGAGGTTCTAAAAGCTAGGTATGGTCTAACCTCAGGCTTTACTGGAATCTGATAGTATCCTTTACTCAGATCCACTTTTGAGAAATATTTAGCTTTATTTAGCCTGGCAAACAACTGATTTGTATCCGGCAATGGATCCACCTGTCCTTCTGTAATAGCATTCAGTCTCCTGTAATCTATACAGAGTCTATGTTCTCCAGAGGGTTTCCTTAAGAGTACAACACCGGAACTATACGAAGATTCACTGTGTGAAATAATTCCTTCCTTCAACAAATAGTCTATCTCTTCCTTCAAAGCTTTCTCCTTAGCAAAAGGAATCGAATAGGGTTTCATACATACATGTGTGGGGTCTATCAGCTTCATATATTCCAATAGGTTTGTATGCCCTGGTCGGTCTGTTAACACCTCTGTATGATTATCTAGAACCTGTTGCACTCTCTCTTTCTGAGTTTTCGTTAAATGTGTACTGATTTTCACCTGTGCCGCTGTCTCACAGGGGGTGTAATGGATATTCAAATGATGAAAGTGGTTCCTTTTTCATCTCCATGGCAATGGACAAGGTCAACAAGTGTGTCTCTTCCTGATGTTCTCTTTCCAAATATTTCTTCAGGAGATTCACATGATAGATTTTTTCTTTCCCCTTCTTATCTATCTTATAATTGGTTCTAGACACCTTCTCTAGAACTGTATATGGACCTTGCCATCCAATTTGTAACTTATTCTGGCTACCGGGTAGAAGAAGCAGTACCTTCTCTCCCACAGCCAAATCTCTGTCTTTAGCTTTCCTGTTATAATAGGCAGCATGTTTCTTCCTGGCTTGTCTCAAATTTTCATTGGCAAGTTTCCAGCCAGTTTTTAAACGAGTGGTCAGCTCATTCACATATTGGTATGAGGATGTAATATTTTCCTCGGCCTTTTCATCAGTCCACGTTCTTAACAGCGCTTCCAGTGGACCTTTTATTGGCCTTCCAAACAATAATGTTGCCGGGGCCATACCGGTTGAACTATGGGGTACCTCCCGATAAGCAAAGAGGGCGGCGTGAAGGTACTGGTCCCATGTATCTGGTTTTTCGTGTGCCAACTTTCTCAGGATTGACATCAACGTGCCATTAAATCTTTCCACTTGGCCGTTCCCTTGGGGGGTGGTACACACTACAATGGAAGTGTTTGGCCTGGAAGATCCTGAAAACTTCTTCTGTTAGTTTCCCCTTGAACTGAGAGCCATTATCAGTCAAGATTTGATTGGGAAAGCCTAACCTTGTGAAAATTGTGAGCAATGCCTCTGCCACATGTTTAGAATCAATCGATGACAGGGCTACCGCCTCTCCCCACATAGAACAAGTGTCCACCAGAGTCAGAATGTAGCTGTTCCTTCTCTTGGTTCGGGTGAGAGGTCCCACAAGATCCACGGCAACTCTCTCAAAGGGTGTTCCCACTATGGGCATTTCCCCCAGAGTTGCTGGTGCAGTCCAATGTTTAGGTGCTACTCGTTGGCACTCTGGACAGGATTTTACATATCGTTTGATATCTTCAGTTATCCCTGGCCAGAAATAGTGACAAGCTATACGCTGTCCTGTTGCGCTGATCCCCATATGACCACTGAAGGGAATCGCATGCCCTAGTTCCAACACTTTAGTCCTATATGAAGTGGGAAGGACCAGCTGTCCGTGACCATTGGATTCAGATCCAGCCTTCCTATATATCAGTTGGTTCTTCATATAAAATTCTCCCTTGCCTGGAGGTGTATGAGTTTTGGGCAACTTCTTGAAACACGGCTTGAGTGTTTTGTCCTCAGCCTGTGCCTTCCTCATCTCATCTGGATGAGTATTTATTGGATTATCCTCCTCCTTTTTAGACTGTGATCTGGTCTGCACTGTTGCCAATATCACAGGTCTCTTGGGATTCCCCAAGAAGACATATCTACACCCCAATATCAGAGGGTAGATTGGCTCATTTATCACTGCTGCTTTTATGATTCCTTCCACATATCGCGTTTTCACCTTTATCCGGGCGACGGGAAGTGTCATGGTAGCTACATCCTTGGTTGCAGTTTGAATCTCCACTGTTTCTGTGGTGTATTGATCTGCCTGCACCAGGTGAGAACTCACAACGGAATCGTAATCTAAACCGGTATCATATAAACACCTTATAGTGACACCATTACAGATGACATCTTCACACACTGGGGGGGGTGGTATGGTTCCTGTAGTTCTGCAGGTTTGACCTTTTTTTCCTTTTTCCCAGATGTCATAGCAGCACAATGAGGAGGTTTCCTTCTACAATGGTCAGTGTCATGATTGTTCATCTTACAATTTTTACACCACCTTTTCCCTTGGTTGAAAGATTTTCTTTCATCATATTTCCTTTCATCGAATTGTGGGGTTTTATTTTTATTGTCATACCGTGGCCTATCAAATTGGTGCTTACCTTTGTTTTGATCTCTAGGATCAAATTTATTAAAGTTCTGTGGTGCCCTAAAATTTTCCACCTGCTTCTTTTTGTTACCTGATACCTCTGCCTGAGCCGCTTGATACCTTTCTGCAACATTTAGCAACTCACCCAGCCTCTCTGCACCTTGTTCCATGAGAAACTTTCTCAGGTCTGGAGCCATGGACTCTCTTAGTTGTTCTATAAGGACCATTTCCTTAAGATCTTGGGTTTTCCCCAGAGAAGTCCATTTCTCCAAGTATGTCTCTAACCGTGCAGAGAACTGGTGATAGGTTTCACCTGACAGTAGTTTAGCATTCCTAAATTTTTTCCTATAAAATTCTGCGTTCTTTTCATATCTTAACAAAAGAGCCTGCTTTAGCATGTCATAATTTTCTTGATCACCTCTGCTCATTTTGGCAAAAACTTCATAAGCTGCCCCACGAAGCCCTTGAGATAACTTTAAGCTCCACCTTTCTCTCTCTAACCCATATGTGGTAGCTAATAGTTCATATCTTTTTAGATAGCTCTCAATATCATCGTCTTTCTCAACAAAATGATCTAAATGAAAATTCATAGCCGAGGTTGAGGCTCCCTGGCTAGCAGTGGCATCAGAGGTAAAGGGACTGGCATCATTTTCAGGAGCATGGCCTTGAAACTCAAACTCCCTTAGTCGTAACTCATGTTCCCTTTGTAATCTCTTCTCCTCTTTTTCTGCTTCCCTCTCTGCAGCTAATCGCTTGTCTTCCCTTTCTGCAGCTAATTTCTTCTCTTCTCTTTCTGCAGCCTGTCTTCTTTCCTCGGCTTCCAATGCTTTAGCCTCTTTGTCAGCATCAATCTGCAACCTCTTAGTCTCAGCCTCTAACTTTCTTTCGGCCTCTTTTTCTAATCTTCTTTCTTCCCGTTCAATATATTTGTCACATTCAGCAGTGACATAAGCAATCATAATTTGCCCGTCCATTCCTAACTCTTTCGCAGTCTGTACAGCAGCAGATCGAAATTTGGCCAGGTCCGTCATTTTCTAACCGGTAAATTTATATAATGTCTAACTAAACAATACAATCTGATATTACTTATCCAAAGACACCACAGGCACTGAGAGCTCAACATTATTTATTTTCACCCAAGGATACCTTTTTAATTTCTATTATTCCCTGAAGTGAATTACCCCCAATATTTTTAATAGGGAAAGATTCAAAATCCCGGGAGCGAGACCCCAATATATGTGGTAAAGTGGGAAGTTATAAATATTTATAGGGGACTTAGTGTACTGACTGAGATCAGCTGTGAAGGTATCTGTATCTAATAGGTGTAGTGTTTTACAGATAACCTTACTTGCTACCACATTTATACCTCAGTCAGAATTATTCTGGAATATTGTGATGACTACGTTGAATGTCTAGGGTTATGTAAATGATGAAGTGTAAGTCACAACAACAACAGACAGATAAACAATTTAATTTATTCCACCACACTTGACAACACTGTGACACTCACACACATTTAACATTCTATAAGACTATCTTAAATGAGTCACTGGTAAAGTTTCAAATATATATGTATTAATTACTTTCACTAATATATGTCCTGATTCAACTACAAAGTGAACCAGGAATCACAATCAATTGTAATCACAATTTATATATACATAATTTATAAATATGAACTTTTTCTTCTTCTTCCGTCCTTAGCCGCCGACCGTCAAAGCAGTCAGTGGCCATTACGCCTAGTGGCGTCTTAGGGCAACAGCAGATAGGTTTTCTTTGCCATTGTTTCCCATCACGCCTATTGGCGTCTTTAGGGCAATGGCAAATCAATCCATTTGCTGTTGTTTCCGTAATCGAAGTGACTGGCAAACGGGTGATCAGCCCGTTGGTAAATATGAACTTAGTAGTGACATATTTTATTAATATTATCCTATGTGTGTCAGTTGTGTAGTAGTACTATGAGGTAATACTGGTTTTGTTTTTCAAGCTATGTTGTTATTTGTCATCATGACTTCAAGTGTTTGTTTATCTGGGAAATAGTATGGGGAAAAAGTTCACAGTTCCTGTCAATTTAAACAAGGTATTGTCCCTCTTTTTTTCTAAAATGTCAATTTTTGAGGGGACACATAATGTTGAGCTCCACTGGCCACAGAGGCTTAACTTTCGTGATGGCGGCAGGAAAAGACTCCTCTGCTCGATTGCTCCCCTGTGTTCTGAAGACACCTCACTAGTCGCTATCTGGACCCAGGAGTATGCTGTCAGCCTCCAGTTTCAGCAAAGCTCAGACCAGGTGCTGCTCAATAACTTTAGGACCACAGTCCCTGAAACAAGAAGGTTGTACCTCCTACTTCATAACTAATTTATAATCTATTTACAGACTGAACACAATACATAACAAACACTGAGTTCAGAGCGGTAGGCCAACTGTCAGCTTCATCTGAAATAATTTACACCAGTATACTCCTCCCTAATGGTTACTACGCCTCTGCAATTCCAGCATTAGTTCTTTCTAGTCAATAAGATAGGTGTCAGTGTACTGTTTGGCAATTCCATGTAGTTTTACTTTCCTCCGACACCTTCTGTTCAGGTTGGAGCACTATATAGGCTTTGCCTCATGTTCGCTACTGAACCACACACATATACAGACATAAATTATCAATTTACATTCAATTTTCATTAAAAAGATATCAAATATTTCAAGCTTACCACAATTCGTGGAAATAATACAGAATTACGTTGACTGACAATGAATAGGCACAAAATCCGACCTGCCACTGTCTCAGGCTTTTATTTAGAAAAATATAAGCTGAATCTCAACGCACTGTTGCTTTAGAAAGTTTATTTGAAAATGTGGTGCTGACCTGACGCTCCTAATTGCCTATATTGGCGGGTCTAACCAATCGAGCCATGTTTACACAGTTTTTAAAAAAAAAAGTACTCCTACTCACGTTTCCCTAACAACAAAGAATTAGTATTTATAGCCCGACTAATCGTGTTTAGCCTTACATTTACTTCTATCCAATCAAATAGGATTTAACATGGGGACCTATTTCCCGTACAATGGTGGTGTCAAAATCTGCCACTGAGCGATTCTGATTTTGGTGTTGTCTGACACCCTCACTATTTCTTTTGGCTATAATTTGTTAATTCCTAGGCTATTTGCGTAACGTTTAACATATTATTTGTCAGCAAGTCCTAAGGAACCCAAATATATAAATTTAATGGGGCTAAGGGGCTGCGTTCAAAATATGCATTTTCTTCTAGGATAGTCGTGCTGTTGCCACCTCCTCACTTCCAAACTTTATGGTGTCTGCTGTACTGTCATACTAATGTCAGGATTTCAGACATAAAACAGTAGAATGTCATGTTTCCTAATAAGCGTTTTGTAAGTTTTTTAAAACCTAACTCTCGTATGGGTAGTGTTTTTTATCACTGTCGATTTGAAAAAAAATTAGTGCTTGTGGCCTTACACGCGTGATGACTTTAATTGTATAGCGAGACGCGTGTTTAGTGTTGTATGCGTCCCGGCTTTCAGCCCTCCCTTTCTTTCTATCCTAAGTCCATCTGTCCGTTCGTTTATGGTATCGTAGTGTATAAAATGACATGAATGGAATATTAAATATAGGTCAGCTTGCGTATCTCAAGGTTTTTCTTAGAAAGGCAGTACACGTTTTATCGTAGAAAGCGTGTATGCTGCAGTAGGCTTTTACTATCAACGTGAAACGTTATAATTTGCAGACGAAGTAGAAAACAAGGGGATTTCGAGTACAGTCATTGTGACAGCACTGTTCTTTACCATTCTTCTTTCCTTTTATTGAAGTTATTTGTTATGCTTTACATTTACTTTTTAATTTATATATGTGGATTAGAATTTCACACGACAGGGATAATCCATAGAGAATCGGAGATACTGTCAGGTCAAGTCATGTCTGCTTAGATTGGATAGCATATTTTTTTTTGGGGGGGGGGGAATTAGATGAAAGATAGGCTAAGATAGTACGATGAAGGGGATTGGGTGGAATTTGAAGTGAGGCGAAATATTATTGGCCGACCTCGTACTAAACATATATTACCCGAGTAACGTAGTAGAAAGTTGAATTGTATTTTTGAAAGACTTTGTTTACAAGTGAAATAAGGATAATCATTGGCCAGAGTAGTTGATATTAGGGGAAAAGCATTAGGTGAGGACGCGATTTTATAACAAAATTTTGCCAAGGAGCGATGAGAGCAGGCTTGTACTGTGTAAACAATATTTCTCAAAAGCCTGGACAGAACGGCAGATCGAAAGTGTGCCAGTCATCGTTCACTTGTGTATTTCATTGAATAAATGTGGTAAGATTGACTTTATTAACATGTATCTAGAATAAAAATTGAATGTGAGATAATAATGTATGACTATAAGTAAGTGGGTCTGTAGCAAACTTAGGCAGAGCCTAGAGATTGATCCACCATGTGGTAGACTATCAGAGAGGTGTTAGACTACAAGAAAATATGTACGATTGTCATCAAGGAGCATAACACCTATCCTATTGTATGGAAAAGATTACAGCTGGAATTGCAGTGGCGTTGTAACTATGAGGGGAGAGGAATACTGGTGTACATTGTCACATCAAAAGATAATGGTGGCATAGGTTGGCATAAAGCTATGACCCTTTTCGTTTGTTTGTAATGTACCTGTACTTAAATGTGGAATAGTATTGTATACTAGGTATAAAGAAGGATGCATAACCTTCACATTTCAGGGTCCTGGGTACTGACGTTAATGTAGTACCAAACGCTTGAGAACTGCTCGATTCAGGACTCTGTCTGTAGACTTCGAGCCCATGCTTGTGGCCATTGCCTATCAAACAGGTGGAACAGATTGTCAAGCGAGCAGAGGAAACGATCTACCTGTATTCTCCTGCCAAGTTAAGTTCTTGTTCGGCACCTGGCAGCTCAACTTAAAAGAACTAGAAAGTGATAGTGAAGAAAACTGTGAATAGTTATTAATATTTCCACAAGTGACAAACGAAAACAGACATAACTTAAAGGGAGTGATTATAACCAACAACCTATTGTTTGATACCAGTATTACCTCAAAGTAGAAGAATACAACTACACACTTATATTAGAATAATATTGTATGTATGGACAGAAGATCTACTGTGTTATTGGACTGGTGTAAATGATTCTTTTGATTTCACTTTTGATTGTCAGTCCTGGTTCAAAATAAATTAGAATCAGGATAATAAATTGTAAAAAAACTCTATTTACACAAATTTCAACCACTGTCTTAAATAAGATAGCCTTTTAAAGTGTCGTTTGTATGTTATTGTTGTAATACTGTTGGTTGTTGTGGATAATAAACTATTTGTTTGAATGTTAGTTGGTTATTGCACCTTACACTCTACATTCATAACCCTAGACACTACACGAAGTCATTTTATATAATAATATAGAATAATTTTGAATGAGAGCAAAAGGGTGGTAGCGGAAAGGTACTCTGAAAAGTTTACAATACTATTTGTTAAATTCAGGGACCTTCATAGCTGATCTCATTTAATATAATAATAATACATAACAACAATTCATAACATCAAAACCCACCACACCTAATAAACATACTGAGAAGAAAACGATACTCTCTTGTTACACTCGTGTACACTTTGTGAAGACGGAAGTTCTCGGACTGGAATTCCATGTTCATGACGTTAACTTTACCCAGTAAGTAGCCGACAAATAGAAGCATGTGCTTCGTGCCAGCAGTGTTCATCGTCTGCAGGATTTGCCCCGCATTGTCGACGTTGTCCACTGAAGCTTCGGATTGAAAATACAAGTGCAGAGCATCCTCTGAATGACTGCTTCACGGGACAGCCAGCGTGTTTCACACAGCTTCAACAATTTATGTTTCTTGGCCTGAACTACATCTTGTATTAACTGGAACTGGAGATTTCTTTTACTACTACGCGAAAAATATAAGCAGACATTCTTTATGAAAATTTCAAGCCAAGACGGTAGGTGGTTGCTGGCAGCATTTGCACAAAATGCAAATGAATGACAAACACAGCCGAGAACAAAGACATGTGGAATCTCTTTCTTCAGATGTGCCTGTAAACCACTTGCAGTCCCCATCATATTGGCACAGTTGTCTGCAGCAAAACCAATGACGTTACTAAGCGGGATTTCATGCGTGCTCAACAATTTCTTAACAGCTGTAAACATGCCAAGACCAGTCCCATCCTCCACCTCAGTGAGGTCTAACAGTGTGTCTTTTGTGTCACAGAATCGCACAACGACTGCCAACATCTGGTTCGTAGAAATATCAGTACTCTCATCAACGATAATAGAAAATTTCTGATTTCTGCAAATGTTTATAACTTCAAGCCGCTCAAAATGAGCAATGCCGTACTGCATCACATAGGCAGCCTTGGTGCGCTTCAGTGACATATTTTGAGCAATTGTGCTGTCTGGAAATATCTGCTTGCAACATTCAATCAAATGATCAGCTTGCGAAAACGGAGTATTATGTTCTGCCATGAAAGCCGACAACACTATCTCCGCTTTAGCAATTTTGTCTTGGAGACAGGGCTCTTTTGGGTTGATGAAAAACTTGTTAATGTTCAGAGTTTTGCTTTTGGCTTCGAAGTTTTTCATGTGCTTCTGTGTGCTTTTATGTGTCAATAAAGCTGTTTTGTTGGCATTAGTTAATGTACAGGAACAGACCGTACAAATCGCAGCATAGCGGTTACCAGAGTCCGGCTTTATCCAATCCTTCAGTTCGCTGTCTGTTAGCCATTCCGCACAAAAAAGCCTGCTGATACCATGGCTTCACTTTTTTACGCGGTGGCGTGTGTGTCGTCATGCTGCTACAACTACCAAGCGTACCTTCATCATCGCTCATTTCATAATCTTATAATAACAAAATAAAAACCAATATGCTGTTTATCTGCTTAAGTCTAATAATATAAAAAGAAGACTTTATAACACATCGCAAAAATGACCGAGTATTGCAAATGACAGCCATTAACAGAATAACAGGAAATAGATAGTTGATGTAAACGAGTCAAAAAACAACGTCATTGATGTGGTTAAAAACAAGAATTAAATTTAAGTGGAATAAAAAAATATAAAGCACATAATGTTTGACATTTAATTATAATATACATATAATGTATAATGCTCAGTGCACAGAATATACATACATTGTAAATGTCAATTGTCAAATATACCCAGATTAATGCAGATTTTGGGGGGAAAATACCCAGATACCCAGACGGAAGCCCAAAAACCCAGATCTAGTAAGAAATACCCAGCTGTGGCATCCCTGATCACGACAACTGTGAACCGACGCCGTAAGTAAACAATGTAAGCTACACACAGCATGGAACACGGTCTTCTACTTGATGTAAACCGCGGACACAGCATGGAACACGGTCTTCTACATGGATGCACTTCCCTTCCGTCCTTAGTGTCCTTAAAATATTATTAACAAGAGCTCGTGGTTAATCCAGATACAAACTAGACCAACATTTGGTTGCTGTTGGTCACAGGTAGGTCCTACTGCTGTTAAGTGATGAACATTCACTTCTCGTACCTTATTTTGGCTTGTAGGGCACATAATTTTACAAATAATTTGTGTAAGTTTTTAAGTGCAATAATACAAGGCCTATATTTCAAGTCAGAATCGCTTACAGCAAATATTTGAAACTTTTTTGCCCACACACATCCCCTGAGAGTGAACTTAATGTTCGCTATTTCTCGGCATTAATCAATGAACCAATCAGGGCATAATTAACATGTTACTTCAGGGTTTGAAATTACTCTAACCCATCCTTGTGGTAAATTTTGAAAGCATGACGTTACAAACAGGTACTTGACGGATTACCCCTAATTCATCGAAAAGTGGCGTAACACAGCGTTTCAGATACTGGATGGATAGCTTTATAGATTATCGAAATGTGGCACTAAGCGGTATTTCTTTTCATACAATCATACACACAGGAATCAGTTTGTTACAGATTACAACTAGTTACTTCGTCTTGTCATTTACGTCTTCTGTATGAATCAGTTTGTTACAGATTACAACTAGTTACTTCGTCTTGTCATTTACGTCTTCTGTAGGAATCAGTTTGTTACAGATTACAACTAGTTATTTCGTCTTGTCATTTACGTCTTCTGTATGAATCAGTTTGTTACAGATTACAACTAGTTACTTCGTCTTGTCATTTACGTCTTCTGTAGGAATCAGTTTGTTACAGATTACAACTAGTTATTTCGTCTTGTCATTTACGTCTCCTGGAGGAATCAGTTTGTTACAGATTACAACTAGTTACTTCGTCTTGTCATTTACGTCTTCTGTAGGAATCAGTTTGTTACAGATTACAACTAGTTACTTCGTCTTGTCATTTACGTCTTCTGTAGGAATCAGTTTGTTACAGATTACAACTAGTTATTTCGTCTTGTCATTTACGTCTCCTGGAGGAATCAGTTTGTTACAGATTACAACTAGTTACTTCGTCTTGTCATTTACGTCTTCTGTAGGAATCAGTTTGTTACAGATTACAACTAGTTATTTCGTCTTGTCATTTACGTCTCCTGGAGGAATCAGTTTGTTACAGATTACAACTAGTTACTTCGTCTTGTCATTTACGTCTTCTGTAGGAATCAGTTTGTTACAGATTACAACTAGTTACTTCGTCTTGTCATTTACGTCTTCTGTAGGAATCAGTTTGTTACAGATTACAACTAGTTATTTCGTCTTGTCATTTACGTCTCCTGGAGGAATCAGTTTGTTACAGATTACAACTAGTTATTTCGTCTTGTCATTTACGTCTCCTGGAGGAATCAGTTTGTTACAGATTACAACTAGTTACTTCGTCTTGTCATTTACGTCTTCTGTAGGAGTCAGTTTGTTACAGATTGAAACTAGTTACTTCGTCTTGTCATTTACGTCTTCTGGGGGAATCAGTTTGTTACAGATTACAACTAGTTACTTCGTCTTGTCATTTACGTCTTCTGGAGGAATCAGTCTGTTACGTATTACAACTAGTTACTTCGTCTTGTCATTTACGTCTCCTGGAGGAATCAGTTTGTTACAGATTACAACTAGTTACTTCGTCTTGTCATTTACGTCTTCTGGGGGAATCAGTTTGTTACAGATTACAACTAGTTACTTCGTCTTGTCATTTACGTCTTCTGGAGGAATCAGTCTGTTACGTATTACAACTAGTTACTTCGTCTTGTCATTTACGTCATCTGGGGGAATCAGTTTGTTACAGATTACAACTAGTTACCTCGTCTTGTCATTTCGGCACATGCTTTTGTTTAATTTTTATATTTTTACTACGATTGTAACTGTCGTAGATTTCCGATAGGAGGATTAAGACTAGGTTTGGTCCCTTCTGAATAGGTTTGAATAGGTGATAGACTCAGTGAGAGTTAGTGAAAGGTAATAGAATTTCCACACACGTGAGATGATAGATTTGATATAGTGGCTGTCTCTGAAAGCGAAAAGAATTCTTCTCTCTCTCACCTATCTTCTACAACAGTCGTTACAGCGTCAGACAGACTACACCAATATACATATTACGTATATTTCTATCACTCACAGGCACGCACATACACGTGACGACAGGTAAACACACAGACGTGGGAAAACTATAACAATGATATATATATTATCTAGAACGAGCTGACCAAACACGATTGTTTAGTTCAAGAGCGATTTTAATATCAGGAAAAAATCGGCTCACAACATCAAAGAAAGTACATCAAGGAAAATACATATACACATAGTCATAAAAAATCAAGGAAATGTTGCAAGGATGATAGCCCCGTTATAGTGTTAACTCTAGGTTTAGCCCGGCCCCGTTAAGAGAACAGATTTTGGCGCCCGAGTCACAGATACATAGGGTTTGAGTCTAAGAGTTTATCTTTGTTTTTATCTCGTAATTATATGCACAGAGTTTGAAAAAAAAAAAATCTGATTTAACCTAAGACAAAACACAAGAACTCTAGCCTTAGCAACAAATTATGCAGATTGAAAAAAACAAATAGGACAGCAACAGGGTGTCAAAGATATAATAGTGAAAAATATCACTCAAACCAGCGTACACTCATTCATTCCGCCATGGCTTCTCACACTAGTACTCACGACTTTGCTTGCTGCCTCTTGGAACACATTGATTTTTAGATTTTCACACAGACTCAAAAAATGCAGTCTACTGCCAAGAAGTCCCCAGTTCCAAAAGACCTGTTTAACTTGGAGTCTCCGGGAACGACTACTTGGGTATGCAAATTTGTTCAAATGTCTGATTAAGTCACCTAACAATTATTCCAGGCGCGGGAGTTAACAGAGCACAGTGTCAATAGCGTAGGTTTCTAAAAAAAAATGATGAATGTCAGGTCGGTGCCTTCCCTCAGTATAGGATTCACTTTAGTCACACCACAGATTTGTCCACAAGATATAATCTAGTCGGGAAATGATTGTTAATATTCACGCCACCAGGCAGCAAATTATATAGAGTTTCTAGAAGAAATTAAGTGCTGGCTCCAAGGTCCAGTATTTATCATTACAGTCTTTGAAAACCCGTTATAGGGATATTAGTATTTCTGTCTAACTTGCACCGTCAGATCAGTGTTACTTGAGAAAACCCACGTGGTTCAAAATAAGGACTGTCTATTTCTTCACAAGTATGGAAACTACTACTAGGTGCTGGTAAAGTTAGGGTCACCCCAAAACTTTCACTGTGTGGAGGAAAAATAACACATATAATATAATAAACAGAATCTGTACTGGTTAAAACTTACATTTAAACTTGCAAGCAGAGAGCTTTGCTTATCATTTAAACTTCCCGTGACGTAAGTTATATTTAAAAATCAGCATTCCTCATAAATTAGGAACACGTGCGTATCCCGTCATCATTCATGAGGCTCGATTCTAGAGTTTATACGTTAGTTTAGAAAAATACACTCGACTGAGTATTAGCAGTTAAATTAAATTTCATAAATAGCTACAATTGCCGTTATAAGCTAGAAATTATAATTTTTAGTCTGCTTTCCACTGAATGCTTCCCTAGAAAATATAATAGCCTACCACTTTATCTCTCTTCTGCGCTAAAGAAATAGGTTAAAAATGAATTAAGCGATTTAACACTTTAACACTCACAAAATCTATATATCTATCATATTAATTACCTCAACCACAGAATTACAGGTAGTCGCACAACTTAAGAATAAAATTGCTGAAAATATTTCTGGAAGTCTAGAAGTTCGACAAATTGCCGAAACAAACTGAGATCTTCGCTAACAGCTATTCTGTTTTTTTTCGAGCGACCTATCTACTGTGGAGTCTATGAGCGAGAATGAAATTAAAGTTTCAAACTTGGCCAATATCTTAAAATCAGACAAAGGGCCGAAACTTATTTCGCCAAGCGAAATTATCTCCCCTACTCCCAACATTTACGTCCGCTTAACGCGTGTCGTAGCTGTCACCTACTGACCACGATGTACGCGTGTCAGTTTCAAATCCCAGACAGCCTGACTCCATTGCCCAAGTGAGCGCCGTGTCAGTTTGGGATTTTCCAGCCAAATGTCTGGATACTAACCGGTGCAGATGTAAAGTATCACACCTCACCGGGACTAATGCCGAGAAGAAGCTCGCGCGCTCGGTGAGAATGTAGACGATTTGCTACGTCCTGTGTTCAGCGAACCGACTTATCACGCCTTATGACGCCCTGCAGCCCTGACATCTACGTAATATCGTCCTAGCGCGATTCTCAGTTTAAGAGAAAGGAAAACAGGTAAAGTTTGCGAATTATATGAAAATAATATTCGCAAAACGAATGGATGAAAAATATACAGGAAAAATGAAATACAGAGATAATAAAAGAGAGAATTTGGGTGAACGAATAGGAAGAAAATGTAGGAAATTAAATGAATATAAACCCTACGTGACAGAGCCTCCCCCCTTTAAGATATGGAAGCACTCCATGTCTACGTTATGGAGTTTAATTTCCTATAACCGTAGCTTCGGGGTGTCTGTCCTCTTCCCTCTCATCTCCCCCTCCATCTCTGTCCAATTCCTACTCAAGTCCACTCCTCAAAGTTTCCTTCCCCCGGAATGTCTCCCATGCGCGCTTGAAAGAGCGTCGCCGCTTCTGACATTTTTGAAAGATTTCCTGTGATAGCGGTGGAATATCCCTGCCACTATCATCATCTTCGTCAGTTTTGGCGATCGTCAGGAGATGGTCGGAGGTTGGCACTGGTTTTTCCAAGTATCTCTTTAAGAGATTTAAATGGAAAACCTTCTCCTTTCCTTCAATAGAGATCTGGTAGTTAGCCTTAGAAATCTTTTTCAGGACGGTAAACGGCCCTTGCCATCCGATCTTCAGTTGGTTGTTCTCGGTAGGGAGCAACACCAAAACTTTCTCTCCTGCTTCCAGTTCTCTCTCTTCCGCGACTTTCCTGTATCGGTTAGCGTGCTTTGTGCGAGCTCGCTTAAAGTTAGTCGTTGCTAGGTCCCACCCTAGTTTCAACCTTTCCTTTAAAACCGACACATATTTACTTGCTGAGACGACTGTCTCATCCGCCTTCTCGTCTGTCAGAGACTGAAGTAAGGCTTCAAGCGGGCCCTTAATGGGTCTGCCAAATAAGAGTGTAGCTGGCGGAAATCCTGTGGAAGTATGAGGAGATTCTCTGTAGCCAAATAATGCTGCAGGAATACAGAGATCCCAATCTTCAGGTTTCACTTGTGCCAGCTTACTTAGCATCATGGTGAGGTTTCCATTAGCACGTTCCACGAGCCCATTTCCGGCCGGAGTATATGGCTTAGTGTGGATGTGCTGGGTCCTCAAGATCTTAACGATCTCATCCATCAACAGGTTTCGGTATGGAGATCCATTATCCGTCAACACTTGCTGAGGGAATCCCAACCGAGTGAAAATCTGCACGAGGGCTTCTGCGACATGCTTGGCATCTGCGCATGTTAGCGGGATAGCTTCTGCCCATAAAGTGCATGTATCGACTAAGGTCAGGATGAACCTGTTCCTTCTTTTAGTCCTTTCGAAAGGCCCTAAAATGTCGATCACAACCCGTTCGAATGGTGTTCCCATTATTGGCATTTCACCCAAAGAAACTGGGGGTGCCCGTTGCTTGGGTGGCACACGTTGGCACTGGGCACAGGATTTGACATATCTGATAATATCAGTATTTACTCCTGGCCACCAATAATGAGTGGTTATACGTTGGTTTGTGGCGTTCTGTCCCATATGTCCGCTAAAGGGAAGAGAGTGCCCCATTTCTAGGATTTGGCTTCTGTACTGTTTCGGTACTAGGAGCTGGTTGTAACCTTGGTCAGGCTTGCCCGTTCTCCGATAAAGTACGCCATCCTCAGAAAAAAAATGTCCCCGTGCTGTTTGGGTTCCTTAGCCATGGGCAGTTTCCTAAAGCAGGGTGCCAAAGTAGGGTCCTTGTATTGCGCTTCTTTAAGTTCCATAGGTAACAAATTTGGCGCAGGCTCCCGTTCCTTCTTGGTTTGCCCTCTTGTAGTTACTGCTGCCACAATCGGCTCTTCCGGTTTCCCAATACACACGTATCTCCCGCCAAGTATGACTGGGTAGATGGGATCATCCATAACAGCCGCTTTGATCACACCTCTGACAAAGTCAGAGTGTATCTCCACCAATGCGATGGGAAGCGCTGTAGGTGCATCACTCTTACGAACTCCACAAAGTTTGGCGGTCTCTCCTGTCTCTTGACCGGGTTTGACCAGGTTTCTGGCAACAATGCAATCATAAGAAAGCCCCGTGTCAAATAAGCAAGAAGTTTGAGACCCGTTCAAAGTAACAGTACCTCGCGTTGAGGGTCTATCCCCAACAGGTTGGGAATCACTGTCAATAATTCCGCCTTGCGAGACTGTCAATAAGCATCCGATGCGTTTAGGCTCGGTGTGCTCGGTCTGATCATATGTCCCGTGCTCAGGGGTTCTCCCTTTGCCCCCTTGTCCTTTCTGGCTACGCTGCCATGTAGGTCGGTCGGGTTGATCAGACTGTTTGGGGTGGTTGGGGTACTTGTTCTTGTAGAACTTGGATTTTTCAGGAGGGGGGTTTTGAGGTCCAGTTTCTCTGTGGTTGTTTTGGTTAGAAGCCTGAGAAGATTGCTCTAGGTTATGTTTTCGAAAATGCTCCTCTGTCGGTTTCCGCTTTGTGGCCGGTAGTTCAGCCAGCGCATTGTGATAACGCTCAGACTTTTCCAAAATGTCTTCAAGTTTTTCTGCCCCCTGCTCAGCGAGAAATCTCCGGGTATCAGCAGACAAAGTGTTCTTTATTTGTTCAGTTAGAACAAGTTCCTCAAGACCTTCATAGGTAGAGGGGAGCTGCGAAAGCTCAAGGCACTTTGTTAGATATCCCTTAAGACGAGATGAGAACTGGTGAAAAGTTTCAGAATTCTCTTTCCGGCTGTTGCGAAACAGTTGCAAAAACTTGCGAGCGTTCATTTCAAAGCGCTCCAGTAACGCTTTCTTCAACACATCGTAGTCGTCTTGTTGGCTACTTTCCAGCTTAGAATAAACATCATAAGCAGAACCTTTTAGGGCCTGGGAAAGTTTCATATTCCAACGCGACCTCTCTAACCCGTACAGAGTTGCAATTTTCTCAAATTTTTCTAACCATGTGTCAATCTTCTCATTTGGACAAGGAAAAGATTCAAGAGTGAAAGACATAGCATTTAGTTGAAGAGATTGAGTGTTAGCAGGGTCAGTTAAGGAAGAATGAGGAGAAGACTCTCCATTGCTGGAGGTAGAGGCAGCGCCAAGACTTTGGACTTCTAGAGCCTTAAGAGCCAACTCATGCTGTCGTCGTTGCTCATTTTCTCTTTCCAAATGCTGTCTCTCCTTCTCTCTTTCCTCCTGCTGTCTTTCCTTCTCTCTTTCCTCATGTTGTCTCTGCTTCTCCTTCTCTCTTTCCTCATGCTGCATCCTGCGAATTTCCATTTCCTCGTCCATCTTCTTCTGCTGTAATAGCCGGTCTTCCGCTTCTTTCCTCTCCGCTGCTTCTTTTTCCTCTTTAGCTTCAGCTGCTTTCCTCTCCGCATCATATCTCTCAAGTTCGTCCCTGACAAAAGCTTTCGCTTCCTCTCCTTCCAGTCCCTCCTCTCTCGCTTCGTCCCTGAGGAGTTGTCTAAGCTTTGCCCTCTCGGCCATATTATGTCAGTGACTGAGACACGTGGAGATAGAAAATAGGAAAAAGAATAACCTGGTTCCTACCACTTACGAGAAAAAAAAACCAAAAATTCAAAAGATGATATCCTTAACCCTGGGATACCTCCTCCAAAGTAAAATCTAACTATCGCTGCTATTATCGGCAATAAAGCACTTAATGCAAAACACGACTACGCCAACTAAATGGTAGTTAAGATAACTTCTGAAAAATAAGTTGCTACAGTGGAAAAGCAAAAGAATATTGCAAAAATTAAAGAGAAAAATAATCCCTTAATTTTTAAAAATCCACTATAAGTTCGCCCCTGAAGTCAGATCGGGTAAGGGAGGGAATTAATCTGGACAAAAAGTCCGAAACACACTCCTTAACTTAGTTCAAACGCCGTTCTGCCTCAGTACCCAGTGAATGTTATACACTCACCACTTTACCAGCATTTAGTATTACAATCAGCAGTTAACATAATTCCCGACAAAATCAACCTGTAACCAAAATGTATATTATTCAAAGATGCTGTGGAAAAAAACTTATTAGTTTGTGTGGTCAGCACGCCCGTAAACAGATCGCTAGTCTAGGGGGTAATTTTTTTTTTAAAAGATACACAACTCACAAGACATCACACTCTTACTCTATTACGGAATAAGAATCTTAAATACAAAATCCAGATAGACGAGTCCACGTTTGTCGTACTCGTCTTCCTATTCTAAGTTCAAAGACCGGAAACGAGCCCTCATTTGTCGTACTCGTCTTCCTATTCTAAGTTCAAAGACCGGAAACGAGCCCTCATTTGTCGTACTCGTCTTCCTATTCTAAGTTCAAAGACCGGAAACGAGCCCTCATTTGTCGTAGATTTCCGATAGGAGAATTAAGACTAGGTTTGGTCCCTTCTGAATAGGTTTGAATAGGTGATAGACTCAGTGAGAGTTAGTGAAAGGTAATAGAATTTCCACACACGTGAGATGATAGATTTGATATAGTGGCTGTCTCTGAAAGCGAAAAGAATTCTTCTCTCTCTCACCTATCTTCTACAACAGTCGTTACAGCGTCAGACAGACTACACCAATATACATATTACGTATATTTCTATCACTCACAGGCACGCACATACACGTGACGACAGGTAAACACACAGACGTGGGAAAACTATAACAATGATATATATATTATCTAGAACGAGCTGACCAAACACGATTGTTTAGTTCAAGAGCGATTTTAATATCAGGAAAAAATCGGCTCACAACATCAAAGAAAGTACATCAAGGAAAATACATATACACATAGTCATAAAAAATCAAGGAAATGTTGCAAGGATGATAGCCCCGTTATAGTGTTAACTCTAGGTTTAGCCCGGCCCCCGTTAAGAGAACAGATTTTGGCGCCCGAGTCACAGATACATAGGGTTTGAGTCTAAGAGTTTATCTTTGTTTTTATCTCGTAATTATATGCACAGAGTTTGAAAAAAAAAATCTGATTTAACCTAAGACAAAAACACAAGAACTCTAGCCTTAGCAACAAATTATGCAGATTGAAAAAAAAAAAAACAAATAGGACAGCAACAGGGTGTCAAAGATATAATAGTGAAAAATATCACTCAAACCAGCGTACACTCATTCATTCCGCCATGGCTTCTCACACTAGTACTCACGACTTTGCTTGCTGCCTCTTGGAACACATTGATTTTAGATTTTCACACAGACTCAAAAAAATGCAGTCTACTGCCAAGAAGTCCCCAGTTCCAAAAGACCTGTTTAACTTGGAGTCTCCGGGAACGACTACTTGGGTATGCAAATTTGTTCAAATGTCTGATTAAGTCACCTAACAATTATTCCAGGCGCGGGAGTTAACAGAGCACAGTGTCAATAGCGTAGGTTTCTAAAAAAAAAAATGATGAATGTCAGGTCGGTGCCTTCCCTCAGTATAGGATTCACTTTAGTCACACCACAGATTTGTCCACAAGATATAATCTAGTCGGGAAATGATTGTTAATATTCACGCCACCAGGCAGCAAATTATATAGAGTTTCTAGAAGAAATTAAGTGCTGGCTCCAAGGTCCAGTATTTATCATTACAGTCTTTGAAAACCCGTTATAGGGATATTAGTATTTCTGTCTAACTTGCACCGTCAGATCAGTGTTACTTGAGAAAACCCACGTGGTTCAAAATAAGGACTGTCTATTTCTTCACAAGTATGGAAACTACTACTAGGTGCTGGTAAAGTTAGGGTCACCCCAAAACTTTCACTGTGTGGAGGAAAAATAACACATATAATATAATAAACAGAATCTGTACTGGTTAAAACTTACATTTAAACTTGCAAGCAGAGAGCTTTGCTTATCATTTAAACTTCCCGTGACGTAAGTTATATTTAAAAATCAGCATTCCTCATAAATTAGGAACACGTGCGTATCCCGTCATCATTCATGAGGCTCGATTCTAGAGTTTATACGTTAGTTTAGAAAAATACACTCGACTGAGTATTAGCAGTTAAATTAAATTTCATAAATAGCTACAATTGCCGTTATAAGCTAGAAATTATAATTTTTAGTCTGCTTTCCACTGAATGCTTCCCTAGAAAATATAATAGCCTACCACTTTATCTCTCTTCTGCGCTAAAGAAATAGATTAAAATGAATTAAGCGATTTAACACTTTAACACTCACAAAATCTATATATCTATCATATTAATTACCTCAACCACAGAATTACAGGTAGTCGCACAACTTAAGAATAAAATTGCTGAAAATATTTCTGGAAGTCTAGAAGTTCGACAAATTGCCGAAACAAACTGAGATCTTCGCTAACAGCTATTCTGTTTTTTTTTTCGAGCGACCTATCTACTGTGGAGTCTATGAGCGAGAATGAAATTTAAGTTTCAAACTTGGCCAATATCTTAAAATCAGACAAAGGGCCGAAACTTATTTCGCCAAGCGAAATTATCTCCCCTACTCCCAACATTTACGTCCGCTTAACGCGTGTCGTAACTGTCACCTACTGACCACGATGTACGCGTGTCAGTTTCAAATCCCAGACAGCCTGACTCCATTGCCCAAGTGAGCGCCGTGTCAGTTTGGGATTTTCCAGCCAAATGTCTGGATACTGCCCGGTGCAGATGTAAAGTATCACACCTCACCGGGACTAATGCCGAGAAGAAGCTCGCGCGCTCGGTGAGAATGTAGACGATTTGCTACGTCCTGTGTTCAGCGAACCGACTTATCACGCCTTATGACGCCCTGCAGCCCTGACATCTACGTAATATCGTCCTAGCGCGATTCTCAGTTTAAGAGAAAGGAAAAAGGTAAAGTTTGCGAATTATATGAGAATAATATTCGCAAAAACGAATGGATGAAAAATATACAGGAAAAAATGAAATACAGAGATAATAAAAGAGAGAATTTGGGTGAACGAATAGGAAGAAAATGTAGGAAATTAAATGAATATAAACCCTACGTGACAGTAACCATTCCAGAAGATTTTTTTTCCCCTATTAAGGCTATTATAAATGGCATTTGCAGATATGTAGATAAAACATTGGCGACGATATGGACCTCTCTAAGGCCAAATAAGTGGCCTGGAAGAAAGTACTGCATAACAATAAAAGAATGACCCTACGTAATATCATCATAACTGTATAAAGGCAAATATCATAAGATTTCCAGGTCATTATGAATGAATAAAAAGGAAAGGAGATAATAAATATGTCAGATCATTGGGGTAATCAGTAAAGAACTTGGACTTATATGTAAATCATATAATTTAGGCTGCGTAAATCATATGATTTAGGCTCTGTTAATCGTATGATTTACACAAGAAAAATGTAACATAGAAAAGAAACTAGAACATTCAGGAATAGCATATGGCTAGTTGTGCTTGGAGCGATGACTTAAGGGACTCGCAATAGGGAGGATGTTAAACGTCAACACTATTATGTCATAAATAACATTAAGGGACCTAAACCCGACATGTGTGACCAATGAGAACGAGAGACACAGAGAGAGACAGGAAGAGGGGGGGGGGGAGATAGAGAGCTGTCAAGAAACACGGTTGTAATAGATGATGAAACAAATTAAGGTACATTAAATAAAGGTATAGTTATGTTCGCTCGTTTACATAAGACATGAAACAAATCTGGAACATGCATTTCACCAGGAAGAAAATGGAAACGCTGTGATAAAGTAATATGCGTTAGTTAATTATTCGTTTACTTACGTTTTGTGGAATAAAATATTAAACAGAAAAACAGTGACTGCGCGGACCAACTACACACTAGCTTTCAGTGCTCTGCGACAGGATGTCAGGCACACATCAATAACGCTCGTGCTATATCGATTGAAATATTGCACAGCCGGCTTCCTGAAAAATGACACATCACAGAACACACGACTAGAGGACGCTTGACTCACAGCTGCCTGGTTAGAATGATTATTAACTCCAGCGTGTGTGACGAAGCAGTAATAAAGGAAACGATCTAGGCGACAAGCAGACACATCGACACCTGTGTGACATGAAGTGTGGCGGTTTTTATTAAGCAGACAGGCATTCGTTTCTAACATGCTGTTTTATTTATTCAGCGGTTCCCTTTGCATTGAAAGGTAAAAATAATTTTAGTCCGCTTCCTGGATTTGATACTTAGATATTTGATTGATAATTCAAGAAAATATGCCTCCCAGGTCTGTTGCTGCGGGAATACGAAATATAAGTTGACTGACGGACACGAACCTGTCACAAAGCTATTATTTATTGAATCAGAACTGAGCCATAGTAAAACCAAATTATGTTTATTTTAATCATACGTGCATAAGTAAAACATATATACCAACCTTAAACGTTGAAATTAATTCCTCCTTTCGCCAGAAACATCTTAGGCATTATAATGAATGTGCATGGTGGCTAAGAAACGTCAAGTCTTCGCTTGACAGTAAAACTAGGTCAGTGGTCGTGGTTGAGTTATCCCAATATAAACATTCCAGGCAGCAACCACTCCACTCAATGGAGGTTTGGTTATAGAAAAGACCGTGCCTTTTTTAATTCACTTTAGAAGGTTTTTATGTATCTGTCTATCAGAGGTTTGACTAGCAAGAATCTCCCATTTGCGTCATTCTAGATTCTAAAATTTATTTTATGTTCAGGTCCATTAATTTTCTAACTCACAGGTTCTCAGCCTTTTCTGGCTGGTGACACTTTTTATAAAAGTTGCGCAATTTCGCAATACATTAGTTAGGGTAGTGTTTGTTGCACTTTATTTCGTGACAAGATAACATTTGAAAAAAGCTGTAAACATTATTAGTGTCGGGATCTTGTTCTTATTAATTATTATTATTATACAAACTCTGCTTCCGATACTAAAAATGAATATTAATAATGTACCGTTCAAGTCAATAATGGACAAATGTAGTTTCCGGTGGTCGCTGACGAGACAAAGAAAGAATATGCCAACTACACGCTCATGCATGTCGTACAAGGCAACTAACACGAAGTTGTGCTTGAGGCTTGCAACGTCACCTTGTAAAACAAATTGTCAAAGAAACCACCGCTGCATAGGTACATAAATAATACAAACATAAAGGTATGTTTCAGGTACACGTGAGAAATGAAGAAGTAGAAAACTAGACAACAGAAAAACAACAGAAGTGGGAGGCTTACCGAAGAATCGAACCCAGGACCTTCTGAACGGCAACACCACCTAGCTACGGAAGCGAATCGCACTATCCACCCTGCCAACTAGGCACCATAAAATAGTGCTTCATGGACATGGATCAAGTGCTATTCTCAACACGTAACGCCGGATATGTACCTAGCAGCTATCCAGCCTAATTAATGACGTAATCACTTATGTGGTCTCCTATTATACAGTATAGGTCGGTATACACAAGACAAAGACCTTGACCTCTGTATCTACCAAATGATAGAAGAATGAAAACAGTACAGGACAAAGGGTAGGTTTGGTGTTGTATAAACATTTAAATAAATAAAAAGGGAAACCCGAGACATATAAACTGTCACGGATTGCCTCCCCTGCTTTGCAGTAGTGGTCCAACAGTGGCCAAAACTCAAGAGTACCTAAAGTGAGTCGTCAATGAAGTTTACTTTCGCACAAGATTACTCTCGGCAGAGATGCAGATAGAAGGGTAATGACGCTTCTATTGCAAGGGAGTTTCACAAGATATTCAGAAAAGCGAAAACAATGCTGCATTTGCTGAGCACGTTAATTCTATGATCTGCCGACAACTTTTGTGAAGGATTAAACAATTATTTTTTTTCAGCTCGTCAAGCCCCCACCTCTGATTTACTCAGTGGAATTCTTATTATTCTGGTATATCTTTGTTTAGAGTGTGTTTAGCAAATTGACTGAGACAAACGCGCAGTACATTTAAAATGATTGAACCGAAGTTAAATTTGTAAAATTACAAATAACAGATTTAATAATCATTTAAGTTTAACAACCTCTACACCTCACGGTAGAAGGGGAACGACTAAGTAAGTAAGTAAGTTAAGTTTAACAAGGTTTCAGAAAATTTGAATAAAGAATTATAAGTAAAAGGTTTTCGTCACGGTTGTGATAGGAAATTAGTTTTAAAGGAGGTTACTTGGTAGATTATAGGGCTACTTAACTTCCTATGGTATGTTCTGTGCAGATAGGTCACTGGAGTTCTCGCGTCTCTGGTCAAGATTAAAGGTGCAGCACGTTCCCAGAAATGTCAAGGAGTAACTGCCAAGCTAGTCCCGCGTTTGTACGTCAGTCCACTTCTACCCTCACTTTGTTCCAGAGATTAGTACCCTCCTGGTACCACCAACAACTATGGTAAAAGAATAGAAATGAAACGCTCTTCTGAGTATTGCGTTTCCCGACACATACTTATGTGTCCCCTTTCTCTTATTCCATCATTCCATCTACTCAGAATTTACCCTCGATGAGAATTACTTTAATCCCTCGAGAGAAAACTTTCGTTGCATTTAAATTGAATAGCTTTATAGTTATTTTACATTTGAATGAAAAGGTTAATAGTAGAGATAGAATATGTTTACATTTACATCTCCACTGTTTGAAAAGTGTTCACAATATAAATTGAATATGTTTTCATTTACATTTACACTGATTGAAAAGTTTGAAACTTTCAATAATTTTAAAGTATTTTTATACAGACATTTACACTGGTTTGAAACTGTAAGTATTATAATTAGAATGTACATCATTTCTTTCATCTTTTCCTCCCTGCTCCATATGGAACTTGGGACTACCTTATGCTTTTAGTTCTCTTTAAGAAAATAGCGATACAGCAGTCACCAGCCAGTGCAGTGGTGGTTCATGAAATCATCATTCTATACGCTGAGGTTTCCAGCCTCAAATGACTTGGACATCCACTGGCGATTTTCACACATTAATATTCACATGGTAATAAATACATCTGCCATCAATGGTACCTATACCTTGTAGCGGTGTGGCAGCTTGTGTACCCTGACAATCCCCAGAGCAATGCCAGCAGGAGTTTTACTCCTGGTAGGTTCAACCATGCTGGACTGGTCTGCGTGGGTAGGGGTCAGACAAAAGCTGGTACCCTGGTCCTCCAGGTTGGGGGTTTTAGCACAGGGCCGAAACCCCTGTCTGTGTAAAAAAAATCGCACACGTTACGGAAACAGCAATAAATGAAAATACTTTGATGCGGGACGGACATCCGGAGTCTCAGGCTCGTATGACTGACAGTGGTGAAAGCCGAAAGGAAGCCACTGGCATGAAAACGGATGCCCAGACCGCAAAACACGAAACCAGGATTGGTTTTTGGAATGTCAGAACTATGAATGAGGCAGGAAAGCTGAGACAGATCACAGCAGAGATGAGGAATTACAAACTACATATCCTGGGAATAAGCGAGAGCAGATGGACAGGGATGGGGAGAATAAAAACAGCCACAGGGGAAACAGTACTTTATTCTGGTAGAGAGGACGTTCAGCACAACGAAGGTGTAGCCATTATCCTTAAGAAAGGAATGGAAAGGTCTCTACTGGAATGGAAACCCATTAACAACAGACTAATAAGAGCAAGACTGAGAGGGAGATTCACCAACACCACAATTATACAATGCTATGCACCAACAAACGACAGCGATGAAGAGATCAAGGATGAGTTCTATCAACAGGTACAAAAGGAAATGGAAACTGTACCCAGGTACGATCTCATTATAGTAATGGGAGACCTAAATGCGAAAGTTGGAACACATAATAATTATAACGAAAGAGTAATGGGGAAATGCGGCAGTGGAACAGTAAATGAGAATGGGGACAAATTAATAAGCTTCTGCAGTATTAACAACCTGGTCATTGGAGGAACACTTTTTCAACACAAAGAAGTGCACAAGTTAACATGGGAATCACCAAACGGACGAGACAAAAACCAGATAGATCACATAATGATCAATGGCAGATGGAGACATGCACTACAAGACGTGAAAGTAAGAAGAGGCGCAGATGTGGGAAGTGATCACCACCTAGTAGTAGCAAGACTGAAGGTGAAACTCAGAGCTGCTGGACCAGTTGCAGTCAAACAGAAAAGATATAACATCACGAAACTTAAGGACCCCCTCACCAGAAAAGCGTTCATGGTCGACGTAAAGAGACGATATCTGATCACCAAAGCCAGGAAAGAACAGAGACCGACGATGTGGACCAGAAATTCAACACCATCTCAACAATATACAAAGAAAGCAGCAAGTCATGCTTGGGATTCCAGGAAAGAAAGAGCCAAGACTGGATAACACCAGAAACGCTAAACACCATAGCGAAGAGAAAGGAAATGAAAAGGAAGAAAACAGAAGCTAAGTCTCCCAGGTTAAAGGCAATATATAGTGAACAGTACAGTCAGCTGGACAAGGAAGTAAAACGTCAAACCCGTGCTGACAAAAGGACATTTCTGGATGACCTTGCAAGACAGGCAGAAGAGGCAGCACTGAGAAATGAACAAAGCACAGTTTATAAAATAACTAAAGCTATCAGTGGAAAACGAGGTGCAAACAACATAACGTTAGTAAGAGACAAGCAAGGAAATCTCATCACCACAGCACAGGGGCAGGAAACAAGATGGGCAGAGCACTTCAGAGAAACACTGAATAAGGAACCACCAGAGACTCAGCTGAATGTTCCTGAGGCTGAAAGTGACTTAGACGTAAATACAGACATTCCACGAAAAGAAGAAATTATCACAGCTATCAAAGGGCTAAAAAATGGTAAAAATGGTTTTTTTTTAAAGCGCCTGGTCACGACAATCTGAATGCTGAGCTATTCAAGACAGACCCTGAACTAGCAGCAGAACTATTAGAACCACTATTTGCACAAGTCTGGGAAACTGAGACAACACCAACAGAGTGGAGTAAAGGAATAATTGTCAAATTGCCCAAGAAGGGCGACCTTGCAGACTGCAACAACTGGAGAGGAATTACCCTCCTCTCAGTTCCTAGCAAAATACTAGGCAGGATAATCATCCAGAGAATTTCAAAAGCAGTTGACCATAAACTGAGGAAAGAACAAGCGGGCTTCAGAAAGAGCAGAAGATGTGCAGATCATATATTTACCCTCAGGAACATTATAGAGCAGTGCTCAGAATGGCAGAGACAGCTGTACATTAACTTTGTTGATTTTGAAAAGGCTTTCGACAGCATACACAGGGACAGCCTATGGAAAATTCTGAGGGCTTATGGAATTCCCAGCCGCATTGTTTCCATTTATAAAAAGCCTCTATTCTAACTTTACGTGCAGTGTTGGATCGAGTAATGTAAAAAAAAACTTTCGAAGTGAAAACAGGAGTAAGACAGGGATGCCCCTTATCAACAACATTATTTTTGACAGTCATAGATTGGGTGATGCGCCAGACTACAGAGGGCAGTCCAAGAGGTATTAGATGGACAACGTTTTCTACACTGGAAGATTTGGAATATGCAGATGACATTGCACTACTCGCGCATTCACACCAACACATTCAAGACAAAACCGATAGACTGAATAAGTATGGCCAGCAGGTTGGCTGAACATCAATTTGAGGAAGACAGAGGTCATGACACTAAATGTGGGCAATCCTGAGCCAGTAACAGTAAGGAACCAGAAGTTAGAACAGACAGACACATTTACTTACCTAGGAAGCATAGTAACACCTGACGGCGGAACAAGCAATGACATTAACAACAGAAAGAATAAAGCGAGAACAGCCTTTGCTGTTCTCAACAACATTTGGAAGTCTTCCCAATACAGCACAAACACCAAATTAAGACTGTATGAGAGCTGTGTACTTTCTGTGCTTCTCTATGGTGCGGAATGTTGGAGAGTAACAGAGAAGGAAATGTCGAAACTGTCCTCCTTCCACACAACCTGCCTAAGGAAAATTCTCCGAATCTTTTGGCCAAACACCATCAGCAACCAAGAACTACTTATTCGGAGTAACCAGAAGGACATGCACACCATCATAGCTGGCAGACGCTGGAGTTGGGTTGGCCATGTCCTCAGAAGGGACCCTGATACCATCACAAGAACAGCTATGCTATGGACCCCCGAGGGAAAGCGAAAGAGAGGCCGACCAAAAACCACTTGGCGGAGAACTGTGGAGGCTGAGATGCAAAGAATGAACCACAGTTGGGGCACTGTACGAAGGATGGCCGCCGACCGAGCAAAGTGGAATCAATTTGTTGCTGCCCTACAAGACGCCACCAGGCGTGATGGCCGCTGACTGCTTTGACGGTTGGCGGTTATGGATCAAAGAAGAAGAAGAATAAATACATATTAGTTCACGTTAGTATTGAAAAATGTAAAATGACAACTTACGCCAATCCCGGCTCACATACTTTTTGCACAGATGAATAAAGTTAAGGCACTTGATTAGGCCTCTTACACGTGTTCTTGGGGGTCGTTACTTTTATAATATAATTCCCTCTATGACTCCATGTGTTTCAGTTTCCTCAGATATTCCGGTTTTCCTTATTTAAAATGAAAGAGATTTCCTGGGCTGTTTTGTAAGTCCTCCAAATTCTCCAATAAAAGGTGTCCGGTCTGATAAGATGCAATCCTGATTCTAACTCTGGCAAGGTTGGTGTCGTGTTGGCAAGCAATTCTCACAGTGAATTAATACTGCGAAAAGGTCAGGTTATATTCTTGTCCTGCCCCCGCATCTGTTTGTAACGAAGCTGCTAAGAGAGCGCCAATCATTTTCAAACATGCTTGTTGGGTGGGGAGATTTAAAATTATTCCGGCAGGGAATAATTTTGTGCGTGATGCAAAGGTCACGTCTCCCATATATGGTAATAAAACAACCTATCCTTGTGTACGAACTCACAGACACATCTGTAAACTCTCTCAGCAATGTGTGTAAGATGTAACAACTTATAACTATCTAAAGTAATCTTCTCATAACAAGTCAGACAGGAAGCGATTAGGTCATCCTTGTCTGTCCAAAATGTGTCACCCAGGCAAGTAATCTCTTCTGTCACGCACTCTGGCCTTTATCAGCGATTAGCAAATACGCTGGCGATTTGTAGGGCTAATCTGTATTCTGCTGTCGGCTGCACATGCGAGTTAAATGGATAACAAACAGACATGACGACTTATCCCAGAGAGGGGTGTAAGAAGGTAAATACAAAATATCTGCTATAGTGCAGAGAAAGAAATAAGTGCTGACCATGAAAAAAGCACGTAAATAGTCAGTACAACATTGTAACTGATACTACCGTAGTGAAAGAGAGATCGAGAAGAAGGCGCCCCAAATCCCATCTTGTGACATAAACAGTAAATAAATAATACACACCGAAAGGTTATGTTTCAAGCACCCGTGAGAAATAAAGAAGTAGAAAACCAGTCAACAGAAAAACAACAGAAGTGAGAGACTTGCCGAAGAATCGAACCCAGGACCCTCCGAACGGCAAAACCACCTTACTACGGAAGCTATTATTGTTATACAAGTACAGGGGACTAGCTGCAGTGGTGGTCCGTACTTCCTGTTCTTTTCTGTCTCCAGTTATCTTCTCCGTGTGTTTTTTGGTCTGCCTCTACTTCTCTTACCTCGGGGGTTCCAGAACAAGGACTACCTTGTCAAGCTATCAGCAAGTTTGTCTCAGTGGTTGTCATAACAATCACTTTTGTTCCACAGGCACTTGTCTTGCTCGAGGCATCAATTCCACATTAATCATCTTTAGTCATACCACTCCAAACCTATTCCATGAAAGCACCGATTTATGAAAGTATGTAGCTTTATTGTTGTTCTATTTGCTACCATATGCCACGAGGCAGCAGAGTTCTAATTCTGTCTTTGTCCTCACAGAGTCCACAAGCAACTACATGGGGCTGTGGTCAATAATTTCCTAACTTTCGCTTTATTACACACTTTATTTATTGTCATATTTTATTTACTACCACTGCTCTATTTCACGTTTTTGTTTGTATTTTATTGACTAACTTTTAGATGCTGACGTCTGCTACCAGTAAGCTCAAACAATACACTCAAAATATGTATCATTATTCTCCTCTGAGCTTCTTATGGAGCATAGAGCCACCACTGTAGCTGCTCCTCTTACAGGACGCCTGCACCAAACATTCACATGCTTCTACAACGGTGGTTTGTAACAGTTTGTTTTGCGTAATAAAGTTGCCTGCCCCACGCACAACCTAATATTTGTGGCCTTGTACGACATGCTTGATGATACAGTAGACATATTCTTTCCGTATCTCCCCAGATACCCCCCCCCCCTTTTTTTTTTCCCCACCTGTAATTACACGGGGTGTGTATGCTCCTGCTAAAAGTGGTTCTCCGAGGAGATGATAAAAATGATCTACTCCCTAACCAGCCTGTCATTGTAGGTGACCAAATCGAGGCTGCGCACGTGGATGGCAACCCTATCAAAGAGTGTATTAGCTTACACACTACACCAGTGTTTCTCAAGCGGTGTGCCGCCGCGCCTATCAAAGTGTGCCGCAACAATTTTGTAAACTTACTACATGAAGTATATTTTTAGTGATCATGTTATAAAACTGATCTTACAGTTTAAATTCATTCAATAATAATTGGAGCTATTAACTGCTTTGAACAAAAATAGATATACTTAAAAATTATTTTACACTATTAAAGGAAAATCAAATTGGGAGTTTTCTTTATTGTAAAGTAGGCTACCCATAAATTAGTGTATTTAATTTAGTATATAACACTGTATTTGTTTATTCAGGTGCGAGGTCAGATAGGTGTGCCGCAATTTTTTAGAAAATGTAATAGTGTGCCGTGAACACAAAAGGTTGAAATACACTGTACTACACAAACAACGCTAAACCGTTTCTGATTTTGTCATAACGCGTGAAATAGAACACGCAACTTGCAAATCAATCCATCTACCAGACCACACGGTCGTTTATGTTTGGACATGCGCCCTAATATAACCGTCAGCTGGCGTGTCTAGACTAAATGGGGCGAGCCACGCTATAACTCTTATCTCAAAAAAAAAAAAACACTTGTTAATAATTGTCCCTACTTGTCTCAAGGGAGGTAATTTCCACTTCTAATATTTATGTCCCTTTGTTAATGGCATTAATTAGATTGTCTGTGGGATAAATTTGGCTGCAGGAAGGGCGTAGTACAGCCGTTGTGAATCTAATCAGGTCACAGCCGTTGTGAATCTAATCAGGTCACAGCCGTTGTGAATCTAATCAGGTCTATTGTGTTTCCCAGTATTAAAAATAATTATAATAATTTGAAATTTGTTTCGTTCTCAAGAGTCACACTCATTTTTAACCTGCACACATATACAAGGCCCGTCGATTATATGTGGGCATATGTGAAAATATAAACAACCGTTTGGACAATGTTGACTAGGCGGTGTAATCATTATATTATCAACCCCGTGCCGTTACCCCGGGGGGTCTCTGAAGAGACAAAGAAAGAAAGACATTGTTCCTTCCTCAGGCATGTCGTACAAGGCGACTAATGTGTTGCTGGAAACCTCATCATGTAAAACCAATGGCTACATAAACGACCAGAGCAAGAGTATGAGCAGAGGTGTCCCAACATTATTAAGCACCCGGGGCGGATCCTACCTTTGACACCCTCCCCCCATAAAGAAACACACTTGCAAGTATGTTTTTAACATTAAGTACTATCATAATAGTGTCCGACGGCACCCCTTTTCTGGCTGTCATCCGGGGCGGACCGCCCTCCTCTTAGTACGCCACTGAGTATGAGAATGTTCCCTGGTAAGAGGTTAGTTGTAGGTGTGAGGTTAGTTGTAGGTGTGAGGTTAGTTGTAGGTGTGAGGTTAGTTGTAGGTGTGAGGTTAGTTGTAGGTGTGAGGTTAGTTGTAGGTGTGAGGTTAGTTGTAGGTGTGAGGTTAGTTTTAGGTGTGAAGTTAGTTGTAGGTGTGACTCCACAGTGGGCAACAAGGAAGATGACGATGATGATATCAGGTGTGCTCATGTCTATTATATGTGTTATCTTGATATAAGAACTTCTCATTGGCAGAGTGGTTAGAGTGCTTGGCACTCGCGGCAAATTTGCCGGGTTCGAAACCTGGTAGCGTCAAACTCCGGTCTACCCAGCTGTAAATGGGTGCCTGACTCTGCTTTTGAATTAGGCAAGGCAAAGACAGCGAGAAAGGGAAGTGATCACTGCACCTCTTAAAGCTGGACCTTGTATAGTCAAGTCTGTAACACTTCAATCCCTTAAGGCAGTCTATGCTGTCAGGCTACCCTTTTTATCTTGATATAATGCTCTCTTATTCCCCACTGACCGCGAGAGCAGGAGAGAGAAGAGGAGAGAGAGAGAGAAGAGGAGTGGGAGAGAAGAGGAGAGGGAGGGAGAGAGAAGAGGAGAGAACGAACGAACTTTATTTTCGAAGGGTTAAGAATTGGGCACGCAGGCCTGTCTAACATTCTGCCCTTTCACTCTCATTAATCTTGCATACTATATCCTAGAGAGAAGAGAGAGGGAGAGAGAGCTTGAAAAAGAGAAGCCCAGGAATATTTTTGTTTAATTTTTTTAAAGTTTGATGAGAAATATCCCGTTCATCCTCTGATGAGTTATAATTAGGATATATATTGTTTTCAATTCCAAATAATATGAACAACTGCCGATACTGTAAAGTGGCATCACACCTGTCAAATCATTGTAAATAGAGCAAATCAGAATTACCAATTACGCATGTACGTAAAAATACCAAACAAACAAAAACTAGATAAAACAAAACCAAACAAAAATAATATTCAGGGGAAGGTGTATAAAGGCCTGGTGTTTCCAGTTAGTTATTTAATTGGCTTTCACTTACCATAAGTCATATGTATTGTAAGAACATCATCAGACCTTCACCTTTCCAATTACTATATATTAACTTTTGTTCCTTGTTAAATACTGTTTGACTAACACCCCACTAACAAAAGAAACCTGTCAGGTATAGAATTGTAAATTTTTCGAGGTCATGTCATAAAAGATGGTAAAATACACATGGGGCAGGTTGCCAGGAAGTACGAGCAATTAGTACACCGAGTAAAAGCCGTAATAACATGCGTTTTTCTAGTACCACGTGCCACACGTGATGTGATGTGTGAGTTTTAACGACTGATTCCTCTGCTTTGGCGATTTCGCTTGCCAGAAAACAGCATTTAGTGTTGACTGTACCTTAATTTCACCATGCCACGATTGTCTGAAGGATAGCGTAGCCAAGCCATCTGAAAATCAGTTGCAGGATAATCCGTTAGTGAAGTTGCTCGCCACTTCGGGGTATGCCGTGACACAGTTAGGAACTTGCACACCATAGGGACAACTCAAGACAGGCCCAGAAGTGGTAGACTAAGGTTAACAACAATGGCTGAAGACCGTTACATACGGACGGTACATCTCAGCAACCACTTCCAATATGGACAACTCAAGACAGGCCCAGAAGTGGTAGACTAAGGTTAACAACAGTGGCTGAGGACCGTTACATAAGGACGGTACATCTCAGCAACCACTTCCAACATGGACAACTCAAGACAGGCCCAGAAGTGGTAGACTAAGGTTAACAACAGTGGCTGAGGACCGTTACATACGGACGGTACATCTCAGCAACCACTTCCAACATGGACAACTCAAGACAGGCCCAGAAGTGGTAGACTAAGGTTAACAACAGTGGCTAAGGACCGTTACATACGGACGGTACATCTCAGCAACAACTTCCAACATGGACAACTCAAGACAGGCCCAGAAGTGGTAGACTAAGGTTAACAACAGTGGCTGAGGACCATTACATAAGGACGGTACATCCCAGCAACCCTTCCAACATGGACAACTCAAGACAGGCCCAGAAGTGGTAGACTAAGGTTAACAACAGTGGTAGACTAAAGTTAACAACAGTGGTAGACTAAGGTTAACAACAGTGGTAGACTAAGGTTAACAACAATGGCTGAGGACCGTTACATACGGACGGTACATCTCAGCAACCACTTCCAACATTCCCAGGCTTCAGCACCATCAATAACTTGACGGTTCTCAGGCGCCTTCGAGAAACAAACGTGTTTACAGAGCAGCACAACGGTCGCGCCTGCTTCCGTGACACATCGCAGCAAGATGCCTATGGGCTAGACAGCACCCCAGATGGACTAACAACCTGTGGCGTACTGTCGTATGGTCTGATGAATCCATATTTCCATTTTAAACGGCAGGATAACTGGATCCGAGTACATCACAGGAGGGGTGAAAGGTCTTCTTCTAACTGCGTTCAGGAGGCAGCCAGTTTCGGCAGAGGAAGCGTTATGTTTATGGAGGAGGGGGGTGTGTGGCTATTACCGCTGAGCACAGAACCAATCTTGTCAGAATTGAAGGAACCTTGACCGTCAATCGCTACATCTGTGACGTACTGCAGCTGCCCAAGACATTCCTTCACCAACATGAACCGGGCGTAATTTACATGCAGGACAATGCCTCGGCCCACAGAGCAGTTGCAGCCCTAGACTACCTCAATGCAGCTGTGAACATCCTCGACCCTTGGCCAGCTGTGTTCCCTGACTTGAATCCCATTGAACATCTCTGGGACCATGTGGACAGAAGGGTGCTCACCATCCATTATCAGCCAGTTACCTTGGACCAGTTGTATACAGCGCTTACTGAGGCATAGAACAACATCCCAGACGACCAGATCAGACGTTTGTAACTCTCATTGAGATGCCGCTGCAGTACAATGGTGCATGTTCATGGTGGTCACATTTGTTACTGAGTTTGCGATTTTTGTTTTTGGACAACTACACTTCTTTAAGGTACGACCACGTGACACTCGATTACAACATTGTTGTTTTGTAACCTACTTTCTGTCACGACATAAATCCCTTATCCGAACTTCCATTGTTTGATTTATCAATTTCTCGATGCACATTTATTGAGAACAAAATACAAGCTGTGACAGGTTTCTTTTGTTAGACAGTGTATTATGCAGTTCCTTAGGTCTATCTATTCTTAACATCTCTTCTATATTTATAGGTAAATTTGATGCCTGCAAATAATCGAATATTGGGATTCTCATTTGTTCATACATCTTACATTTTAACAATAAATGTTCTATATTATTGTCTTGAAGACATCCTGTATAGTAAGGTTCTTCTATTCTGAAGTGAAATAGCTACCCTGTGCCCCTACAGGCGTGTCGACCCCTGAAAAACATAACAGAGGTAACTGACAGAAGAACCGGAGGCCAGCACACAGATAACAGAAGGCGCTTTGGCTTGCAGGGCATTATGACATTAAAGAATACCACTTACCGTATGAATAAAGTGGATGTATTTTCCCTAATGTTCTATTGTATTTGAAAGTGCGTGAACAACACATGAATAAATTACGGTATACCGTATTTCCCTGGGAAAGTTCTGTGACAGAGGAAAAACACTTCACTCATTACGAAGATGACGTCTTCGTTGTGTACGAGTAGCATGAAAACAGTACGGTAAACAGAAGGGTCAACTAAACTAAATGCCTAAAATGAGAGTTATTTTAACAAAAATGACAGTCGCCGGACCAAGTCCCCGTTTTATAATTTAGTATTACTGCAGTTCCACTAACTGTGAAAAATAATAATGTCACCGGTTCTGTATGACTCACAGACTTGAACCATATTCAGCCACGATATAGCACTACGGTACAACAATATTTAGAAAACACCATTGCAGCTCTTTCTTTGAGCTTCCGGTGATTACGGTGATTGCTTGTCCAAGCAAAGCTACCAGGTTCGGAACTTGGGACCGTCACGTTCCCGTCTAATAATATAATAATTGCCTCTTCAGTCATAAATGACTATGGGAATTGGCCCCTGAGGTGACAGCCCTCAGCTGCTTATTTTCCTGGTGTTCCTTTCGACGTTTTCTCCTCTCTTCTGCGTGTTGTGGGAGCTTCTTTTCGCCCAATCTGAGGTGGAGCTGTAGACAGCATCGCCAATTGGTGCGATTGGCAGCTTCATCCTCCCAGGTTGCTGGATTTATGTCCAGTGCCCTCATGTCAGCTGCGATCGCCCAACTGTTCTTTTGCCAGTTGGCCGTAGAAAATATATTTCGGGATACAACCATCTTCCATGCGGCGGACATGACCAAGCCAGCGTATGCGCTGTCTAAGCAGTGTATACATGCTTCGAAGGCCAGCACTTGTCAACACCTCGACATTTGTCACTTTGTCTTTCCAAGAAATATCGAGTTCCCGTCTACCAGACTGTTTTTGGGTAGGCCTATTTGAGTGCTCTTGAGTTAGGGAACCAGTCACTTGACCCCCCCAATATGTAAAGTATAATTTAGAAAGCATTAGAACAAACTGCTAATCGGGGGAGGAGTGGTGGTTGCAATATTCATAAACAGACATCTTCACACCAATAGCCTACCCCGACAAAAAACAAAATGCTTTATATACTACTGACTGCAGATATCACAAATTGTAACACGTGACTGAGGCTCCACAGTTGGTGAGACGGCTGAAGGCTGATTAGTAAGAGGACAACGTTGATATTAAACAGGAAGGATACCTCAAGAGATGGACATAAAGTAGACAGCCCAGAATGCACTATTGGGGCAAGGGACACAACTTTTGGAGATCGATTACGAAGAGCCTTTGATGTGGAGAGAGCGCATGACATGACATTATTTTGTTATGCATAGCATATACAGAGAGAACTGTATAACAGCACAAAGAAGCTGACAGGGAAATACAAGCAAACAAGTTGCCTCATAAAAGACAAGAATGGAAAACTGCTCAGCAATATACAAGAGCAAATGAAGAGGTGGACAGAATATTTTGAGGACCTTCTCAATAGATCAGCTCCACAAAACCCCACGGACATCCAGCCATCAGAGGAAGAACTACAAATTAACGGGGAAAGACCAACGAAGGGAGAAATAAAGAAAGCCATAAAGCTTCTAAGAGGTGGAAAAGCGTCTGGACCTGATGGCATTCCAGCAGAGGCCATCAAAGCAGATATCGACACGGCTACAGAGATGTTATATAAATTGCTTTGTAAAGTCTGGGAAAAGGAAGAGATACCAGCAGAATGGAAGGAAGGATATCTGGTTAAGTTGCCTAAGAAGGGAAATTTACAAGAGTGCACAAATTATAGAGGAATAATTTTAATATCAGTGCCTGCCAGGAAAAGTATTAAACAGGATTATCATTGAGAGATTAAGAGTCCATAGACAAGAAACTGAGAGATGAACAAGCAGGTTTTCGACAAAACAGATCATGTACAGACCAGATAGCCACTTTGAGAATAATAGTTGAACAAAGTCTGGAATGTAATTCACCATTATACATCGGATTTGTGGACTACGAAAAGGCATTTGACAGTGTAGACAGAGAATCACTTTGGAAATTGATGAGGCATTATGGAGTTCCCCTGAAGATCATAAATTTAATAAAGAAAACATATGAAGACATGACATGCAGAGTTCTTCACGAAGGACAGCTTACAGAACCGTTTGGGATAAGAACAGAAGTGCGACAGGGATGCCTCTTGTCTCCATTTCTTTTCTTACTTGCAATAGACTGGGTAATGAGATCATCGACAACACACAACAGAAATGGAATACAGTGGACTCTGACAAAGCAGTTGGATGATCTGGATTTTGCTGATGACTTGGCTCTTCTGTCCCATAACCGTAATCAGATGCAGGACAAATTGAAAACACTCGATGAGAGGTCACAGCAATTGGGTATGAAAATACACAGGGAAAAGACAAAAATAATGAGAATAAATGCAGGTAATGATAACAGGGTTGAACTTGAAGAAACACCAATACAAGATGTAGAATCGTACACATATCTTGGCAGCAATATAGACAAAGTTGGAGGGACAGACAGTGATATCAAACTAAGAATACAAAAAGCAAAAGGAGCTTTCGTTGCATTGGGAAATATATGGAGACAAGAGAAATCGGATCCAACATGAAAACAAGAATCTTCAACTCAAATGTGAAGTCAGTACTATTGTATGGCTCTGAGACATGGAGAACAACATGGAGAACAACAAAGACAACAACCATAAAGCTACAGACTTTCATAAATGGGTGCTTGCGTAGAACAGATGGATTAAAATGGTATGACAAGGTGCCTGTAGTATTCCTGACAGATGCAAGATCAGCACTCCAAGCACTTGTCTAGAAAATTGCCAGTTATACAGGCCCTACTTTCTGAACTGTGCAACCACTGCAGAGTCGTCATGCAGTGGATACCGTCTCATTGTGGAATACCAGGAAATGAGAGAGCAGACGGACTGGCTAATGAAGGTGTGGCACACGAGCAACCGGATGTACCAGTTACGTACAATCAGAAAGCCACCAACACCAACACAGGATGACTACCAAGCTATGAGCAGATCATAACAAATTGTCATTCTGCGCCTCAGAACAGGACACAACCGACTCAGCAGCCACATGTATTCAAAATTCAAGATTGGCAATTCAGCCATGTGTACATGCACTCCAGACTGCGGAGCACTTACTTCAAGATTGCCCCAAATATGATATGTTAAGGCAAACCCACTGGCCGAGAGAAACAACACTGGAAACAAAACTATACGGATCTCTGTATGAACTACAAAAGACTGAAGTTTATATAAGAAACAACATTGCAGATATAGACAATATATTTAAAGCGAACGAAAGAAGAAGGTATGACAAGGTTACCAACGTGGAACTGAGGACAAGAACTAGACAAGTGCCAGTGGAACAAGAGATGAGAAGACGACGACGGCGATGGATAGGACACACACTGAGGAAATCTATTGTTAGCATTACAAGGCAGTCCTTGTTCTGGAACCCCCAGGGCAAGAGAGACCAAGAAGCACATGGAGAAGAGAGCTGGAAACAGAGGTGAAAATGATGAGGAGAACGTGGAAAGAACTTGAGATGATGGCACGTGACAGGAGGACTTGGCATGTGTTTGTTGAAGGCCTATGCGCCTTTGGGAGTGGAGGGTTATGAATGAATGAATAGCAGTAGTTAATTGTAACAGATCACGAGCTAGGTTGTGGTGAGGCAATTCGACAGACTGTGTGTAGAATTTCACGAAGTTTATGCATGAGGCCGACTATTCCGTCCTGTAGAAATTGTAAGGCAATAAAAAATTTTTAATAATAATAAAATAAAAATGAATAAAGAAGACAAGGAAATACCTTCAGCTGATGGTGCGGGACAGACAGACCTTTAGCTGATGGTGCGGTACGGAAAGACCTTCGGCTGATGGCGTGGGGCAGAAAGACCTTTAGCTGATGGCGCGGGACAGAAAGACCTTCAGCAGATGGCGCTAGACAGAAAGACCTTCAGCTGATGGCGCGGGACAGAAAGACCTTCGGCTGATGGCGCGGGACAGAAAGACCTTCAGCTGATGGCGCGGGACAGAAAGACCTTCAGCTGATGGCGCGGGACAGAAAGACATTCGGCTGATGGCGCGGGACAGAAAGACCTTCAGCTGATGGCACGGGACAGAAAGACCTTCAGCTGATGGTGCGGGACAGAAAGACCTTCAGCTGATGGCGCGGGACAGAAAGACCTATGGTCCTTGGGGAGCTGACGAGTGATGATGATTTCACTTATTTTGTTTATATATATATAAAATATATTTGTTAAAATGATTATAAACTGTTTACATTTCATTCAACTGTGTCCTCCAGTGTGATAGTCAGTACAACATAATGTCATCTGATATGGCCACAGTATTTACTTTTTCCATTCACGCTTTTCTCTGGAGTGTCTTGTCGTCTCAAGTATTTTTTTTTTAAAACCCACCTCTGTGTTTGTTTAAACTTTAATTATTTGCTCGTTCTGAAATAAACGTGCGCCCCCCACCCCTGGTGAAAGCAAAAAGTAAACTTTGTACCGAGCCAACTTGCAGTTTACACAAACAGTTCACACATTCAAGGTCTCCACACAATTATGTTATCAGCGTGACTCCTGGCATGTGCACGTCACGTGCTACACTGTCATTCTACATTCATAATTATTGTCCTTTAGCTCTACTTGGGGCATAAACTTGCAACTAATTCCCGCCAAGCCGTCATCTTGTCAGTTGTTTCAATGTTTTCTTTATCCTTTGTAAATCTGTTCTCTGATTCTCATCCATGGCTTTTGGTCTAACTCTATTTCTTTTACCTTGAGGATTCCAGAACAAGGACTGACTTGTATGGCAATCAGCTGGTTTCTTCAATGTGTGTTCTATTCAAAGTAAGAGTTGTTTCCTCACCACTTTCTCCCTAGGTATTTGGTTCTTGTTGTCAGTTCCATAATGGTGATTTCATCATACTATCTAACTCTATATTCTAAGCAAACATCCATTTGTGAGCCTAACTATTTGGTTGACGTTTCTGCTGTTCTCCATGTTTCACAGCCATACAAAAGAAATGCCTTGACACCAGCTGAAAATGTTTTAGTCCCTCAACCGGCTGTGGCCTCTCTTTGCCTCCAAACGTAACGGTCATCATTTGTTTCTGCGACTGTTTGTGTTAAATACCTGGTTTCTGTGCCCATTGTGGTGCTTTATTAATCTTCAATCACCCTCATCTAGTTTTGTTTGATAACTGTGAGCGTGGTTTTTGTGCCTGAGGACAGCTTGTTGTAGCAGACATGTTGGTTTTTAGTGTCTTGTTCCCTGAGGACAGCTTGTTGTAGCAGACATGTTGGTTTTTAGTGTCTTGTTCCCTGAGGACAGCTTGTTGTAGCAGACATGTTGGTTTTTAGTGTCTTGTTCCCTGAGGACAGCTTGTTGTAGCAGAAATGTTGGATTTTAGTGTCATGCACTTTTGCAACTTTAAAAAAATAGGTGCCTAACTTGAATGTCCCCCAGGCATGTCATAACAAGTGACTGATGTAAGGCTGTAATAATATCGGACAAAACGGTCTTTTATATTTAGACATGCGTCCTAATATAACTTATGGACCCTTTGTCTAGCTTATATAAAAACAAAAAGACCTGTAAGACTGTGAAGAAGGCTGACAACTTATCATGTAATACACGTTACTGCAGAAACTTATGCTTTAATGCAGGCTTCTTGCAAGAAGGCCAAATGTAGTGGTGACTCTATGCTCCATAAGGAGAGGAAAAGGAGATGAATGCAAGAAACCTGAAGGTACTCAAATACATGATCGGGACCAAAAGATGCAGCAATAGAGAATGCAGTCAGCGACCCATAGCTTGACTGCTTGCATCAGGGTCAGTGAACCAGAGCTGACCAAGACCGTACTCCACCTCCACGTGGTGGTCCTGGAAACAGTCTGCAGCAGTGCAGTCTGGCTGAGCGAGTACGGATCGATAAGGGAAGGCAAACCCGGTCCCAAAAAATGCCGTGCAGAAGTCGGATGTGTCGACCGAAAGGTGCAGATATCACAGCTACGGCGTAAACAGACACAACGCAACCACCGTCCTTTTCAGGGCGAACGAGGAAGAAGAAGAAATACATGATCTTGTAGAACGGAGAATGGCGACATGTTGCTATGACCGGACCAGTCTTAGAGATTTCCGTTTGGTTTTAAAGACCATCTTCATTGCTTACTTACTTAGTCGTTCCCCTTCTACCGTGAGGTGTAGAGGTTTGGAAGAGAGAGCGCCAGACCATTCTATCAGCTGTCTTCTTCCTGGCCTGGTTCCATTCTAGTCCTCGGTCCTTCAAAGATTGTCTAATGTTGTCCTCCCAGCGGACTCTGGGTCGTCCTGGAGGTCTGGATCCCTGGCTCTTTGTTTCCCATGCTTGTCGTGGTAGCCGATCTTCTCCCATTCTGCAGACATGGCCAAACCATCTTAGTTGGGACTGTTCTATTTGGGTCTGCAGCGGATGGGATTTTAGGCCTTGACGGATCGTCTGGTTGCGGACCATGTCTCTTCTTGTTACTTCAACCACTTTCCTCAGATACCTCATTTCTGAGGTTTGGATCTGGCTTTTGTGGGTTGTAGTCATTGCCCACGACTCGCATCTATATGTCAAGACTGGGACATAGGTGGAGCGGTATACAGCCATCTTCGTTTTCTTACCAACCTCTTTCTTGCTGAGGAATCCACGATTTATGGCCTGAAAAAGTCTCCCAGCCGCTGCTTTTCGAGTGGCCAACTCTTCTTTGATAGGATATCACCTGGTCTTACACCAGTGGTGGTCCTGAACTCTTCTGACTTATGGTTTGCTGTCCTCACATAATTTCTGCAAGACTTGTAGAAGCTCTGTATAGCATGAATCAGAGGTGCTGAAATATTCTTCCTTGCCAAACAGTCCCAAAGTTTGCTCCAGGGGACCCTGTCAAACGCCTTTTCCAGATCTATGAAACAAAGATGGATCTCACTCTTATACTCAAGGGCCTTTTCACTCAGCTGTCTGAGTGTGAAGATTAGGTCTTGAGTACTTCGGTTTGCTCGGAATCCGCACTGGACCTCATCCAATTGTGGCTCAGCTAGGCGTCGGAGTCTCTGCTCTAGGATTCTAGAGTAGATTTTACCAGGGACACTGAGAAGGGATATGCCTCTGTGGTTTCCACATTGTCGATTGTCACCCTTTTTGAAAATTGGTGTTATGATGGCAATCTCCCAATCCTTTGGTATGGTCTTGTTGCAACATGCTGCCTGTAGGACCTTTAAGAGTAATAGGTCGCCTGATGCTCCCATGTACTTAACCATTTCTGGTGTTATACCATCATGCCCTGCTGCTTTGCCCATCTTGATTTTCTCTAGTGCTGCCCTCAGTTCTTCCATCTTTGTCATCTTCACCATCATTGGTTTTCTCTTCTGTGCTAGTGGTTATCATTTCTGATGCTTCACCATGCTCACCATCCAGGAGTTCTGAGAAATATTCTTTCCATCTTTCCATTACTTCCTTCGGGGCAGTAAGCAATTTGCCTTGCTTGTCCTTTATAAATTTGAGAGGGCATTGTTTTTCTTTCCTCATGTTCTTTAGGGTCTTATAGAACAATTTCTGGTTTTCTTGTGCATCTTTTTCTAGCTTTTCTCCAAATTCTTCCCAGGACTTCTGTTTTGCTGCTAGCACTTTGTTCTTTGCTTCTGTTCTGAGTGTCACATATTCTCTATATTTTTCCATTTGTCCTGTTGTGTTTTTAGCTCCTAAGTATTGTTTCCATGCCATTTTCTTCTCTTATTTTCTCTTTGACTTCCTCTGTCCACCAAGGTGTCCTCTTTCTCTGGTTCCCAAGTCGGACTTCACCGCATGCTTCTGCAGCAGCTGTCTTTATGATATCCTTGAATTTATTCCAGAGGGTTTCCAAGTCATCAGGTCGTTCTTCTGTGTTGCTCACTGCTGTAGCAATAAGCCCCTGATATCTGGTCTTAATTTCTGGCTCTCTCAGCTTGTAGGTCCTAATGCTCATTTCTCCTGCTCGTTTACTTGGTTTCTTGCGTGATGTTGGGCAGTTCCTAGGCTGAGCAACTCTTTCAGTTGTTCGTTTGATTGTTAGCAGGTAGTGATCACTTCCAATCTCTGGCCCCCTCCAGACTCTTGCATCTCGGACATATCTGAATGAGCTTCTCCGAACAATGGCATAGTCGATCACTGACTTCTCATTCTTGGTTGGTTCACATCTAGTGTATGCATGTATGCGCTTATGGGGGAACTTTGTGTTTGTAATGATCAGATTCTGCTCACTGCAGAATCTAAGGAGTCGCTTTCCATTGTAATTGAGAGTATCTTCTCCATATCTTCCTATAACTCTACCCCATCTAGCATGGTCATTTCCAACTCTGGCATTAAAATCTCCGAGCATAATAACTTCATCTAGGCAGTCATCCACTGTCCTTTGAAGCAGCTCGAAGAATTCCTCCTTGACCTCTGCTCTCTCATCCTCATTTGGCCAAATACACTATGACCAGGTTGACTATGGTTTTGTCACCGTTCACTTTGCTAGGAGCATTATAAATTGCTCAAGCAGGAATTATAAGCGGTGATTTGGTTTTGGTTAAGAGGGAAGGTATGAAAAAATGGTTTAAGAAATAAGAATAGATTTGAATAAAGACTATTTGTCTTGCTAAAAGGGAAATAAGATGAGTGAAATCATGCTTTGATCAAAGGGAGAAGACTCTAATTATTAAAGTCAGGGGAGGAAAGTGCTTAATTACACATAAGTAGATTTGGTGAGTTGGTAATTATGGTTTAGAAAATGTACATATAAGAATTGTATAGTAAGCTTTAGAGAAGATAATATAAGGTTAAGTCAAATATGCAAAGGGAGACAATGGTTAATTACCTCCCTTATATGATTAAGTGAGTTGAGAAAAAAAAATATGCACGTGAAAAGTTTACCAGGACAACGGATGACACTTCACTGAGTTATTTACACAGCGGATAAGCGTGAACATTTTTCAGCTGAGCGAAGAATAGGAGGAACCAATGAATTTACAGTAAACAAGGACAGATGAGCTAGTAATGATTTTATAGAAGAAAAACACACTTAGACACGCTGTGGAGCGGTCGCATTTTTCGGAGGAAGCAGTCCTGGTTAAGGACGTAGAGTGGCAGGAATGTGTTTTCTGCCAGGCTCAAGTTACATTTCTGTGAGAAACAGAATGAATACTTCTGAAGAATCCTATAGACCTAGTTAGAGTAGTAGAATCTATTCACTTATGAAAGACAGAACTGTGTTTAAAATATAAGTTTAGTGATAAGGGGTGATAGTAAGAAAAATGAGTGTTGTGAGGATTCGGTGCAACCAAAGTAAGTAGGTCCTTTGACTCATAACTTTTGATAGACATTGAATAGAATTATTTCAGAAGTTGAAATAAGGTATTACAAGGTTAACGACGCTTACAACTAAGTGAGCGCAGAATAAGGAGAAACGAAGCTGAAGCTACAAAATTGACTATGATGTGAATAAACTGAGACTAAGTCAGCAGCTGAGAAGTTTTACAGAAGAACATGGATTTAATAGCCGTGTTGGGCTATTGTATAATGAATTTTGCAACATCAACTGCTACAAGTAAGATGAGTAAGCAATTGAAGTTTGATTGTATTTACAGGATGAAACATGAGCTCTCTAGCAGGTATAAGTATGAGAATACCGCAACAGGTGTACCCAATGTATTAATTTGCATATATGAGTTTTAAGATGATGGTATTTGAGTAAATTGAGTCAAATCTGACAGGATTAGTAGATGAAGGAAACCAACTCAGGAAAGAGTTGATGAAAGGCTTGGGAAAAGCCAGAATAAATATAAAAACCTTAAGGGAAGAAAATAGGAATAAACCATATCTGTTGGTGTTCTCAGGTAGAGAGCTATATATATATATATATACAGGTACATGGATATATACCCAGGAGGAATGGGATCTACAAGAGATAGTTAGGAAATGTTTGTACCTGGAATTAGTACCACATGCCTCTGTTATGATGAACTTATATGATGTAAATAAACTGTTTGTTTTGATGGAACGTTGCTCAAGTTGGGTTCAGTCTCTAAAAGGTTGAGTGCTAGAGTAAACAAGATACTGGACATAAAGAAACTAACTACTATACGAAGCTGTCACTTAAGTAACATCATAAGAAGGGATGGAACGAGTTTAGGTTGGAAGTTTTGAGAGAATATCATCCAGGAATCAATAACTCTGGCGGTGAGGGCCAGTATTAAGATATACTCTTACTTGGAAGATAGGTCAATGGATCAAATTGACAAATAGAAGGTAGACAACTAGGCCTGCCCCAGTCACCTAGTTTACTATGATAAGAAGAGATAGCACTGTCACATTTAGTTTAATTGGTATCGTGACCAGTCCCAAGACATATAAAGGGACCACTGGGACACATATAGTTTAATTGGTGCCTTCTTGGACCAGTCTTTAAAACACCCAGTCCAGCGGTGACATTTAGTTTAATTGATGTCGTGACCAGTCCTCACTTCATGAACTGGCACTGTGATATAGTTTAATTGGTGCCGCAACCAGTCCTAGGACATATACAGGGCACAAGGTCACATAATATCACTAATTGGCACTGTCACAGTTTCTCCTTCTTTTAGTTTTACAACCATAATGCGCTCCGAGACAAAGTTCCATCCCTTGATACTATCTTTTTGATTTTGGGCCACAATGCAACCCACGCCCCCTTTAGCTCTTTCAGATATGGGTACACTACTGTAGAGCAACGTGTTGCCATCGAGATCCATGACTCCTTGTCCTTTTTTCTTCGTTTCCGTTATAGCCAGGATTTCTAGTTTTGCTTTCCTCATCTCTTCCACCAGCTCCTCTTCCTTCCCATTTATACTTCTTGTGTTCCAAGTTCCATAAGTCGTAGTCCGTAGTCCGTTCCAGTTCGTCGCCTTTAGAATCAGTCCGGTTTTCTCTCTTGTAGTTCGCGTAATCATGATTTAAAGCAAACAGGTGATTGGCCTGTTGTGCCTTTGCATGGTGGAGGGGCTGCCTCCTTACGGCCTCCATGCAGGCCGCCCTCCTCCTTTTTCATCTGGGCTTGGGACCGGCATAGGCAGAGTTCCATCTTCATTGCACATGGACAAAAGTGCTCAGATCTCCTCCCTTAGATAATAAACACAAGGAGGATCTCAGCACAGTGCACGAACTCCGTAGCACTGGTGAGCATCCCAATGTGTGTATACTGGAATCACATATTCTATAAATATTTTTGTGGTGCGTAAGTTTCCTAATTTTTAAATTTTACCAGGACAGTGGCCTTATGACAAACTCTTTACGATTTTCAACTGCTGAGGGATTTTTATCTTGCACAAACTTACACACAGGACCACCTATTTTTGCCCTTACTTGAGAAGGCTAGGCATCCGTTCTCACTACCCAGGAGATCAGTTGGGAGTATGCCATCATTAGGGACCACTCGTTCTGAAAAAATTACCATCAATTATATTCCCTATGCTGGGAGCAAACCCAGTACCTTTAGAATTAGAAGTGGACGCCATACCTCTGAGCCACTCAGGCCCCTGATAAAGCTTTCAGATCTTAGAACACTCAAATACTGCAAGTGGTTCTCAAGTCTCTTAGGACACAAAGACATGAACCACTGCAAGATCACACTGTGAGTTGGTACGGCCTTCCTGCAAGGAAAGGGGGGGGGGGGGGGTTTAGAAGCAGTGGTGGCTCATGCTTCACATCATCATAACCCTCCACTCCCAAAGGAGCATAGGCTTTCAACAAACACATGCCAAGTCCTCCTGTCACGTGCCATCATCTCAAGTTCTTTCCACGTTCTCATCATTTTCACCTCTGTTTCCAGCTCTCTTCTCCATGTGCTTCTACGTCTACCTCTCTTGCCCTGGGGGTTCCAGAACAAGGACTGCCTTGTAATGCTATCAACAGGTTTCCTCAGTGTGTGTTCTATCCATCGCCATCTTCTCATCTCTTGTTCCACTGGCACTTGTCTAGTTCTTGTCATCAGTTCCACGTTGGCAACCTTGTCATACCATTTTAATCCCTCTATTCTACGTAAGCACCCATTTATGAAAGTCTGTAGCTTTTTGGTTGTTGTCTTTGTTGTTCTCCATGTCTCAGAGCCATACAATAGGACTGACTTCACATCTGAGTTGAAGATTCTTATTTTCGTGTTCGATTTGATTTCTCTTGATCTCCATATATTTCCCAATGCAATGAAAGCTCCTCTTGCCTTTTGTATTCTTATTTTGATATCGCTGTCTGTCCCTCCAACTTTGTCTATATTACTGCCAAGATATGTGTACGATTCTACATCTTGTATTGGTGTTTCTTCAAGTTCAACCCTGTTATCATTACCTGCATTTATTCTCATTATTTTTGTCTTTTCCCTGTGTATTTTCAGACCCAATTGCTGTGACCTCTCATCGAGTGTTTTCAATTTGTCCTGCATCTGATTACGGTTATGGGACAGAAGAGCCAAGTCATCAGCAAAATCCAGATCATCCAGCTGCTTAGTCAGAGTCCACTGGATTCCATTTCTGTTGTGTGTTGTCGATGATCTCATAACCCAGTCTATTGCTAGTAAGAAAAGAAATGGAGACAAGAGGCATCCTTGCCGCACTCCTGTTCTTATCCCAAATGGTTCTGTAAGCTCTCCTTCGTGAAGAACTCTGCATGTCATGTCTTCATGTGTTTTCTTTATTAAATTTATGATCTTCAGGGGAACTCCATAATGTCTCATCAATTTCCAAAGTGATTCTCTGTCTACACTGTCAAATGCCTTTTCGTAGTCCACAAATCCAATGTATAGTGGTGAATTCCATTCCAGACTTTGTTCAACTATTATTCTCAAAGTGGCTATCTGGTCTGTACATGATCTGTTTTGTCGAAAACCTGCTTGTTCATCTCTCAGTTTCTTGTCTATGGACTCTTTTAATCTCTCAAGGATAATCCCGTTTAATACTTTTCCTGGCACTGATATTAACATTATTCCTCTATAATTTGTGCACTCTTGTAAATTTCCCTTCTTAGGCAACTTAACCAGATATTTTTCCTTCCATTCTGCTGGTATCTCTTCCTTTTCCCAGACTTTACCAAGTAATTTATATAACATCTCTGTAGCAGTGTCGATATCTGCCTTGATGGCCTCTGCTGGAATGCCATCAGGTCCAGCCGCTTTTCCATCTCTTAGAAGCTTTATGGCTTTCTTGATTTCTCCCTTCGTTGGTCTTTCATCGTTAATTTGTAGCTCTTCTTCTGCTGGCTGGATGTCCGGGGGGTTTTGTGGAGCTGGTCTAATGAGAAGGTCACCAAAATATTTTGTCCACCTCTTCATTTGCTCTTGTATATTGCTGAGCAGTTTTCCATTCTTGTCTATTATGAGGCAACGTGTTTGCTTGTATTTCCCTGTCAGCTTCTTTGTGCTGCTATACAGTTCTCTCATATTTCCTTTGGCTGCAGCATTTTCTGCCTCTCTTGCCAACTCCTCAATATACTTCCTCTTGTCTCCTTTGATACTTCTTTTTACTTCTTTGTTTGCTTCTGTGTACACTTCTTAAGTCTTGGCTTTGGAACTTCTGGTTTTGCTTGTGTTTAAATCTGCTTTCTTGTTTTTTCTGTCTTTTATCTTATTGATGGTTTCTGTTGTTATCCATGCTTTTTGTTGTCTTTCCCTTTTCCCCAGTATTTCTTCACATGTCTCATTCCATACAGTTTTGACCTGCTGCCAATAGTCTTCTGTATTCTCTACATCTTCCAGCTGTTAGAGCACTTGGAATTTGTTGGATACTGTGACCGCAAATTTGTCTCTTGTTTCTTGATTTCTTAGATGTCCTACATTAAATTGTTGTCTATAATTTAGCATTGTTGCATATCTCTTGGTTCCATTCCAGGCCAGGAGGAAGACAGCCGATAGGATAGTCTGGCGCTCTCTCTTCCAAACCTCTACACCTCACGGTAGAAAGGGAATGACTAAGTAAGTAAGCATATCTCTTGAGTTTCATTTTTACTTTGGCTATCAGAAGGTGATGATCTGATGCCACATCTGCTCCTCTATATACCTTTACATCCTGCAATGATGATCTAAACTTCTTGTTTATGCATATATGATCAATCTGATTTTCTGTTCTATGGTCTGGTGATATCCATGTTGCCTTGTGTATTCTCTTATGTGGAAACATGCTTCCTCCTATAGCCAGTTGATCTGAAGCACAGAAGTTTGAGAATAGTTCCCCATTTTCATTCATTATTCCTAGCCCGTTTTCCCATGACTTCTTCAAATCTGGTATTGACTGTACCCATCTTTGCATTCATGTTACCCATCAAAATTGTGATGTCTCTTCTTTTTACTTTATCCATAATTTCCTGTAGTCTAGTATAAAATGCTTCTTTCACCGACTCTTCTTAGTCATTAGTTGGTGCATAACATTGGATGACATTTACATGTATTTTCTTTTTAGCTGTTTTAAAAGTGGTTGTTTTTATTCTGGGTCCAACAGCTTCCCATTCAATGAGTGCTTTCTGTGCTTCTTTAGATAACATAAGAGCTACCCCTTCACTGTGGTGTGAACTTTCGTCTTCATGTCCTGAGGACAGCACCAATTCACCTGTGATGAGTTTCTTCCTGTCTACCCCCTTCCACTTTGTTTTACACATTCCCAGAACCTTGATTTTATATTCCCTCATTTCTGCTGCTACTTGTGCCACTTTCCCTTGTGCGTTTAATGTCCGAACATTCCAGGTGCCAAATCTGGAAGTTCTCCTAGAAGAAAGAAGGTTAGTCAGCAACACAGACTCCTTTCGGCTTTCTCTGTGTTGCATCATACACCTCCCTGCGAGAGGACCTTCCCCTGTCTTGGATGGCTGTGTTTTATTTTCCTTATTTGACTTGTCCACATTTGTTGAAGTTTTTTGTGGTTTAAATTTTTAACAGGATGGGGTAACCAGCCCCATGCCCAACCCTCCTTAGTCACTTTCTACGACATGCATGGAAGGGAACAGTGCTACTATTCTTTGCTCCCCTTTCAGGCCCCGGTAACACACGGGTGACATGCTTCACTGGGAGTGTAGTAAGAGAGAATAAAGAAGAATACACAAGAGATGTTTGCTGACATTACAAGTATAATAAAGATGATCAACAAAATAAACACAAAATATGCAACAAGTTTCATACGTATCTTCTTGCATACGATAAACACATAAACATATTGGTGCCTTTATGACAAGATAATCATGTGACGCTTAAAATGCTTCATATGTCAATGATCATAACAAAATTACACAAAATAATCAGTAAGGACTTAAGCTGATCATGGGCAATCAAAAGTAAAAAAAACAGACGGTAGGAGAAACAAAATGTATACAAGATCCCCCAGACTGGAACCATGGCTTCAACTGGCAAAGCTAAATGAACCCATTATACCATCTGTTGAGAATATTGACATACACAGAATAGAAAATGGATTCATTCAACAAGTTATTTCTTTCATAGATAGTGACATCAACGTTACAAGAATTACATCATATGACAACTGCAGTAACATTAACATTAAAATAATTACTTCCTATGCCAAAGGCTATGTCATCAACATAACAAGACAAAGGAAGCAACATCAACAGAAGGAATTAAAAATATTCACTGATTAAATAATAAAGCACAGTTAAACTGTTGTAGTCATAACTAAGAACACAGGCATCCATGTTATATAACCAGGTGACCAGAGTGTGGCTCACCAGCCACATGTGGCTGGCATGAGCCTATGGTGCAGCTCTCATTTATTACCAAAAAGTATAGATACATTTAGCTGAATAACAATAAATAATGCTCAAAACAGATTATTTGATACGTTAACCCCAGAGGTGTGACATATGTATGTCACACTGTTGTCACAATGTGCCTATTGCAGACCTTTGCTGCTTGCAAAAATATTTGGATGGACTTTTCCAAACTTCTCCCACAGTACTGTGGTTTCCATAGATCACCTAGTTGATCACCTGTTACACAACAATGGATATACAGAAAGCCCACTGTTTTGAAATAACTGAAGCATTATTTTTAAGTATTTTAGACACATTATATACATGTGTACTTTAGCTGACCATTTTCTCTGGTGTCTTTTTTCAGTCTGACTGAAGGTGAGATAACTTACCAGAGTAAAACACAAGCAGATGATATTGTTTCCAGGTCTTCCTTCAAAGAAGACGTACATGAACCAAACTATGAACTGAAAATGAAAAATGACCACTGTTGAGTTGAAAGAATAAAGATGTCTGTCTAATCAGAGACGGAAATTATCACAAAACTGAAGCCTGTCCACATGTAGACAAGTGGCTTTACCATTATCATGGCTGTGGCTAGAAGTTAATGAAGACAAGTTGGCCTTTTCCACATGCAGACAACAAAGGTTACTTCACCAATACCACGGCTGTGGCTAGCAAACAATGAAGACATGTTAGCCTGACCGCTTGCAGATAACTTAACCATTAACCACAGCCTGTGACTTGCAGTCACTGAGGGCAAGTTAACCTGACTGCATGCAGACAGCAGAGGTGACCTCACCATTAACCACAGCTGTGGCTAGCAGTCAATGAGGACAAGTCAGATGTCCAAATGAAGACAAAAAATGACTTCAACATTAACCACAGCTGTGATCAACAATCAACAAGGACAAGTTTGCATTTCACAACAATCAACAACAACAACAAAAACAGGTAGTGAATGTCATCTCAACCAGCAAGCAGTGCAGTAAGTTACCTGTGACTCGGTTCAGTAAGTTACCTGTGACTCGGTTCAGCCAGCACAAGGTTAGAAAATGGTGACAGCCCAGCTGGTGTTAAGTCATGACAACAATAATGTACTAGATATTATAACCTTACAAACATTCAAATTACAAGCTACAAAAAACTTCTGAGTAGCAAACAAAAAATAAGAGGGGAAACCATGGTAAATAAACTAAGTGCAGTTACAACCAGCATCAGTGATTATCTATGTCAAATAAATTAGTGCCAGTAACATTTCTTGGAAACCTGCCTAACAAGGAGAACAACAAAAAAAATCCATGATGAAAATATCTAATTTGCTATGAAGGTTTTGAAATGTCTTGCATAATTTCAATGCAGGTAAGTCTTCATAAAAGGAAATAAAGCCTCTTAATACAAGTTGTAAAGTCCATGATAATACAGCTACAAGCAAGAGAGTCACTAACCGTCTCGTTAGTGACATTCTAAAATTGTACAAAGTTATATGTAGTGGTATGACATTATTTAAAAAAGAAAAAAGATTAATACACTCTTCATGTAAAAATCCACTAGGCGTGATGGCCACTGACTGCTTTGACGGTCGGCAGCTAAGGATCAAAGAAGAAGATCATGTAAAATTAACAAAAATAATCCATTGAGCCATCTAAAAAGTTGACAGCTACAAGGTGAATGATATGAGGATGTGCATGAGGGCTGGCAAACTCATCATGTCAAACAAATTGCTACATAAACCATCACTGTAAGAGCATGTGAATGTTTTGTACAGGCTTCTTACAAGATGGTCAGCTGTAGTGATGTTCAATGCTCCATAGGGAGCAAACAGGAAAATGATGATGATGATATGGAGTGGTCTGACACAACTACAACCCCCACTCCCCAAACAACAACAAAAATAACACACAATTCATGCAAAACTGACAGAAATAATCCATCAAGTTGTCTATAAAGTTTAAACAAGCTCTACAAAGACACTTCCCAGCTGTCCTCATTTGTCACCTATCCACTGTGGAATCCTCTTGCATGCTGTCGACCATGTAAAAGTTGAGCCTTATGCTCAACTGATTCCCCCAAGCTAGCTTCTCAGCATGCTCCATTAAAGTGACAATGGTGGTATTGGGCTGCTCGAGTCCCTGGGCACTGGCCAGGCAGCTCAAAAACTTGAAGGTTGCCCATTTCCAGGATACCTCACGAGAAGGTGCTTTAGGGCCTTGGTTAGTGGTCTAACCCTAGAATTCACGTGCGAGTATCACAAATTCCTTTGCACCCCTGTCCCATCAGATATGTCTAATGACTCTCACCTGCCTAGTGTGCATTAAGGATAGCACTTACCTCTGTCCAGTATGCATGTAGTGAAACGCTTCATTGATCTGGTCAAGAGGCAGATTGAAAGAAATGAACTCATCAACCTTTAGTTCCTTCTTCAAGTATGCCTCTACCAGCTTGGGCACAGAGTCTCTGCTCTTCCAACCTGGGACACAGTAACAAAACAAGTGATAATGGCCAATATCTGCAAACAGGCAACTCTAAATATCAGAAACAAGAATAATGACAATGCCAGAGATAAGAAAAGACCAACGATCACAAAAATGTATATCTGGTATAAACCGTAACAGTGTTTATTTCTCATGTCAGCTCCTATTCCAGCATCTTAAGTCTTTTTTTAAATTTAAAAACAGTTTAACAAAAAAATTAGTGTGAAATTTTTAATTTACTACAAAAATTATTTTACTTCAGCATTTCAACAGTTTAATTCATTAAATCTTTCCCTTTTTTACTGAAGGAGTGTTTTACATGGGGAAACATATAATTTAAAATTTTCTGTAATATTAAAAACTTCCGAAAGTCAGTATAATAATAATTAACCCAGATAATTTCTAACAAAGTGATATAAAAGTTATTTAAAAAACAACACTGCAGGATACACATTAAAAATCTTTCTCTCATTATATAGTTGTAGAAGAAAACTAGTTCAATCATTGGTTTAGAACATGTTGAAATCAGCATAAAATAAGGACAAACCTCCAAAAGCAGAACCTCGCCACACTCTGCCAGTTACCAACTGGAAGGGACGAGTTCGAATTTCTTGTCCTGCAGCTGCCACACCAATAATAGTAGACTCACCCCAGCCCTTGTGACAACACTCAAGAGCATCTCTCTAGAAAAAAAAACAACATCGAACCAAAATGATCTCCAGTATTCAATCAGAAACAAAAAAATGGCACCACGTTTACATAAATTTAACCCTATAGGTGTAGATGCAGAACCCACCGGCGAGTGGTACATGCTCTGGTCTGCACCAATCCACCCCCACTTCATGGGTTAAATGCTTTCTTGCCTCATTCTTCACTGTTTGTCGTCTATCACGCCCATGGCGACCGTTGCCTCAATTGGCTGAGTGTGGTGTACCCGGAAACGGGGCCTCCCAGTACTGAGGCAAAGTTACGTCCCCGATGTCACTTATCGGTGCAGAATTGAGAGAGATGGCTGAGCATCACAATCCCTCCTGTGTTGCAGCATGATGAGAACCCAGCATTGCACACTGAGCTTGGGGGGGATCACTTGGGCACCAGACTTAATACTGGCTCTTGACTGGATGGCCGCATGCAGGAGATTTCTACAATGGAGGGTTGGCAGGTGGTGGGTATCGGGAAGTGGCTCTGTGCAGGACGTGAGGATTCCTTGGGAGAGCCCAGAACCAGAGCACAGCATTGTGCAAGCTCTGCATAGTTGGAGAGCCCCCTGGATGACGGGGAATGCACAGTGTGCTACCCCACCTATCCCCAACTGCTAACTTAGAACCAGAAGTGGGGTCCTCTGTATGCGTGCCAGGCCAGGATAAAATGCCTGGAAAGAGACTGGAGCTCAGAACTCCCTAACTCAAAGTTGCAGGATGGCAGAAAAGCCACGGGAAAGACAGGGCTATTTTGAAGATAACGCAACCATATTTTCACCATACGAGCTCGGACGCCGCCTCGGTAAACAAGGTCCGCGCAGAGCAGTGACACCCCCAGGCTGCTTGCGAATAGTCTACTACTGGGAACATAAACAGATTAGGGATGAGCCCACTCTCCCGTTGAACAGGTGCTAAAGTCGTAGATACTGGGCCAGAAGGCGCACCGGAAACCACAGTATCATGCAACTCGCTTTTTTTTTTCTATGGAGAGTACACCGTCAAATAAATCTCGTTCTGGTGCCCGCCCTGTGGAGCTCCCCCAGGCAGGTGCAGTGCCGGGCTCTGAGCCTCGACAGAGCCCACCCTCAGCTACTGGAGGACCCTCTAGACCGTCTTGTGGAGTCAACAGACGGCGGAGGAGAACTACTGACCAAAACAAAACAGAAAAAGAGGAACCCAGAGTGCCACTTGTCATGATGCACTGGAATGCAGAGGGAGTGAACAGCAAGCAGGCTGGATACAGCAAAAAGACAGAGCTGGAAAACATCTTGTATGAGAAGCAAGTCAGTGTTTGCTGTATCTAAGAGACTCACTTGAAAGCAGATCAAACCTTTAAAATAAGGGGATATCAATGCTTCAGATCCGACAGACAAGATAGACGAAAAGGAGGAGTACTTACTCTTGTAAGGAATAACATTCCTGCACACGAAAGGAAAACCTTCATGGATGGAGCAGAATATCAGCTGCTGCAGATAAAGGTAGACAAGATGGAAATAGAACTCCTGAACTATTACTGTCCGAACAACAAACCCCTGAGTCTCAGCTCTATACAGGTACCAGCCACCAACTTTATAGCAGTTGGAGACTTTAATAGCCACTCCCAGAGCTGGGGCTATAACCATTTGGATCACAGAGGTGAAGAGGTTGAAACTTGGCAAGATGATCACTCCCTAATCCTAGTCAATAATGCCACAGATACTCCTACCTTCTACTCCAGAGGATGGCACACAACTTCAACACCAGATCTTGCCTTCTCCACACCAGATATAGCTGGATCTATTAGTAGAGAAGTAGGAGACCAACTAGGGGAAAGCGACCATCGCCCAATCTTTCTTACTGTCCAGAGTGCAACTCTCAGTACAGGCCCAGCCATTACAAGATGGAACTACAAAAAAGCCAACTGGGGTTTATTCAGGCATCAGGTGAACACGCTGCTGTCTACCCTCAAGGTACAGAACAGAGACATTAATGAAGTGGTAAAAGACTTCAACAGATGCATACTACAAGCTGCAAAAGAAACCATTCCCAAAGGATGCCGGCGTAACTACATACCAAACTGGTCCAGCACACTCCAAGAACGTCAGGAAGCTATGGACAAGGCTAGAAAGGACGCAGAGTCTCAGCCTTCACTTGAAACTCACAACAAATGGAAAAAGGCTGTAGCAGAGTTTCAGAGAACAAAGCTAGAAGAAAAGCGGAAAAGCTGGAGAACTGCATCCCGCTGAACCTTGAGAAAGACGGCAGAAACTTTGGAGATTTCAAGTCTCTAAATGAAGAGCATTCTCACCAAGGCAACTAATCACATTGATGAACAGGTGGCAAAACTTTTCAGAAAGGGGAGGAAAACAAGGCCTGCAGACTGTTTGCTAGAAGATACAGTTTCAGAAAGCAACTTACCCATTAACATAGACCAACAGAGAGAGATAAGAAAAGATATTACTGGCAACCATGGGACAGACAGATACTCCTGCCCCAATGAGGGAACCCATCACACTAGGAGAACTACAGAAGGCTATTTCCAAGCTTAAGTTTCAAAAGTCACCCTGCCCAGACAAAATCAGCAACGAAATGCTAGTAAATCTGAGCTCAGCAGCAAAGACAAAACTGCTTGAGATATTCAACCACAGCTGGTTGAAAAGGAACGGTACCTACCCGACCCCAAGTAATGGAGAGAGAAGCCAACAAAACATACTAAAGAAAAGGGAAATGTAGAACCGAGGCTTACCGAGGCTGCAAAGTTACCGGCCAAGTCAGTCTCACAAGCTATGTTGTTTGGGAAGACTATGGAGCGAAATAGTCAACCACAGATTGAAATGGGTATTTTTAGAGTCTGAGCAATCCCTGGTGCCGGAACAAGCTGTGATTTTTAGAGAAAACTAAAAGTTTAGAAGACCAAGTTACTTACTTGTCTCAAGCAATAGAAGATGCCTTCCAGGAGAAGAAAAAGGTCCTAACGATCTGGGTCGACTTCAAGCAGGCCTTTGACAAGGTGTGGAAAGATGGCCTCATTGCAAAACTTAGGAGAAGTGGAATCCAAGGCAACATGATGAAATGGATCCAGGCATACTTGCATAACAGGAGAACTAGAGGCACTCTTGACGGTCTGCAGAGCAGAAAAGTGTTGCTCCATCAGGGGGTACCTCAAGGAGGAGTAATTTCCCCAACGCTCTTCCTTGTTTACATCAATGACCTGGTGAAAGATCTCCCTGCAGGAGTTAAAGCTGCCTTATATGCAGATGACCTAGTACTCTGGTGCGCTGATGAAAATGTCACCACAGCAAATAATAGAATGCAGCGGGCAGCAGACATGCTAGTGTCATGGGCAGAGAAATGGCTTATCACAATAAACACAGACAAAACCTCCACAACACTGTTCTCCCTCGCCCCCAAACAAATCAGCTTAACATAACACTAGGGACAACCGTGAATCAGGGAAGAAAGCTACCCCACCTATCTTGGGGTGACATTTGACCACAGCCTTACATGGAATAAGCATATTGAAAATGCAGAAGGAAAGGCCCGAAGACGACTAGGCATACTCAGAAAATTAGCAGGTACCAACTGGGGAGCAAATGAACGAAATCTAAAGAAGATTTTATAAGACCACACTTAGAGTTTTAGCTCAGCAGCATGGTCATCAGCTGCTAACTCAACATCTGCAGTCTTTGGACAAGGTGCAAAATCAAGCTCTCAGGCTCCATTACAGGAGCGCATGAAAAACTACACCAATACACTGCAGAAGGTTGCATTACAGACATTGTCCCCATAGAAAGAGACACAAAAACCATGATCCCGGATGGAAAAGTACAACCAATGCCAATGCACCCCAATGAAGGCAAATAGATGATCTGGCATTGGGACGTCCGTAAGCAGTCTTTGTGCATCGGGGGAAAAGACTTATAAGACAGCATCAAGAAGACCTATCCATGAAGACAACACCACTGAAGCCCACCCTATACCCTGTACCATGGGAGCAGGCCAGCAGTGCCCTCCAAATTAATACACAACAGTCAGTGGTCTCACAAGTGGATGTGAGTATAATGATCTGCAAAAACGAACTGCTACATTGAGTATGATCCAAGAAAGCTATCCCGATCAATCATGGATACATGCCTATACAGATGGATCAGCAACTAATGCTGTTAGGAATGGAGGTGCCGGTATCTTTATCTCATATCCTGACAACCACTATGAGACTAGGCACATTCCCACTGGTAAATTCTGTTCCAACTATACAGCTGAGGTTCAAGCTCTAGAGCAGGCTGCAAATATGATTTATAACACCAACTCTGACTGCCACCAGGTAGTCATCCTCACAGATGCACTGTCTGTCCTGCAAGCTCTCAAGGGTGGTAAACTCCCGCATCTGAGAAATGAACTAAACAAGGTAGCTGCCAAAAAGAGAACCATACTTCAGTGGGTACCATCTCATTGTGGTGTACCCGGAAATGAAAAGGCAGATAAACTTGCAAAAAAGGGAGGAGAGTGTGAACAAGAAGATAATGAAGTCACATACTTTGAGAAAAAGAGAGCTATCCAGACTATCAGAAGAGAACAGAACCAACCCAAAGACGACTATCACACTCTCGACCGGCAGGGACAGACAACTATTTTTCGACTCAGGACAGGGCATAACAAACTGAATAAACACATGCACAAGCTACGATTGTCTGCTTCACCACTGTGCACATGTGGATTAAACGAACAAACTGCTGAGCATGTTCTACAGGACTGTCCTCTGTATGACCAGTTAAGAAAGATATACTGGCCCAATGACTCAACACTAAACTCAAAGCTATATGGAGTTAAAGAGGAACTTCAAACAACAGTCGAATTCATCATGAGAACTCGTCTGACGGTGTAATCATCAAAGATGCGATCGCAAGAAGAAGAAGATTTCAGCACAGAATATCACATCTGATTACAACAAATGAGGACAATTTTTTCCTCATACACAACACAAAATGTCATTTCTTGATTTAACCTAACATCAGAATGGCTAACGCAGAGAGGAAATACATACCTCAAGTTATTTACGTAACTAAAGAAAACCTTGCGTCATTTTCAATGGCTTCGTATGTGTAACTTTTTGTTACTTCCTTATGTGTCACATGAATTCAAAACTAATGAGTAATTATTTTTCCTCATATGATTTCAAAAGGTTTTGTAGAATGCAACTGTGGAGACTTGTTTAACGTGCTGTGATAAAAAAGCCCTGAAAGAATCATCTCTTATTGAAATAACAACATGACAGATGTAAAGTTGTGTGCTAATCGCATAAAGGAGAGGACAAATGAATCATACCAATCGGGTCTGATGTAGTATTACTTAGAAATTCACCAAGTAGTTCTACCAGTTTACGTACTAACATCTAGTAATATCATACTTATTAAAAGTGCAAGATTAAAGACTTTGCTGATTTCAAATATAAGACATTCTTGGAAGAGTGAAAAGCCGCTGTTGATGTCTTTTTTTGCTGCAGTACTTTGGTTTCTTCCCATGTCTTCCAAAGTTAATCTTAATACACATTATACAGCTACTTATTCCTCAAGATAACAAGGTCAGCTGAGCAACTGTGGACCAAAACAGGTGGTGGTCACTGAAAGTGAGATGGGATAGTTGCGGGGGCAGCTATCTGTATAAATCACCTCTAAAGGCACCTTAACCTGTCCCATGGGTTGGACTTTTTAGTGAATGACTATAGAAGACTTCCATGCACAAATAAACAGAATACACGAGGAAACCACAAACCTATTGCCCGCTCTTTTTCATTAAGAATGAAATTTTCATTTTATTGTAAAATTAATGATTCGGTTTCAGTGGTTCAGGGTAACTTATAAAATATTTAAATTTGAATATATCACATTTAACTTTGGCATATGTTTTATGGAGAACGAAAATGATAATTGACAGATTACTAAATATAAAAGCAAAACACTATATTAAGTACCTTGGGTTTTGTCGGTTCTCTCTACAACATCTCAAAATCCTGAGATCTGGATTTTATTTCTATTCAATCATTCTGTTCAACTGATGACAGAATACAAATTTGACTAAAACTTTTATAAATCAAAACCTGCATTGCTGCTGAATGTTTGTTATAAGGAAGATGGCCTTGTGGTTTCTTAAGGTTTCCAAGGAGACAAAGAATGAATACACCTACACACCTGCAGGCCTGACATAAGAGGCAACTAAGATGAGAATGTGCATGGGGCTAGCAATGTCAAAATGTAACACAAATCACTATAGCAACCAGCACTTCAAGAGCGTATGAAGTGTTCTGAGGGAGACTTCCTGTAAGAGGGTTCAATTTCAGAGGTAGTGCCATGGAACATACAAAAGACAAGGAAGACTGGTTTACCATTGTCTGGACATTTCCAATGCACTCAAAAGTGTAGTCAAAGCCTCCATCAGTTTTCTCCAGAACAACTTCCTGTATGGTCTTGTTTGGGTAATCTTTGGGGTTGATAAAGTCTGTGGCACCAAAGCTACGAGCTGTGGATGACAACATTTATTAGCACAGGGTAAAAAGGAAATATTTTCAATCAAGACAGTAGCCTTATAAATAGACAAAACTATGTGAGTTCATAATGAGATTTGCCACATGTCGTTGCTGGGATGTCTGAGGTGACAAAGAAAGAATAAGTACTGCTTCCCGAGGCATGTTGTATAAAGTGTCAGGTTGTGCATGCAGCTAACAACCTCATTATATAAAACAAGTTGCTGAGACATAAAACAAGTTGCTGAGACATAAAACAAGTTGCTGAGACTTAAAACAAGAGACCACTGCTGCAGGAGCATGTGCTTTAATACAAGGGGACCAGCTTTAGCAGTCTCTCCTTGCTCCACAAGGAGCAAACAAGAAGATGAATAAATGAAGAGGTTTCATAATAAAGATTTATTCAGTCATATGATTATTTCTAACAATTGTTTAACAAAAACAAAAAAACTAGCGAATGTCAACGCTACAACCATGTGTAACAAGCAAATGTACCATAGAAGATTATTTCTAATGAAAGGACTGGCAGAACATTTTGAGTTTAACAAAAATAAAATTGGGAATAGTCTATTTTTGTGAAAATGTATAATCTCATCAATCTAAATATGTCAACAACAAACATTCTAAGCAGGTGCCTACTGGCTCTGAACCCTGTATCATCATAGGAAATCATGCGTTTATTATGAAGAGCCGCCATATATTTCTAAGAACAGTGTTTTACGAGGCGTGTTCAAATGAAACCCAACCGTGCTGCGCCAAGTGGACATTCGTAGGAGGAGCATGATGACATCACATCTGACATAATAAGCACATATGAATGTACAAGTGTGTAAGTGTTCATTCTCCTAGTATTCATTGGTTGTGCTGCAGACCGTTAAAATAATGGCCGGTGTGATAAGGAATCCGTCCAAGGTCGATCAGCGAGCGGTGATTCAGTTCATAACAGCCGAAGGATGTCGACCAGTCGACATTCATCGCCGAATGAAAGCAGTGTATGGTGACAAAATTGTGTCTAAGACTACAGTGAAATACTGGGCACGAATGTTTCGAGAAGGATGTCAGTTAACGAAAGATCTTCTGTGGCCAGGTCAGGTGCATATTGTTGAGACAGAAGAAGCCATCGCCGAGATTGATGCAGCAATACGGGTGGACCATCGTCAGAGCTTATGTTCGCTAGCAGAGGAATTCGCTGTGTCTCTTGGGACAGTTCAAATGGTGGTTAGTGCCACGAAGTGGTTTTAAGTTTATAGAGTTTGCCTGAGTGAAAGCAAGACCCTAGTATGAGAAAGTCTGAGAAGATAGAATTTAGATGGAAAATGACATGCCTGTGGACAGATGAGACTATTGGCTCAAGGGATAGAACCAGGATTTGCCTCTCCCCTTGCCGCTTCGGGACTTCAAATGGCTATAATCTCACCCTCCTCTGACTACCTTTAAACACAAGGAGATAAGGTGTATAAACAACCACAGACACCACTATACAGACAACATAGAGTAAGTATAGAGTGTAGAAGCTGATCCAGTAAATATATTATAGATAAATTTATTTACACACAGAAATCATTAAAGTTCAACACACATCAATTACAAACAAAATTAGCGTACACTGTTGCACGGCCTGAAAAACAACGTAACAAGTACATTGATAGACACTAGAAAAAAAACCCAAATCACATTCACTCTTTCTGTCACCCTGCTGAGGAACAATAAAATGATTAGTGATTAAAATAACTCTACGATTGTGGGGGCTGTCCACTTTAGCCTCCACTCTCTAACACAAATAACATTCTACTGTCTCAGTCCGGTTGACTCTTCCTCAACGAAAACGACTACACAGCTTTCCACTTGTTAGGCAATACGCACCACTAACTAACACCACTGGAGATGCTAACAATAATAGACTTGGAGTAACACAATGGCTCAGTGTCTATCTTTCGAGTGGACACTGAACAGACCCTACTGGTCCTGTCTATTTTCTCCCTCCTTCTCTCTCTCTCTATCTATCTCTCTCTCCCTTGGTCTCAGTGTCTCTCCAACACTTGACGACTGATGATGCGGCGTCTCCGTTACGCTCTTCTCTCGTTACTTTCAAGACCCAGGTATGGTAACCCTATCACCTGTTCCTGAATTCTGCGATGATGATGATTGGTGGGTATCAAGCGTAAAGAACTTGATTAACTGTAGAAACTTCTCTGCTGCTGACTAGCTTCTATGATTTGCTCCTCTAACCCGCTCCAGATTTAGAGGCAAACACAGCCTTGATTTCTGGCTGTATACGATTTAACCCAGTCTCCCGGCCACCTGCCGTTGCTAGAGACTATAATAGCGATGCTCTCGGCTGTATGATAAATAAACCCCGTTCCAGCTGAAGCATAGGGACTTCACTGCCAGAGACCATAGGTTATTTTTTCTTTTGCTTCTGATGATATCTCGAGTACTCTGACCCTGAGATATGTCTTTTGCCGTGGATAATTTTATTAGACAAAATTATGCTCCCCCACTGTTTCACCGTGACTCGCTGAAATTAAAAGAAAATGCGTCTATTGTATCACAACTCCAACATAACGCATCTCTAACCCATTAATCTTTATAACTCCCTTACTCAGTACTTCACTCGTCATGTACAACAAATACATAAAATAATATTACCCACGTGGCATCTAAATCTCTCTCCTCCCACTCCCCTTCTTTCGTTCTGAACCACAATACATAAAATATTCCTACCCACGTGTCTCTTCATTCTCACTCCTTCCCCCTCTCTCCTTCTCTTCAACTTAAGTCTGCCTGGTAAATAAACACAGCCCCCAGACACCGTCTGACGCGTTACGCATGGCTAACCACGTGTCCAAACATTACAGCTAGGGAACTCTTTTTTTCGAAATCCTGTGGCCTCCTTTTTAACATTTACACATGAGGTTTCCTACTTAGTCCCAAAATTAAAGGAAATCTCGCTATAGGAATAGTTTACTCCTCTAGCAGTATAACTCACTTATAACATACATCTTTACTCTCCGACTGCATTTCTTACATTTAAGGCATAATAAAATTTAGTGCACACAATCGATTCCCAATAAAATTACATTTGTAAATATACAGGAATAAATGGTAGTTTTACATAACATACTACAAATATGAGCACACGTGTAGCTTATAACTTCACACGTTCCAGTCTACTGCCAAAATCATAGAAAGAATAAGCACACTGTTGCATTTACGTCGTTCTTCAAAAATGATAATGGATGGCACTATTGTTTTTAAAACTTAAAAGTTAATGTCCCCGAAGAAATTAACTACGGGCGAAATTCTCAAAAACCCACTAATAAGTAAAACGATAATAAAACTACTACATACCGATTATCGCTGTTTTTCCCCACAGTGGAGACGATAAATCGAAGTCTGACGGCTGACAATTATTTCTTACGATAGAGAACTTGGCCCCAGTCTAACTGGCTATTTATACACACCGGGGCTACACCCGCGTGTTCTCTCCTACACAAGTTTTCCCTCGACCAATGGAAACGCTAGAAAAACAAAATAACTACAAGCCCCGCCAATCAAATTTGAAAACAACGCGAAAACCGCGTGTCCAAAATTGCGTCACATTACGTGACGGCCACGTGTTTCTGACTCGTCATACAGGCGTGCCCGAAAAATAGCAATTTCCGTAAACAACGGAAAATCAGAAGAAAGAAAAACTGGTCGAGTGTAAAATAAACCTACCATCATAAACGAACCCATTTAATTACCTACATAAAAATACCAAACACGATATATATTCAAATGAGAGGAAAAAAAAATTGTGAAAATACAAAATAGACGACAGAATCGGGCCGGTTGGAGGACAGAATTACAGTGCAGCATCACATAAGTCCCCCCTTTCAAGTGCGGGAATCCGTGCTAAATCACTGAAATCTCTGAGTTTCATACTGGCCCGTATCTAGATCTACATCTCGATCTAATCACTGTCATAATTAGGATTGTCATAGAGGCCCCTCTCCATATCCTTGAAAATCTGTGCAAGCACTGGATTGTGAGGGCCACGCCTGGTGATTTCCTCATGGCGACTGCAACCTGACTGGTCGCCCTTCCTCCTCCCTCTCATGTGTTTCCTTCGCCCACGAATTTTCCTGGCGGCGCGTGGTAAATAATGATTACCAAATGGTGCGGCCTCCCAGTGTTTTGAAACAGACTGACTGGCTTGGCCAGACATCGCCGTAACAGGACGTAACTGTTTGCGGTTGACTGAAGAACCGTGCACATGTTCCTTCTTGTCAGTACTTCCCTCCCTTGAGGGATGTAATACCATCGGGGGCCTAATTCCCAATGAAAAAGAAGGTACTTCTGAAACCAGAGGCGTCACCACTGTGTGGCCATTGGGCTGAACAGGGCTGACAGGCGAATACGCCTCTGTAATTAACATTCCACTGTCTTTAGAGGCTTCCATCCTCTTCATCGCAAGACAAGGATGTTTGAGCTCCCGTGGGGCTCCGTGAATTTGGGGCTTTCCCCTTTCACTTCTCTGGCCTGCAGTAGGCCCCCTTGCATTAGCAAGGATCGGTGTGGTTGGGTTTCCCAAAACTAAGTATGGGCTTCCCAGGATGAAATCATGCGCTGGCTGTGCCATGACAGCTGCCTTGATTGTGCCAGACACAAACTTGCATTTCACCTCAAATTTGGCTACAGGCAGACGCTGTGAGATCCCTCTTCTCAAAATGCCACCAATCTCAACTATTTCTCCTGTCCACTGCCCTGGTTTCACGAAATGACGAGCGATGATACTGGGGTAAGTAAGCCCGCTGTCAAACAAACACGTAGTGGCCGTCCCATTCACTACGGCTGGTCCACTGTTAGAGAATAACTTCTCTGACTTGACTGGTTCCCATTTATTCCCTTTAGTCCATCTCACCGGTCTTAAACAAGCTGCATGATGAGCTGGGGGTTTGTTCATGCACCGGGATGTCCAGTGGGAAGTGGTTCTACAATTCTGACAATACCTCTCATTATCTCCTCTGTTCCTAGCGGGTTGCTGAGAGGTTGTTGTCGGTGCTCTGTTATGCTGCTGGGGGCGCAAGTTATAACCAGAATGAGGCTCCTTGCGAGAATGCCCTGGTTGCTGATGAGCTGGTGAAGTAGCCGGCTGCGATGACGAAGCTCCTTTGTCTGGGGCTGGCAGGTCTGGGTTTTTCCGTTTCTGTCCCAGCACTTCAGCCTGTGCTGTCTGGAACCTTTTGGCGAACACAATAATCTGATCGAGTTGCTGGGCACCCTGCTCTGCCAGATACCGCCTCAAGTCGGGGGACATGTTTGCCTTTACCTGTTCACACAGAACTAACTCCTCCAACCCTTCAAAAGTTTTTGCCAGTCCTGACAGTTCCCTCCACCGGGTTAAGTAGTTTCTCACCCGCTCTGCAAACTGTGCGAAACTCTCTCCCTTCTCCGGCCTGCTCTCCCTGAACATGGTTTGGCATTTACGGGGAGTCCACTGAAATCTTTGCAATAAAGCATTTCGCGGTGCCTCGAAGTTGTTCTGATCGTCTATGAGCAGCTTATTATAGACGTCATATGCATGACCTTTGAGTGATTGCGATAATTTCAGACACCAAAGACTCTCATCCAACCCGTATGCCTTTGCCATTCTTTGAAATTTTTCCAAAAACACGTCAATCTTTTCATTCCCATTAGGGAACGAGTCAAATGGGAAGCTCATGGCTGCCATCCGGAGGGGCCTCCGTTTCCTGAGGTGTCTCGTACTCCTGCTCCGGGTGAATCTCCATTAGCTGAACTGCCTTCTGAAGCTCGGTACTGCAGTTCCAGAGAACGCATGGCAAGTTCGTGCTGTCTCTCCGCTGCCTTTTCCTCTTTCGCTGCTTCGGCGGCAGCTATCCTTTCCTCTTTCTCTTTCTCTCGCTGATTATGCCTATCAGTTTCCCTTATCAGGTAGGCCTTAGTCTCCTCCTTATCCATTCCCATGTCCTGAGCAGCCTCTCGCCAGGCAGCTCGTAACTTGGCCATATCTGCCATCTTACCTGTAAACTGCTGTAAGTTCACAAATACAGAGAAATGACAGAAAAGGAAAAGAGAAGGAACAACCTGTTACGTAATAGGAAATATTCCCTCTATAACCGCTGTCCCAAAACCAGAACTCAGACTAGCACCAAGTCTGAATAATAACCTAAAAAAAAATGTGTTAAGAAGCTACCAAAACCCGAAATTAACTTCCTGTTAAAGAAAAATTTCAGTAAGCCATCAATTACCACTAAGTCTTATATAGGGCCTAGCTAAATTACCACCAAAATCTACTCGACTGTAACCTGTGGAAAAACTTTCTGTGGAAAAACTTATAACTGGATCAGTTCTAATAGCTCAAGTCTAGGGGATATTTAAAGAAACTCTAATTTTCAGAACTTCCTAGAGACAATCTATGAATGTAGATCACAGAATTGATCTCAACAGAATGATCCACCGGACGATTGCCGCCCACTTGTCACGAAGTGGTTTTACGTTTATAGAGTTTGCCTGAGTGAAAGCAAGACCCTAGTATGAGAAAGTCTGAGAAGATAGAATTTAGATGGAAAATGACATGCCTGTGGACAGATGAGACTATTGGCTCAAGGGATAGAACCAGGATTTGCCTCTCCCCTTGCCGCTTCATGACTTCAAATGGTTATAATCTCACCCTCCTCTGACTACCTTTAAACACAAGGAGATAAGGTGTTAAAATGACCACAGACACCACTATACAGACAACATAGAGTAAGTATAGAGTGTAGAAGCTGATCCAGTAAATATATTATAGATAAATTTATTTACACACAGAAATCATTAAAGTTCATCATACATCAATTACAAAAAAAATTAGCGTGCACTGTTGCACGGCCTGAAAAACAACGTAACAAGTACATTGATAGACACTAGAAAAAAAACCCAAATCACATTCACTCTTTCTGTCACCCTGCTGAGGAACAATAAAATGATTAGTGATTAAAATAACTCTACGATTATGGGGGCTGTCCACTTTAGCCTCCACTCTCTAACACAAATAAGATTCTACTGTCTCAGTCCGGTTGACTCTTCCTCAACGAAAACGACTACACAGCTTTCCACTTGTTAGGCGATATGCGCCGCTAACTAACACCACTGGAGATGCTAACAATAATAGACTTGGAGTAACACAATGGCTCATTGTCTATCTTTCAAGTGGACACTGAACAGACCCTACTGGTCCTGTCTATTTTCTCCCTCCTTCTCTCTCTCTCTCTCTCTCTCTCTCTCTCCCTTGGTCTCAGTGTCTCTCCAACACTCGACGACTGATGATGCGGCGTCTCCGTTACGCTCTTCTCTCGTTACTTTCAAGACCCAGGTATGGTAACCCTATCACCTGTTCCTGAATTCTGCGATGATGATGATTGGTGGGCGAAATTCTCAAAAACCCACTAATAAGTAAAACGATAATAAAACTACTACATACCGATTATCGCTGTTTTTCCCCACAGTGGAGACAATAAATCGAACTCTGACGGCTGACAATTATTTCTTACGATAGAGAACTTGGCCCCAGTCTAACTGGCTATTTATACACACCGGGGCCACCCCCGCGTGTTCTCTCCTACGCATAACCTAAGTTTTCCCTCGACCAATGGAAACGCTAGAAAAACAAAATAACTACAAGCCCCGCCAATCAAATTTGAAAACAACGCGAAAACCGCGTGTCCAAAATTGCGTCACATTACGTGACGGCCACGTGTTTCTGACTCGTCATACAGGCATGCCCGAAAAATAGCGATTTCCGTAAACAACGGAAAATCAGAAGAAAGAAAAACTGGTCGAGTGTAAAATAAACCTACCATCATAAACGAACCCATTTAATTACCTACATAAAAATAACAAACACGATATATATTCAAATGAGAGGAAAAAAAATTGTGAAAATACAAAATAGACGACAGAATCGGGCCGGTTGAAGGACAGAATTACAGTGCAGCATCACAGTTAGGAAGAAACTGAAGTATCAAAAGGTGTGTTCACAATGGGTCCCACGGATGCTGACCGATCACCATAAGGAAGAACGCATGGGGTGGAGTTTGAACCACCTGCTGCGTTACGAAGAGGAGGGTGATGCATTTATGTTGCGCATAGTGGCAGGTGATGAGTCGTGGTGCCACCACTTTGAGCCATGCAGCAAATCAGTGAGCATGCAATGGAAACATCCCGGATCACCAAAACCCAACAAATTCAAGTCACAGATTTCCGTCGGTAAGGTTATGCTGACCGCATTTTTTTTACCATGAAGGGCTTCTATTGGTAGACTTTAAAGAGCCTGGCGTGAACATCAATGCCATCCGCTACAAAGACACACTAGACAACCTGCATACAGCCATCAAGAATAAACGACCCTGCATGCTTTCGCGTGGTGTGATTCTGTTGCACGACAATGCTCGTCCACATGTTCCGAACATTGTGCAGGAAGCGTTAGCAAGGAAAATGTGGAAAGTTCTGCCACACCCAGCCTACAGCCCCGATCTGTCACCATGTGACTTTCATTTGTTCGGACCCTTAAGAAAATCTCTAAAGGGACAACGATTCGACTCTGATGCAGACGTCAGGGCCTCGGTGACCAAATGGTTCAATAAGCAACCAAAGTCATTTTTCTCGGACGGCATCCGCTGTCTACCCAAGCAGTGGGCTGCGTGTCTGAATGCCTATGGTGACTATTTCTAAAAAACCCCAGTGGGTACTTGCTTCATAACAATTGCTTTATTTAATTCTACTACTCCTGCTGATGTACCTTACATATATTTGTTATAAAGCCACTGGGACGGGTTTCATTTGAACACACCTCGTATGTTACTGTTTTATTTATTCTTCAATCAATGTGAGATCTGGTACTGCTACTTTCTACTGCATAATAAAAGTGTTACCAGATCAGATTTATATCTTATAAAAATGTTCTTTTATTGCAAATTCATAGCAAGTTTTCCTGTCCTGTGCCATCCACTCAAGGTCTTTTCTATGTCTTCCTTATCCATTTAATTTATATCTCCAGTTCTCTTCTCTGTGCGTTTGTTGCTCTTCTTCCACTTATTATACATTGGGGACTCTAGAAAAAAGTACTGCACTGTAACACTATCAACAGGTTTCGTCAATATATATCCTATCCATCACCAGCATCTTCTTCCTATCTTCAATTCCACGTCTGGTTCTTGTCATCAGTTCCACATTGGTGATCTTGCCATACCACTTTAATCCTTCTATTTTATGATTACATCCATTTACAAAAAGTTAGAGTTTGTTACTGTGTCCTGTAGCTGAAATATAATATGTCAATCATCATCAACAGCAATCATTGTAATTGTGTCCTGTAGCTGAAATATAATATGACAATCATCATCAACAGCAATCATTGTAATTGTGTCCTGTAGCTGAAATATAATATGACAATCATCATCAACAGCAATCATTGTAATTGTGTCATGTAGCTGAAATATAATATGACAATCATCATCAACAGCAATCATTGTAATTGTGTCATGTAGCTGAAATATAATATGACAATCATCATCAACAGCAATCAATGTAATTGTGTCCTGTAGCTGAAATATAATATGACAATCATCATCAACAGCAATCATTGTAATTGTGTCCTGTACCTGAAATATAATATGACAATCATCATCAACAGCAATCATTGTTACTGTGTCCTGTAGCTGAAATATAATATGACAATCATCATCAACAGCAATCAATGTAATTGTGTCCTGTAGCTGAAATATAATATGACAATCATCATCAACAGCAATCATTGTAATTGTGTCCTGTAGCTGAAATATAATATGACAATCATCATCAACAGCAATCATTGTAATTGTGTCCTGTAGCTGAAATATAATATGACAATCATCATCAACAGCAATCATTGTAATTGTGTCATGTAGCTGAAATATAATATGACAATCATCATCAACAGCAATCAATGTAATTGTGTCCTGTAGCTGAAATATAATATGACAATCATCATCAACAGCAATCATTGTAATTGTGTCCTGTACCTGAAATATAATATGACAATCATCATCAACAGCAATCATTGTAACTGTGTCCTGTAGCTGAAATATAATATGACAATCATCATCAACAGCAATCATTGTAATTGTGTCCTGTACCTGAAATATAATATGACAATCATCATCAACAGCAATCATTGTAACTGTGTCCTGTAGCTGAAATATAATATGACAATCATCATCAACAGCAATCATTGTAATTGTGTCCTGTAGCTGAAATATAATATGACAATCATCATCAACAGCAATCAATGTAATTGTGTCCTGTAGCTGAAATATAATATGACAATCATCATCAACAGCAATCATTGTAATTGTGTCCTGTACCTGAAATATAATATGACAATCATCATCAACAGCAATCATTGTAACTGTGTCCTGTAGCTGAAATATAATATGACAATCATCATCAACAGCAATCATTGTAACTGTGTCCTGTAGCTGAAATATAATATGTCAATCATCATCAACAGCAATCATTGTAATTGTGTCCTGTAGCTGAAATATAATATGACAATCATCATCAACAGCAATCATTGTAATTGTGTCCTGTAGCTGAAATATAATATGACAATCATCATCAACAGCAATCATTGTAACTGTGTCCTGTAGCTGAAATATAATATGACAATCATCATCAACAGCAATCAATGTAATTGTGTCCTGTAGCTGAAATATAATATGACAATCATCATCAACAGCAATCATTGTAATTGTGTCCTGTAGCTGAAATATAATATGACAATCATCATCAACAGCAATCATTGTAATTGTGTCCTGTAGCTGAAATATAATATGACAATCATCATCAACAGCAATCATTGTAATTGTGTCCTGTAGCTGAAATATAATATGACAATCATCATCAACAGCAATCATTGTAATTGTGTCCTGTAGCTGAAATATAATATGACAATCATCATCAACAGCAATCATTGTAATTGTGTCCTGTAGCTGAAATATAATATGACAATCATCATCAACAGCAATCATTGTAATTGTGTTCTGTAGCTGAAATATAATATGACAATCATCATCAACAGCAATCATTGTAATTGTGTCCTGTAGCTGAAATATAATATGACAATCATCATCAACAGCAATCATTGTAATTGTGTCCTGTAGCTGAAATATAATATGACAATCATCATCAACAGCTCTCAATCATTGTAAATTGTGTCATGTAGCTGAAATATGAATAGACAATCATCATCAACAGCAATCATTGTAATTGTGTCCTGTAGCTGAAATATAATATGACAATCATCATCAACAGCAATCATTGTAATTGTGTCCTGTAGCTGAAATATAATATGACAATCATCATCAACAGCAATCATTGTAATTGTGTCCTGTAGCTGAAATATAATATGTCAATCATCATCAACAGCAATCATTGTAATTGTGTCCTGTAGCTGAAATATAATATGACAATCATCATCAACAGCAATCATTGTAATTGTGTCCTGTAGCTGAAATATAATATGACAATCATCATCAACAGCAATCATTGTAATTGTGTCATGTAGCTGAAATATAATATGACAATCATCATCAACAGCAATCAATGTAATTGTGTCCTGTAGCTGAAATATAATATGACAATCATCATCAACAGCAATCATTGTAATTGTGTCCTGTACCTGAAATATAATATGACAATCATCATCAACAGCAATCATTGTAACTGTGTCCTGTAGCTGAAATATAATATGACAATCATCATCAACAGCAATCATTGTAACTGTGTCCTGTAGCTGAAATATAATATGACAATCATCATCAACAGCAATCATTGTAATTGTGTTCTGTAGCTGAAATATAATATGACAATCATCATCAACAGCAATCATTGTAATTCCCAATGAAACAAAGGAATACAACAGCTGCCCATCATCATCAACTTTGTGCTCTCTAGTTCAACTTTTGCTCATTAAATTCTGGCTGCCTTGTCTTTCTCATCCATCACAAGTCAGTGAAGTACTCTGATCACCCCTGTCTACAAAACAGATCTTGAAGCGGTTTATGATGCTAAAATAATTTTGTATTACATAAACAAATGAACTATGGTTCCTAAAGTTTTCAACATGAAACTCAGATCCCAATATATTAATAAAGTTCCCAGCATAGAACTCAAGACCTCAGTGTGCAGCAAACAAATTCCATTATGTAATCAAAATCTCAGCACGAAGTTAAAAACCCCAGAATAAAACTAAGATCCCAGCGTGGAACTAAGATCTCAGCATGGAGTTAAAGATTCCAGTTTGGAACTGAATATATTAGGCACTGAGTTAAAGATTCCAGTTTGGAACTGAAGATCTCAGCATGGAACTAAAGATTCCAGTATGGAACTGAAGATATCAGCACTGAGTTAAAGATTCCAGTATGGAACTGAAGATCTCAGCATAGAACTAAAGATTCCAGTATGGAACAAAGATCTCAGCATGGAGTTAAAGATTCCAGTATGGAACTAAAGATATCAGCATTGAGTGAAAGATTCCAGTATGGAACAAAAAACTCAGCATGGAGTTAAATATTCCAGTATGGAACAAAGATCTCAGCATGGAACTAAAGATTCCAGTATGGAACAAAGATCTCAGCATGGAGTTAAAGATTCCAGTATGGAACAAAGATCTCAGCATGGAACTAAAGATTCCAGTATGGAACTAAAGATATCAGCATGGAGTTAAAGATTCCAGTATGGAACTAAAGATATCAGCATGGAGTTAAAGATTCCAGTATGGGACTAAAGATATCAGCATGGAGTTAAAGATTTCAGTATGGGGCTAAAGATATCAGCATGGAGTTAAAGATTTAAGTATAAAACTAAGATCCTAGCATAGAACTAAAGATTCCAGTATGGAACTAAAGATTTCTGCATGAGATAAAGAATCCAGTATGGAACAAGATCTCAGCATGAGATAAAGAATCCAGTATGGAATTAAGATCTCAGCATGGAACTAAACATTCCAGTATGGAACTAAAGATTTCTGCATGAGATAAAGATTCCAGTATGGAATTAAGATCTCAGCATGAGATAAAGATTCTAGGTTTCTGTATTTAGTTAGAGGTATCAGAAGTGTACTACTGTTTACCAAGAAGAGATAAAAATTTTCAGACTGAGAACTGGCCACTGCCGACTCACACCTCTGCTCAACAAATTGGACAGACTTACACGTGGGGAAGACAAGTAATGAAGAACATGTCCTCCAAAAATGTCACTGCCATGAGGGGAGCAGACTGTGGTCTTCACCAATGCCTTCAAGGGAGAAACTGTTGGTGATGAAAGGAAGGCTGAGACAGACTGCCAGCTTTATGAAAGAAACAGATGCGGTTCTATGAGAGCGACTTTGACTTTTCTAATCCCCTAGGTTACGAGTTTTCACTCTTTTTCACTTGTGCCAGGTAGTTAAAGGAACATGTCTTTTTCAATTGCATTGTATTTCCATACAGGATGTTGGTGATATCAATTGCCTCCATAGATCTGTTAGTGCTAGGCATTCAAGGAGGTGATGTTCTACTGTTTCTTCCTTCTGTCTGTTACAGCGGTTCTATAAGAACGAACAAAGAAGAAAAAAACAATGAACTCAAATTCTGGTAGAAAGTCTTAAGTGCAGAACTGGGTTTCAGCTACAAATCAAGAATCAAAACCGAAATGAGATCCAAGTATACAACCAGGTTCCTCTAACAAATTCAGACCTCATCATGGAGATAAAGATCCAACACAGGAATCACAGTTCTGTAATTATCTCAAATCAAGTATGGAACCAAGTTTCAACAAATTCAGACCTCATCATGGAGATAAAGACCCAACACAGGAATCACAGTTCTGTAATTATCTCAAATCAAGTATGGAACCAAGTTTCAACAAATTCAGACCTCATCATGGAGATAAAGATCCAACACAGGAATCACAGTTCAGTAATTATCTCAAATCAAGTATGGAACCAAGTTTCAACAAATTCAGACCTCATCATGGAGATAAAGATCCAACACAGGAATCACAGTTCTGTAATTATCTCAAATCAAGTATGGAACCAAGTTTCAACAAATTCAGACCTCATCATGGAGATAAAGATCCAACACAGGAATCACAGTTCTGTAATTATCTCAGATCAAGTATGGAACCAAGTTTCAACAAATTCAGACCTCATCATGGAGATAAAGATCCAACACAGGAATCACAGTTCAGTAATTATCTCAGATCAAGTATGGAACCAAGTTTCAACAAATTCAGACCTCACCATGGAGATAAAGATCCAACACAGGAATCACAGTTCTGTAATTATCTCAGATCAAGTATGGAACCAAGTTTCAACAAATTCAGACCTCATCATGGAGATAAAGATCCAACACAGGAATCACAGTTCAGTAATTATCTCAGATCAAGTATGGAACCAAGTTTCAACAATTTCAGACCTCATCATGGAGATAAAGATCCAACACCGGAATCACAGGTCTGTAATTATCTCAAATCAAGTATGGAACCAAGTTTCAACAAATTCAGACCTCATCATGGAGATAAAGATCCAACACAGGAATCACAGTTCTGTAATTATCTCACATCAAGTATGGAACCAAGTTTCAACAAATTCAGACCTCATCATGGAGATAAAGATCCAACACAGGAATCACAGGTCTGTAATTATCTCAGATCAAGTATGGAACCAAGTTTCAACAAGTTCAGACCTCATCATGGAGATAAAGATCCAACACAGGAATCACAGGTCTGTAATTATCTCAGATCAAGTATGGAACCAAGTTTCAACAAATTCAGACCTCATCATGGAGATAAAGATCCAACACAGGAATCACAGGTCTGTAATTATCTCAGATCAAGTATGGAACCAAGTTTCAACAAGTTCAGATATCATCATGGAGATAAAGATCCAACACAGGAATCACAGGTCTGTAATTATCTCAGATCAAGTATGGAACCAAGTTTCAACAAGTTCAGACCTCATCATGGAGATAAAGATCCAACACAGGAATCACAGGTCTGTAATTATCTCAGATCAAGTATGGAACCAAGTTTCAACAAGTTCAGATATCATCATGGAGATAAAGATCCAGCACAGGAATCACAGGTCTGTAATTATCTCAGATCAAGTATGGAACCAAGTTTCAACAAGTTCAGACCTCATCATGGAGATAAAGATCCAACACAGGAATCACAGGTCTGTAATTATCTCAGATCAAGTATGGAACCAAGTTTCAACAAGTTCAGATATCATCATGGAGATAAAGATCCAACACAGGAATCACAGGTCTGTAATTATCTCAGATCAAGTATGGAACCAAGTTTCAACAAGTTCAGACCTCATCATGGAGATAAAGATCCAACACAGGAATCACAGGTCTGTAATTATCTCAGATCAAGTATGGGAACCAAGTTTCAACAAATTTCAGACCTCATCATGGAGATAAAGATCCAACACAGGAATCACAGGTCTGTAATTATCTCAGATCAAGTATGGAACCAAGTTTCAACAAGTTCAGACCTCATCATGGAGATAAAGATCCAACACAGGAATCACAGGTCTGTAATTATCTCAGATCAAGTATGGAACCAAGTTTCAACAAGTTCAGACCTCATCATGGAGATAAAGATCCAACACAGGAATCACAGGTCTGTAATTATCTCAGATCAAGTATGGAACCAAGTTTCAACAAGTTCAGACCTCATCATGGAGATAAAGATCCAACACAGGAATCACAGGTCTGTAATTATCTCAGATCAAGTATGGAACCAAGTTTCAACAAATTCAGACCTCATCATGGAGATAAAGATCCAACACAGGAATCACAGGTCTGTAATTATCTCAGATCAAGTATGGAACCAAGTTTCAACAAATTCAGACCTCATCATGGAGATAAAGATCCAACACAGGAATCACAGTTCTGTAATTATCTCAGATCAAGTATGGAACCAAGTTTCAACAAATTCAGACCTCATCATGGAGATAAAGATCCAACACAGGAATCACAGGTCTGTAATTATCTCAGATCAAGTATGGAACCAAGTTTCAACAAATTCAGACCTCATCATGGAGGTCTGAAATAAAGATCCAACACAGGAATCACAGTTCTGTAATTATCTCAGATCAAGTATGGAACCAAGTTTCAACAAATTCAGACCTCATCATGGAGATAAAGATCCAACACAGGAATCACAGGTCTGTAATTATCTCAGATCAAGTATGGACCAAGTTTCAACAAATTCAGACCTCATCATGGAGATAAAGATCCAACACAGGAATCACAGGTCTGTAATTATCTCAGATCAAGTATGGAACCAAGTTTCAACAAGTTCAGACCTCATCATGGAGATAAAGATCCAACACAGGAATCACAGTTCTGTAATTATCTCAGATCAAGTATGGAACCAAGTTTCAACAAATTCAGACCTCATCATGGAGATAAAGATCCAACACAGGAATCACAGGTCTGTAATTATCTCAGATCAAGTATGGAACCAAGTTTCAACAAATTCAGACCTCATCATGGAGATAAAGATCCAACACAGGAATCACAGTTCTGTAATTATCTCAGATCAAGTATGGAACCAAGTTTCAACAAATTCAGACCTCATCATGGAGATAAAGATCCAACACAGGAATCACAGGTCTGTAATTATCTCAGATCAAGTATGGAACCAAGTTTCAACAAATTCAGACCTCATCATGGAGATAAAGATCCAACACAGGAATCACAGTTCTGTAATTATCTCAGATCAAGTATGGAACCAAGTTTCAACAAATTCAGACCTCATCATGGAGATAAAGATCCAACACAGGAATCACAGTCTGTAATTATCTCAGATCAAGTATGGAACCAAGTTTCAACAAATTCAGACCTCATCATGGAGATAAAGATCCAACACAGGAATCACAGTTCTGTAATTATCTCAGATCAAGTATGGAACCAAGTTTCAACAAATTCAGACCTCATCATGGAGATAAAGATCCAACACAGGAATCACAGTTCTGTAATTATCTCAGATCAAGTATGGAACCAAGTTTCAACAAGTTCAGACCTCATCATGGAGATAAAGATCCAACACAGGAATCACAGTTCTGTAATTATCTCAGATCAAGTATGGAACCAAGTTTCAACAAATTCAGACCTCATCATGGAGATAAAGATCCAACACAGGAATCACAGTTCTGTAATTATCTCAGATCAAGTATGGAACCAAGTTTCAACAAATTCAGACCTCATCATGGAGATAAAGATCCAACACAGGAATCACAGTTCTGTAATTATCTCAGATCAAGTATGGAACCAAGTTTCAACAAATTCAGACCTCATCATGGAGATAAAGATCCAACACAGGAATCACAGTTCTGTAATTATCTCAGATCAAGTATGGAACCAAGTTTCAACAAATTCAGACCTCATCATGGAGATAAAGATCCAACACAGGAATCACAGTTCTGTAATTATCTCAGATCAAGTATGGAACCAAGTTTCAACAAATTCAGACCTCATCATGGAGATAAAGATCCAACACAGGAATCACAGTTCTGTAATTATCTCAGATCAAGTATGGAACCAAGTTTCAACAAATTCAGACCTCATCATGGAGATAAAGATCCAACACAGGAATCACAGTTCTGTAATTATCTCAGATCAAGTATGGAACCAAGTTTCAACAAATTCAGACCTCATCATGGAGATAAAGATCCAACACAGGAATCACAGTTCTGTAATTATCTCAGATCAAGTATGGAACCAAGTTTCAACAAGTTCAGACCTCATCATGGAGATAAAGATCCAACACAGGAATCACAGTTCTGTAATTATCTCAGATCAAGTATGGAACCAAGTTTCAACAAATTCAGACCTCATCATGGAGATAAAGATCCAACACAGGAATCACAGTTCTGTAATTATCTCAGATCAAGTATGGAACCAAGTTTCAACAAATTCAGACCTCATCATGGAGATAAAGATCCAACACAGGAATCACAGTTCTGTAATTATCTCAGATCAAGTATGGAACCAAGTTTCAACAAGTTCAGACCTCATCATGGAGATAAAGATCCAACACAGGAATCACAGTTCTGTAATTATCTCAGATCAAGTATGGAACCAAGTTTCAACAAATTCAGACCTCATCATGGAGATAAAGATCCAACACAGGAATCACAGTTCTGTAATTATCTCAGATCAAGTATGGAACCAAGTTTCAACAAGTTCAGACCTCATCATGGAGATAAAGATCCAACACAGGAATCACAGTTCTGTAATTATCTCAGATCAAGTATGGAACCAAGTTTCAACAAATTCAGACCTCATCATGGAGATAAAGACCCAACACAGGAATCACAGTTCTGTAATTATCTCAGATCAAGTATGGAACCAAGTTTCAACAAATTCAGACCTCATCATGGAGATAAAGATCCAACACAGGAATCACAGTTCTGTAATTATCTCAGATCAAGTATGGAACCAAGTTTCAACAAATTCAGACCTCATCATGGAGATAAAGATCCAACACAGGAATCACAGTTCTGTAATTATCTCAGATCAAGTATGGAACCAAGTTTCAACAAATTCAGACCTCATCATGGAGATAAAGATCCAACACAGGAATCACAGTTCTGTAATTATCTCAGATCAAGTATGGAACCAAGTTTCAACAAATTCAGACCTCATCATGGAGATAAAGATCCAACACAGGAATCACAGTTCTGTAATTATCTCAGATCAAGTATGGAACCAAGTTTCCAACAACAAATTCAGACAGATCAAGTCATGGAACCAAGTTTCATCATCATGGAGATAAAGATCCAACACAGGAATCACAGTTCTGTAATTATCTCAGATCAAGTATGGAACCAAGTTTCAACAAATTCAGACCTCATCATGGAGATAAAGATCCAACACAGGAATCACAGTTCTGTAATTATCTCAGATCAAGTATGGAACCAAGTTTCAACAAATTCAGACCTCATCATGGAGATAAAGATCCAACACAGGAATCACAGTTCTGTAATTATCTCAGATCAAGTATGGAACCAAGTTTCAACAAATTCAGACCTCATCATGGAGATAAAGATCCAACACAGGAATCACAGTTCTGTAATTATCTCAAATCAAGTATGGAACCAAGTTTCAACAAATTCAGATATCATCATGGAGATAAAGATCCAAGTAAGCAACAAGATATTGCATAACTCACCAGTTTCGAACTTATCAGGATTGATGTCAATGCCAAATATCCTTGATGCTCCAGCCTTCTGACAGCCCATGATGACAGCCAGGCCGACAGCACCCAGACCCCAGACTCCACACACAGAACCTGGAGTTACCTGTGTACATAAGCGCATGACAACTTGTGAATGACAACAGCTCTCCCGATGACTTATGTTGTTATTATTAACAAGCCACTAGTTTTAGATAAAACACATTGATGTGAGAATATGCTTAAAATTCAAGCCAAACCACCATAAAACCAAAGCTAATTACAGATTACAACCAGTTTAAGAATGATGGGGGGGGGGAGAGAAGGGGAGGTGGTTAATTTGCTAATAAACAAATATGTAGTTGTAAGTGGAAATCATTAAGTGGAGACAAAAATTACCTTGGCTGAATTGAGTGCAGCACCATAGCCAGTAGATATTCCACAACCAAGTAAGCACACTTTCTCTAGCGGAGCTTGAGGATCAACCTGAAGAAAAGGAGGAGATTGTGCTGTTAATAATGACAACCTGAAGTGAACTACTTCTTATTTAAAAATATACATGATGGTGTACATAAAAGACATTTGTACATATAATAAAGTAACATGGTTTATTTTACTTACACACAACTCCCAAGAAAACTGGCAGAAATTCTGATATGCAAAAAAAAAAAAAAAAAAAAACCAACAAACAACCAACCAAACCAATAAATTCCTTCTGATGCACACTTAAGAGTCATTTTCTGTAACTTCTTCATTTACACAACATTCAGAGTTACTGTATCTGATTTAAAGTGTGGATAATCACAACTCCTTTATGAACATTTTCAGTATAGTTGATCCCAGGCACAAACTAAACTCAACAGAGGCTGAGAATCAACTAAGTTTTCAGTAGTTGATTTCAAGCATGACATGGATGACCAGTAATATGATACAGAGTTGACCATGTTCGCTAAACTTAACCCGTAAAAAGAAAAGGGGCCTTACTTTGGCCACAGAAATCTCAGCACACACGGTGTACTCAGAAAAAGTGCTGCAGCCCATAAAATGGAATAGTTCTTGTCCGTTGCATGTAAAACGTCTGGTTCCATCAGGCATCAGGCCTTGACCCTGGGTCACACTAATCAAAAGATAAGGGCAGACAAATACATTTCTTTACATGACAGTACTCAAACTTTGACAGAATAAATGCATCATCAAACATCTTGCCCTTCTAGTGAGTGACTAAAATCATCTTTATTTCCCCTCTTCAAACTACAGGGTGTCACAAAAGTCTTAAATCATAAGAAAAATTTATTCTATTTCTTTTTAATTTATTATTTTCTTTTTTTTACTTTCAGATTAATTTTGATTCATGCTTTAAATTTAGAAGACCGAATTGAGATCCTTTTGTCTGGATGGCTACGCTGTCCCAAAAGAAGAGTGAGAGGCTGAAGACACAAAACATCCAGAAAGATGGCCAATTACACAAAGCATGGTAAGCAATCTTGTGCGTAAATTTAAAGAAACTTAATCTGTGGCAGATAAACCTTGGTCTGGTCGAACTTTGCACATCTGACTAAACTGTTGAATGTGTTATTGCTAATATGTTTGCTAGCCTGAAAAAATCTATCTGGCATAAGAGCCAGGAACTGAGATAGCAAATAAGCACTGGTCATGACATTTTGAAAAAAGTTAAACTTCCATCCTTACAAACTGTAGGTACTGCTGCCTCTGATAGAGGATGATCCAAATGTAGAGAATGGAAATGTGCCAGTGGTTCTTCAGCAGAACTGTGAAGAACCAACACTTCTTACCTGGCATGTTATTTTCAGATGAAGCAACTTTTTACATGAACAAACAGGTAATACATTTTTCTAATTATTCCAGACTTTTCTGATACCTAGTAGTTTATAACACTGTTCATCTTTCATCCCTAGACTTGACACACTGTTCATCTTTCATCCCTAGACTTGACACACTGTTCATCTTTCATCCCTACACTTCACATCTTTCATCCCTACAGTTCACACTATCGACCCGTGTCTTTCAATCATCTTGTACTCCACTCTTATTCATTCTCTCTATTAAGAATTTTAATCAACAGCTGTATACTATTTGATGCCCATAATATGTAGCTTGTCTGTTCATATATTTCATAACTTCCTTTAAAAAACTTACAGTTTCAAGACCCTACTGTTGCCTATCTCATCTATTCATAGAACTATAACCTCTACTACAGTCTACATTCTAGTCATTTACAAATTATTTGCTCAATTAGACAGGACAAGACCATGGTATCTACTCACTCCAAACTTGGGGAGATGCCTGGGGAGATGCAGTGGCCCTATTCTGTCCTGGTCTCAACAGCGACCCCCAGGAACCACATAGGAAACTATGAAATATCCTGCTTGAGAAACTTGGTTATAAAACTGACAGATCTTTTTGTTCTTAAAAGCATACTATATGTGTTTTGATTTGTCTGCTCGTGTCTGGGACAGTTATCACCATTGGGCACTGTTTTAACTGATGTTGGCAATCATGTTGCTTGATTTCCTAAGGCTTCTGGTATATTTAATCACTGTGTTCTATTTTCTTCAGAATACCCAACTAGGTCAGTAATCAAAGCACAAAATAAATTTGTTTAAACTATTAAGTAAATAAAAGAAAACCAGACAGACAAAGTGGTATAGTTACCGAATCCTCTGGCACAAGTTGGTCCTGGGATGTTTACAGAATTTGCAGTCGTAGCATTGAGGTGTGTACAATGGAATTACATGGTCACCTTGAGCAGATATTAACCAGTAATAAAGTTTTGTGTTTCTGATTCAAGACAACAAAAGCATGCTTCATCTATGACGATGCCATACATTTTTTTAATTTTCTAGTTAAATAAAGAAGTTTAGAAATGCTGGGAATGACGAGAGAATTAATGAAAGAGATCAAAATTAGACAAATGCAATATTTTGAACATGTACAGAGACAGGCAAGAGGATGACAATGTTATAAGTGGGAGGTAAAACATTACAGGTGGGACCGACAATAATCTATTAGTTTACCATCATGGCAAAAAATACACAAATGTAGGTGATCATCACAGTCAAACAAGGCAATAAACATGAAATGTTTGTGGTCAATTACAGCTAAACAAGGTAAGAAACATAAAATGATGACCCATTAAAGTCAATCTTCACATATGGAGACAGTACTAAGCGTCAATTGATCTGATAATGTTACATACCTTTAACTTAATAAGCCAAATAAGTGAAATGGTACACATCTTTATAAAACATAATAATCCAAACCAGTGACTACCACGTATATCCCATCTAAATGGAGCAACAACTAAAAATGCCTTGCAGGAGTAACTCATTTTTTTCAGTAATCAACCGTCATGAACTTAAAAACTGATTAATATGGCTTTTAAAACTAAATTTTCAGTTATTTTATTTTATGCAACAAAAGACAGAAAGATGGATAGAGTGTATAAGCAAAAGCAAAAGGAAATGTGTTCCAAATCCAGTGAAAGCAACACATCTTTCACACTAACAGAAACTGCATTATTTCATGATGTCAAAGGGGAAACCTAATGGAAATACTAAACTAAGCTCAACAAAAAAAGTGGAAAAATTTAACTAAACTCAAAATCCCATTACGACAAGTGAATTAAATTTTATTACTGAAATAAATCACCAGTGTGGTACAGGACAAATTAAGACTGTATGAGAACTGTGTACTTTCTGTGCTTCTCTATGGTGCAGAATGTTGGAGAGTAACAGAGAAGGAAATGTTGAAACTGTCCTCCTTCCACACAATCTGCCTAAGGAAAATTCTCCGAATCTTTTGGCCAAACACCATCAGCAACCAAGAACTACTTATTCGGAGTAACCAGGAGGACATGCACACCATCATAGCTGGCAGACGCTGGAGTTGGGTTGGCCACGTCCTCAGAAGGGACCCTGATACCATCACAAGAAAAGCTATGCTATGGACCCCTGAGGGAAAGCGAAAGAGAGGCTGACCAAAAACAACTTGGCAGAGAACTGTGGAAGCTGAGATGCAAAGAATGAACCAGAGTTGGGGCACTGTACGAAGGATGGCCACCGACCGAGCAAGGTGGAATCAATTTGTTGCTGCCCTACAGGATGCCACCAGGCGTGATGACCGCTGACTGCTTTGACGGTTGGCGGTTATGGATCGAAGAAGTGGTACAGGGCCCCAAAAAAAGGAACAAAGAATACTGACAATGTAATCTACCATGCATATCATAAGAGACAACAAAGGAGGTTTGGGCATGGAGTCAGCTACCTCATCCTGTAGAAACTCAAAGCGACAAAAACTTCAGTTAGAAACATGACCCAGTTTTCTACAACAGACACGAAGAGAACATAAGCTGGTCGCAATATACAGGAGAGCCTATGCTTCTCTGGAGCTGAAAGGTAATGATTACTGAGAGAAATAAAATCTAAGTACAACAAATCAAAAAGCACAACCAAATAACTTTGGGCACACAGGAGATGGACAGACTTTATAAAATGTCACTACTTAGGGAAAAAAAAACAAGAAAAGAGAATGGAAAGTGGGCATACACAAAGAATAATGAAATAAATTTCTTTACTGTAAATAATTAGGCAGGTTCAAGGGAAAAAATAAAGTAATACATTCTCATCAACAAAACGAAAACTTCTTTGAAAGAACATGTTTACTGTTTTTATCAACAGAAAAGGTAAAGGCAGTCCGATAGCAGATACTGCTGTAGGGGTGCAAAGTCTTTGAGACTTTACTATGCTAAGTCTCAGCTTTATGAGGTGGGAAGACTAGTTCTCTTCCTTGTTTTCTTTGCATTCCCTAACTCAAGAGCAGAGTCAGATACCCATTTACAGCTTGGTAGACTGAAGCACAGTTCTACCAGGTCTTGAGCCCATAACTTTGCCTTGAGAAGCAAGTGTTGTAACTACTGTCACCAGATGATCTGTATCAACAAGCAGCAATGTATTTTAAGAAAATGATTCACACACATATGCTCACATGTAAACATATAGATACAACAAGAAGGATACAAGATGTATTCTGTCTGCACAATGAAATATGTTTAAAACAAAAAAAGCTTACCAGGAGCCACAGATGTAACACCCTCCCCAACACTCTCCACAATACCACCTCCTTCATGACCAAGCACTACAGGAAAAGCGCCCTCAGGATCATGGCCATCTAGTGTGTAAGCATCTGTGTGGCAGACACCTGTGGCTAGAATCTGAAACAATGAAACGCATAGGGGCGACATAACGCAATAACACTATGTAGACATGTATACCTCCCTGAAAAACCGACATAAGCAATTAACACTAGTACGCGTATCTGTAACATACAATGGGCCCTGGAAACCAAATAAAGTTTAGGGACGCGGCCACATTACTAGTACAATTTTGTTACAATCGTTAAAACAGATGTCAAGGTGTTACCACTACTGTCAATGTTTTAATTCCCTTTGTTCTTTCTCAACTGGTTTTAACTGCATTTAAATCTTCTGTCCTTCCATAACACAATGATGAGCCAGGTTTTTCAGCAGGTGAGAACAGGCAGAAATGTTCATAAACTGAGAAATGCTGCATTTCTACACCAATCTCACCAATATTTTCTCAGCATTAAAACTGAATTATATATCTGCTGACAAAAAACTAAGCTTTTCATAATAAATGAATAAAGAACAATGGTACTATTTTCCCATTGCATCAAAATTTGTTTTACATGATGAGATTGTCAGCCAGCAGTCCTATTCCTTGTCTTCAGAGATCCCCAACTACAAGGAGCACTTTGACATTTAGATCTTAAAGAAAAAAATTATGAACAAAGAATATCAACCTATTTTTTTATGTAATTTATTTTGTGTGTCCACCACACCTTTCATGACCTCCAGTTTCTCCAACTTGGCTGGCATTTAAAGGATCATCACATCTGGTCCCAAGCTAGCAGGAAGAAGCATGTGACATACTGTGCATTCCCCACAATCCAAGGGGGCTCTCCAAATATGCAGAGCTAAATTACTGTGCTCTGGTTCTGGGCTCTCCTAACTTTTGCCACGTCCCACATAGAGCCACTTCTCAGCTCCCCCTGCCCATCATGGGCCCATAGTGAAATCCTCCTGTATGCAGCCAGCCAGGTAAAAAGCCAGAGTTATGTATGGGGCTCAAGTGACTCCTCCAAGCGTATTGTGCAATGTTGGGTTCTCAACATGTTTCACCACAAGGGGAATCCCTGGAAGTGTGTGGATGAGGGTGTAATTAGCCTTACAGACAGGCTTACTTCCACATTTAAATACTTTAGCATTGTGTTTAGCTGGTGGTCAAATAAGGATGATAGGCCTCTCTCTAAGGATGGTTACATGCTATATATGGAGTGATAAAGGAAGTGATAATGATGATGATACCCTTCAAATGATGATGTCATAAAAAGCACACTAACCTGTATTCTCACTTCTCCTGCTTTAGGTGGCGCCACTTCAATTGTCTCAATGGAGAGAGGTTTCTTGGCTTCCCATGCGACAGCAGCCTTACATGTGATTGGCTGTTGACAGATAATTGAAGAATGTTAGCTGTCTCTGTGACTGGTCTGTTCACACACAGGAGCTTCTCAGCATGCAATATCATATTACTAATATGGCACCCAAAGATGCAGCAATAGAGAATGCAGTCAGCGACCCATAGCTTGACTGCTTGCATCAGAGTCAGCGAACCAGAGCTGACTAAGACCCTACTTCACCTCCATGTGGTGGTCCTGGAAACAGTCTGCATCACTGCAGTCTGACTGAGAGAGTAAGGATCGCAGAGGGAAGGCAAACCCGGTCCCAAAAACTGCCGTGCTGAAGTCGGATGTGTCGACCGAAAGGTGCAGATATCACAGCTCCAGCGTAAACAGACACAACGCAACCAACATCCTTTTCAGGACGAACGAGGAAGAAGAAGATATTACTAATATTATATAGTGTTGGAAATCAGTATCCATGGAACAAGAGCATCTGATCAGCAGAGGGGTTAAATTTATGTGAAACTTCTTATCATTTATTTTGAGACTTGTATTTGTATTCTGCCATTTCTATATTAATCATGCCCTGTAACCAATTCTCACTCTCAAGAATTATGTTTTCAGCGTAGCATAAGTTGTTCATATTTTACACTGCTAATAATATTCTTAGTGTATTCACTATGGGTCTCAATGTCTTCACTATGGGTCTCAATGTCTTCACTATGGGTCTCAGTGTCTTCATTATAACGAGAGAATAGATCAAACAATCATCATCATTTCTCTGTTTGCTTATTATGGAGCATACAGTCTCGTCTCCACTGTAGCTGGTCCCTTGCAGGAAGCCTGACAGTCATGGTTCCTGTGGCAGTTTGTTTGACATTATGAGGTTGCCAGCCTCATGTGCAAATTCCTATTTGTCACCTCGTACGACAAGCCTGAGGTAGCAGAGTCATATTCTTTCCTCATCTCTTAAGAGACAGCTAGGAACTGCTCAGGGCAGATAAAATGATGATATAACTTATGCTTGCTTTTGTTGAAGGCCCATGCTCAACAGGTAGTTAAAGAATAATAATTACTAGGCTGAAATGAAAAAATAGTGTGACATGCAACCCCAATAAAGAATTCAGAGACTCAGTAATATGGGGTAAGTGTTAGGAATCCTAAACCCTAACGACGTGGGCAACTAATGAGGGTGACATCAAAGAACACGTCCCACTGTATCCATTTCAACCTTATAACTATTCTGAGACAGGCTGAAATGAAGAACAATGGGCCGTCTGTTCGATATGGCTTTAAAAAAGAATCCAGAGACACAGTAAAAGGCGGTAATAAACCTAACCCTAACGACATGGGTGGCATATTTGTGGTAATCTTTACCTTTAATGTCGTTGAGTATGTATAATATGTGTATTTTCGTACCATTTAGAGTTAGGGTTAACCCCAACCCTAATTCAATACACATATTAGGCTATACATACTCTACGGCACTAAAGGTAAAGATTACCCATAGCCTACCTGGATGGCGTCGAAGACGACCCGTTGTTCTTCATTTCAACCCTAAGACAGAAGCCTTGCTCGTTTTCATGAATGAGCAGCACTCTCGACTTCTGTATCGTTTCAGATTCATAAATAGAAAGCCTCTTAAGCGAGTACTGATGGTTTGTTTTCATGTTTAAAAATTTGAGTTAAACCCCTCTCCGCCCCCCTCCCATTACCGAAACTTGAACTGCAAGTTCTAAATCGATGCTGCGCTAGACATCTAAAAGACGTGATTTAACAAGAGTACAGAAAAAAAAAAAGATTTGCAGTATAATGTGTATGCATCACTTACTTTTCCTGCAGTAGACATTGTTTTAAATAAATATGCTGACTAACAAATGACGGGACACGAGACACTTTCGAAACAACACATCGAGCGGAAGAGGTGACAAGAAGTCAAGAACGACCCTGAACTTCGAACTCTCTTACGTCGTAAAAATGGTGGAGGCGTCTGCTAACTGATAATTGTCTCACTAAAGTTCCACCAGCGACCGGCCGGCCACAAACTATACTAGCGTCTGGCGAGATTGCATGCAGTTGGAGATGCACCGTCATTACCGACGTACCAGACTTCTGAACTTGAAACCTTGGCTTGCAGCGTGACTCTTGCGCCAAAGCTTTTCGATATGAAAGAATAGAAGGTGGACTGCAAGAAAGATACAAAAGACTGCTATTATAAAACGACGTAAAAATAAGTAATCTTCAAGTAGGCTATTTTGCACCTGTGACCGAATAGAGAGTAAAGAATAGTAACAACGTAACCTACCATGCAATGTAAAAAAGCGACCAAGTAGGGCTTGGCATGGGGCCGGCTGCTCCATCTGTAGAAATTTTAAGCCACACACACACAAAATGGAGTAGAGTACTGGAGACAGTCATGCAAGGGACAGGAAGACCTGACATAAGTTTGTTGATGCTTCTACTCCTTGGTGTGCTGAAGGGTGATTATTTTTTCCTGTAGTCTTCCCAGTTGTCAAAATATTTTGTATCTTTCCTGTTCTCGTAACATGCCCGAAGAAGGTGGGTTTGCTTCCTTCTAATTTAGTAACAAACTTCCTTTTTTCACTGGCCTCTTCCACGGTATCATCATTACTGAAACTCTTTAGCTGTCCATGGTATTCTTGACATCAATTCTGTGGTCTTTTCATGCTTGCTTACTGATTTCCTGTGACTCGCTTCCATATTGCTGGCTTGGCTCTATATAATACTGAAGAAGACAACTAAAATAAATATATAAATTTAAAAAATAAAACAGAAAGGCCGCCCACATATCGCGGTTCTATATTCAGACCATAATATACTCATGCAACTGCATATATATATATATATATATATATATATATATATATATATATATATTATATATATATATATATATATATATATATATATATATATATATATATATATACATACACACACACACATATATATACAAATATATATATATACAGTATATATATGTGTGTGTGAGTCCCGGCTCCCCCCCCCCCTAACCTTCCGTGTCTCATTTTATGCATTGGCATGAGTATAGTTTTTATCAAAACAGTCCACGTGTACAATTCTGATATTCCTGCGAGCAAGATCATTAATCCGTTGGCATGTTATACCGGGAATTCATTGACTGGTCATGCCTACTGGCGATTGTGATCATGTATATCCATATTCTACGATTTTTGTCTTGAATCAGTCCAATCTCTTCCGATGTCACGAGGTCAGATTATCAATACCGTATACTCTCTCTCTCTCTCTCTCTCTCTCTCTCTCTCTCTCTCTCTCTATCTGTCTTCGTTGTCTTATTTATTTATTTACATATTTTATATTCATTTTCTCCGAATTTTGATTGCGACTTATCGCGTTAATTAATTGACTACCGTCTTCTGTTTTTCTGAAGAATTTCTCATGTTTTTTTTTAGCTGTAAAAGTTATCTGTGCTCATAATTCTTGCAAGTGAAATCTCTGCTGCACATTCCTACGTACATGACAAAGCACAATGCGCCAGTACTTGTAAACGAACAGTGAAACACATCTGAAAAGACAAAGTACTGAAATCCGAAAGGAAGGAATAAGTGTATTGGAACAGATATCTGAGCCCAGAATCTGAAGGTCACAACATCATGTGGCTGCTCATCAGCTACACGCACAGCTATTTCATGTCACAAAATAAGGTTGAATAGGCCACATAGATGCAGAAGTAATAACACTAAGGGGAATAAGGAAGTGGCAAGGGGAGACTTGGCCAAAAGGACTTCCCTAACGGAAAGGTTTGTTTCACATACTTGTTGTCATGACAAGCAGGTTTAGGTTGACCAGAAAAGACTACCTGTCACTAAACTATCTCAGTAATGTGTCTGTTCTATCACAGCGATAGGCAACACAGGAGCTATTGAGATCTACTTTAGAAACACTGAGCTTTCTAAAGATCTAGATTGATAAAATCACGTCTGCCTTCAAGTTTCAGTATGTGTGGGATAAATGTAGATCATGTGTAACTTTTGCCTCGAGCAGTTTCCGGGGGTCTCTGATGAGACAAATAAAGAATATGACTATTGCTGCCTCAGGCGTGCTGTACAAGATGACTAATATGAGGTTGTTCACGAGGCTGTCGACCTCATCATGTGATACAAGTTGCTACAGAAACCACCACTTCAAGAGCAATTGAATGCTTGATGCAGGCTTCCTGCAAAGGGGGGGGGGGGGGCAGTTGCAGTGGAGCGAAAAGGAAAATATGATGATGTAACTCTTATCTCTGCCGGACGGTCTGCATCAACAGGGCGGTGGACAAATTAAAAATAAGTGATATTTTACCGATACATTAGATGTGAACCAACAAAGAATGAGAAGTCAGTGATCGACTATGCCATTGTTAGGAGGAACTCATTCAAATATGTCCGGGATGCAAGAGTCTGGAGGGGGCCAGAGATTGGAAGTGATCACTACCTGCTTCCAATCAAAAGAACAACTGAAAGAGTTGCTCAGCCTAGAAACTGCCCAACATCACGCAAGAAACTAAGTAAACGAACGGGAGAAATGAGCATTAAGACCTACAAGCTGAGAGAGTCAGAAATTAATACCAGATATCAGGGGCTTATTGCTGCAGCGGTGAGCAACACAGAAGAACAACCTGATGACTTGGAAACCCTCTGGCTTAAATTCAAGGACATCATAAAGACAGCTGCTGCAGAAGCATGTGATGAAGTCCGACTTGGGAACAAGAGAAAGAGGACACCTTGGTGGACAGAGGAAGTCAAGGAGAAAATAAGAGAAGAAAATGGCATGTAAACAATACTTAAGAACTAAAAACGCAACAGGACAAATGGAGAAATATAGAGAATATGTGACACTCAGAACAGAAGCAAAGAACAAGGTGCTAGCAGCAAAACAGAAGTCCTGGGAAGAATTTGGAGAAAAGCTAGAAAAGATGCGCAAGAAAACCAGAAATTGTTCTATAAGACCCAAGGACACGAGGAAGGAAAACAATGCCCTCTCAAATTTATAAAGGACAAGCATGGCAAATTGCTTACTGCCCCGAAGGAAGTAATGGAAAGATGGAAAGAATATTTCTCAGAACTCCTGGATGGTGAACATGGTGAAGCATCAGAAATGATAACCACTAGCACAGAAGAGAAAACCAATGACGGTGAAGATGACATAAAGATGGAAGAACTGAAGGCAGCCCTGGAGAAAATCAAGATGGGCAAAGCAGCAAGGCATGATGGTATAACACCAGAAATGGTTAAGTACATGGGAGCATCAGGCGACCTATTACTCTTAAGGGTCCTACAGGCAGCGTGGTGCAACAAGACCATACCAAAGGATTGGGAGATTGCCATCATAACACCAATTTTCAAAAAGGGTGACAATCGACAATGTGGAAACCATAGAGGCATATCCCTTCTCGGTGTCCCTGGTAAAAGAATCATAGAGCAGAGACTCCGACGCCTAGCTGAGCCATTTATGGATGAGGTCCAGTGCGGATTCCGAGCAAACCGAAGTACTCAAGACCTAATCTTCACACTCAGACAGCTGAGTGAAAAGGCCCTTGAGTATAAGAGTGAGACCCATCTTTGTTTCATAGATCTGGAAAAGGCGTTTGACAGGGTCCCCTGGAGCAAACTTTGGGACTGTTTGGCAAGGAAGAACATTACACCACCTCTGATTCGTGCTATACAGAGCTTCTATAAGTCTTGCAGAAATTATGTGAGGACAGCAAACCATAAGTCAGAAGAGCTCAGGACCACCACTGGTGTAAGACAAGGTGATATCCTGTCACCTTATCTTTTCATACTCCTCATGGACGATGTCATCAAGGCATGTAAGGAGAGAACAAGAAAGTATTCAGTGGGGTACTAGAAGATGAGACAGGTCTGTATTTCAGAGCTGGCATTTGCTGATGATGTTGCCCTGATTGCTTAATCAGAGGCACATCTCCAATCCAACCTGCAAGTCTGGAAGGAAGAGCTGGAGAAGAGAGGAATGGTCATAAGCAGCTCTAAAACAAAATCCATGGTGATATCACGAGAAGAAAGAAGACATCAGATTAAGCTGGGAGAACAGGTCCTGGAGCAGGTCGACCACTTTAAATACCTCGGAGCTATTATAGACCAAAAGGGAGGCATCAAAGAAGAGTTGGCCACTCGAAAAGCAGCAGCTAGGAGACTTTTTCAGGCCATAAATCGAGGATTCCTCAGCAAGAGAGAGGTTGGTAAGAAAACGAAGATGGCTGTACACCGCTCCACCTATGTCCCAGTTTTGATATACAGATGCGAGTCATGGGCAATGACTACAACCCACAAAAGCCAGATCCAAAAATCAGAAATGAGGTATCTGAGGAAGGTGGTTGAAGTAACAAGACGAGACTTGGTCCGCAACCAGACGATACGTCAAGGCCTAAAATCCCACCCCCTGCAGACGTAAGTAGAACAGTCCCAACTAAGAGGGTTTGGCCATGTCTGCAGAATGGGAGAAGATCGGCTACCACGACAAGTATGGGAAACAAAGAGCCAGGGATCCAGACCCCCAGGACGACCCAGAGTCCGCTGGGAGGACAACATTAGACAATCTTTGAAGGACCGAGAACTAGAATGGAACCAGGCTAGGAGGAAGACAGCCGATAGGATAGTCTGGCGCTCTCTCTTCCAAATCTCTACACCTCACGGTAGAAGGGGAACGACTAAGTAAGTAAGTAAGATATTTTACCAAAGGCTGACGTTACTTCAAAGATAAAGAAAGATCTCGTTCCTATATCAGACAGTTGACAATATAAGTGAATTTTTGTAAGCTAGTTCGTGAGTTTGCAATAGGAATGCGGATAAAGTACCTACAATCGTGATTATACCGTGCTTTTGAGTGCTGGCAGAAGATAGTTTGGTTTGGTTTTAAGGACTATCTTCATTGCATACGGACTACTCCATCAGTGCTCCGATCTCCTCCCTTAGATCACACAAGGAAGATCTCAGCACAGTGCACGAACTCTGTAGCACCGGCGAGAATCCAAATGTGTATATATAGGAATAACACATTTTGTAAATATTTTTGTGGTGGGTAGGTTTCTAATTCTTGAGTATAAGAGTGAGATCCATCTTTGTTTCATAGATCCATCGGATCCAGACCGTCACTATCATTGTACGATAGCAATAGTCTATACTGAAATGGTTCGTACCAAGCCACAAGCGAAAAATCTGTCAGCAAACAAGAATCTGCAAAGAACAAAGAGAGTCAGCCGGAGAGCACGATTACTCCAACTACTAGCGTCGGGGCCGGCCCTTCTCAGAAGCCGAACAACGCAACCATTGACACGACCGATGAGCAACCCAAAGCGTCGAAGGCAGAGGACAACCAGTCTCCGAAGCCTGGCAAAGCAACATCACCGATAAAACAAGATGTCGAGGCGGCGACTCCATTGTGCAGTGACCAGACAACATCTGCAAAACTTGGCCACAAAACTTCGAAGACAGAGGGTTACAATGCTTTGAAGCCCGTCAAAGTAAAACCACCACCAAAACAAGATGTCGTAGTCGAGCCTCCATCATGCAGCGACCAGGCAACTTCGGTAAAACGAGATCAGAGGCAGACAACCAGCCAGAGTGTGAATCCGTCCCGCAGACCACACACTCAAACTGAGACAGATGTCGGAACGTGTCAACTTCGAAAGCAAAAGAATGCCGTTTCTCACGTGGCACTACAGGAGAGGATCATTAAGATCACTCAGATGTCTGGAGGTGAGGCCTCGCTCAGGGCCCTACCCGACGATAAAGTGATCGGTATCCTCGAGGCAATAACGGGCAGGAGGAGTATATCTAGAGTTACAAGACATGAAAAAGGAGTTGTAATAGCTCTAAATAACACGGAGAAGACAAAAGAACTGATGGTCGAACTAGAGTCCGGACACAAAGAAGTCCAGCTGCCCCACTAGATTAAAGCTACTGTGGAGATCTACAAGAAGACCAAAAAGATAGTTGTAAGAGGGGTCGACAACAATCGGTCTACACAAGAAGTCCACAGCCGCCTGCAAACACAAAACAAGAATATCAAAATAACAGGTTGAAAGACTGTAGTTATCCTAACTATTGAAGGGACTTCAAGACCAAGTCAACTTAACCTAGACGATAGATGTCGAAAAACAGAAGAGTACATTCATCCTGTTATGCAGTGCTCAAACTGCCAGCAATTTTCTCACACTAAGAAAACATGCAAGAGAGAGACAGTTTGTCGGTACAGTGCGGGAAGTCACTCTTACAATGAATGTCCTCATGCGAAAAAAAATAACAACTATAAAGTGAGCAACTCCAACAGAACCTGCGCAAACTATCCCGGGAATCACGGGGCAAGATACCGTGGCTGTCCGATCTTCTATGAGACAAAGGCCATACTGAAGGAATCTGTTACCAAAAACATCTCCTTCAGAGAAGCAAGACACCGAGTGGCTTCAGGCGGCACTGCTAAACAGGAACAGCACACAAGATCCCAGCTAATAAAACTTGCCACAGAGGTGCGAGACATAAAACAAAAACTCAAAGTCGAGAAGAACAGACAGCACAACGAAGACACAGATACCATAAGAGACGAAACAATAGGAGCCTTTCAGAGCGCCCAGGCAATGTTACAGGACATGAAAATCATTCAACACCAAATAGAAGTCGACATCGCCAAACTCGCAGAGCTAAAGGAAGAGAACGAAGAAGTCCTCAAAAGAATTGAAACAGAGAGAAGGATCATCGAGGATATCGTAACAAAAAGCAACCAAGAAAGAGAAAGAAGCAAAGAAACTAAAGACAAAATGACTACCGAAACCGTAGAGGAACGCCTACCAAAAATCAGTCAAGGAAGAGAAAGAAGCAACGAGGCAGAAGACAAAATAATTACCGAAACCCTAAAGGAAATCCTACCAAATATAATAAAGACAGTCATGATCAACACACAGTCGAAAAAGACAACGAGTAGGAACCTAACAGGCAGCTAGTGGTCCTTTTCAGGGCTAGTCATTCCCAGGACTAAGAACGTGTAACCAGCGAAGACGATAACACCGTATATACCCCAATATAACCGTTTGTAACCCTTCAACGGGTTTTGGTTGAACAGGGTATTACAGCAAAATAACAGACGTAAGGGGAAAAAAAAAAGTTTCATAGATCTGGAAAAGGCGTTTGACAGGGTCCCCTGGAGCAAACTTTGGGACTGTTTGGCAAGGAAGAACATTCCAGCACCTCTGATTCGTGCTATACAGAGCTTCTATAAGTCTTGCAGAAATTATGTGAAGACAGCAAGCCATAAGTCAGACGAGTTCAGGACCACCACTGATGTAAGACAAGGTGATATCCTGTCACCTTATCTTTTCATACTCCTCATGGATGATGTCATCAAGGCATGTAAGGAGAGAACAAGAAAGTATTCAGTGGGGTACTGGAAGATGAGACAGGTCTGTATTTCAGAGCTGGAATTTGCTGATGATGTTGCTCTGATAGGATCAGGACCAGCCCTATATGTCTGTAAACCTCTCTCCCGGTGTTTCCCATGGCCCATATATTCAGCCAGGTTTCTTTGTTTGATGTTCGTATGAGTGATTTGGCGGTTTTGAAAGTTCTTGCTGTGAGTGGTTGTTCTTTTCTTGTTCCCTTCTGTGCTAATCTGTCGGCTCTGTCATTACCTGGTGTATTTAAGTGACCAAGGATCCACTGCATAACTATTCTGATACCATAGGAAGTGATAAGCTGATAGATCCAGAATGTTTGGCTAATTCAGTTCTACAATGTCCACTGCCTTCCAAAGCTTGAAGGGCAGAAATTGAGTCAGTGAAAATGACGATGTTCTGAGCCATTGAGGGTGTCACGGGATTGCCTCCCCTTGCTTTGCAGTAGTGGTGCACTAATGGTCACAACGCAAGCGTATCTAAAAGTAGGTCGTCCAAGGTATCTATCTTCGCGCAAGATTACTCTTGGCAAAGATGTAGATAGAAGATGAATGGCGCTTCTACCTTAGGGGAGCCTTCACGTGGTATTCCCAAAAGTAAAGAACAAACGCTGCTTAAGAGCTGAGCAAATTTGTTAACTTATTATCTGGTCAGTCGCCTTTTGTGAAGGGTTTATGCAATGATTCTGGCTCGTTCAAGCCCCCCAGTTGGAGTAATCCAACGAATGCCCTCTTGTACGTAATGGCTATATATATATATATATATATATATATATATATATATATATATATATATATATATATATATATATATATATATATATATGTATTTATCAAGAAAGACTGGCTCATACGTTTGCTTTCGTACATATACTGAATCAACTATTATTGTTTAGTTTAAAATAACATACAACAAATTTAATAGTCAATTAGTCTTTAACATGGGAAAATAAATATGGAAAATTGGGTGAAAATTGAAATTAAAGTTTCCTCACTGAGGTTTAGAATGGGCTTTAGAATGTCTTTAATTTTTGATCTAGCCTGTTACACAAAAACTTAGCTCCAGATGAGTCCTGCAGCTGTGGTTACCGTCACTTCTTTTTGGTGATGAGTACACTTCTCCACATAACTCGTCCACTGTAGGCGGTTTAGTGTTGATACTCTTCTCTCACACTAGTGGCGTAGGAACTTCAGTACTTAAGTCTGATGGCTTGTAACCACGAACTGTGACAAATAGAAAGAAACAAATGCCTTCTGCTGAGTACATTTGTTCTTCGAAAACTAACAGGCCCATTTTCATGCACTCCACCCACCAATGTTAACCCCTCAGAAGAATTAAATTCCCGAGTACACTGTGTAACTCAGGGAATAAGATGAAAATTCACCAATATCCTTCTGGGTATTAACTAGGAAATTGCGTCCGGAGTGCATGAATAATGATTTGCCTGAATTATAATGAAAAAGGTATATAAACCCCATAAAATGATTCTATACACTTTAGGCACATGTGATGTAATCATCACTCATTACTCATCCTTACACCCGTCTGAGTTCTAGGGTCATCTCTGCTGCCAGAAACAATCACCAGCTCTTGCAGTAGTGGTTCATGCATATACTATTTTCATATGTTGAGGTTGCCAGCCTCGTATATAGTCTAACCACTTAGCAAGAAACCTGTAAAATTTACATTAGTAAATAATTTGTTTACACTTACCCCAAAATTTTGGGAATGCACACTTCTCCTGGCACAGATTTAGAATGGACACAGCTCTGTATTTAGAGCTTCAAGATCACTTAGGTCTGGAAATATAAGTTAATTCCTCTGACGGCTGATGTTCTGCAAATTCCTGGCCTAGGAAAACTGTTTGTATAATTCCTTTTATGATTAACTTCCCCACCCAAACAGTGCTTGATAGATTTGATTGGTTCGACATAATCTACAATAAATTGATTGGAACATTCGGCAGAAACACACCTGGGATTTGAAACTAAGGATTGGGACATATACTGTAGAAATCAGACACAGAGACAGACTGCATCGCAGCGTTAATGAAGCACCTCCGAAAAAAGCCAGAGGAAAGAGGATAGGACTTACAATTCCACAACTATAAGTACCAGATTGAGTATTGGGCACCTTTGGAATTTACAAGTAAACCCGCAATTTTAATACACGACTGGAAACTTGGGAATTTTATCACAAGTCAGAGAGGAATTCTAACCACAGTTTTCCCAGGCCAGGAATTCGCAGAACACCAGCCGTCAGAGGAATTAACTCGTATTTCCCAGACCAAGTCTGGTTACAACGCAAGCGTGTCTAAAAGTAGGTCGTCCAAGGTATCTATCTTCGCGCAAGATTACTCTTGGCAAAGATGTAGATAGAAGATGAATGGCGCTTCTACCGTAGGGGAGCCTTCACATGATATTCCCAGAAGTCAAGAACAAACGCTGCTTAAGAGCTGAGCAAATTTGTTAACTTATTATCTGGTCAGTCGCCTTTTGTGAAGGGTTTATGCAATGATTCTGGCTCGTTCAAGCCCCCCAGTTGGAGTAATCCAACGAATGCCCTCTTGTACGTAATGGCTATATATATATATATATATATATATATATATATATATATATATATATATATATATATATATATATATATATATATATATATATATATATATATATATATATATATAAAGAAAGACTGGCTCTTACGTTTGCTTTCGTACATATACTGAATCAACTATTATTGTTTAGTTTAAAATAACATACAACAAATTTAATAGTCAATTAGTCTTTAACATGGGAAAATAAATATAGAAAATTGGGTGAAAATTGAAATTAAAGTTTCCTCACTGAGGTTTAGAACGGGCTTTAGAATGTCTTTGATTTTTGATCTAGCCTGTTACACAAAAACTTAGCTCCAGATGAGTCCTGCAGCTGTGGTTACCGTCACTTCTTTTTGGTGATGAGTACACTTCTCCACATAACTCGTCCACTGTAGGCGGTTTAGTGTTGATACTCTTCTCTCACACTAGTGGCGTAGGAACTTAAGTACTTAAGCCTGATGGCTTGTAACCACGAACTGTGACAAATAGAAAGAAACAAGTGCCTTCTGCTGAGTACATTTGTTCTTCGCAAACTAACAGGCCCATTTTCAAGTCTGGTCTGGGAAATACGAGTTAATTCCTCTGACGGCTGGTGTTCTGCGAATTCCTGGCCTGGGAAAACTGTGGTTAGAATTCCTCTCTGACTTGTGATAAAATTCCCAAGTTTCCAGTCTTGTATTAAAATTGCGGGTTTACTTGTAAATTCCAAAGGTGCCCAATACTCAATCTGGTACTTATAGTTGTGGAATTGTAAGTCCTATCCTCTTTCCTCTGGCTTTTTTCGGAGGTGCTTCATTAATGCTGCGACGCAGTCTGTCTCTGATTTCTACAGTATATGTCCCAATCCTTAGTTTCAAATCCCAGCTGTGTTTCTGCCGAATGTTCCAATCAATTTATTGTAGATTCTGTCGAACCAATCAAATCTATCAAGCACTGTTTGGGTGGGGAAGTTAATCATTACTCATCCCACGCGTATTTGAAAATATTAAATTTAATATATACACGTGGCCTCTTACAACAGTGATGTCATATCGTTATATAAGACTTCCGGCGCACCTCTGTCTATCACAATGTTGTGACTGTGTTTTCCTGGCGTAATGTCTTCTGCCCAGATGTCTATCCGGACAGATTATCTAATTATCCCTTTATCTGCGTGCCTCCGCCAGACAGTGTTGTCTTCTTTCATCATACGCACAATACAAGCTTGTGTCATCACGATCAACAGCTTTCCAATGGGTCAAATGTTTGGCCGATACGTTTCCACAGGTGGTCAGACGGATTATGCGATAAAATATTATCGCCGGGGCCGGGTCACCAAACCCGGCGGAGCGTAACAACAGTCTGGGAGTGAAGTGGGAAACAATAAGAAACAAATTACTCCCATAGCAAATACTGCCATAGGGGAGTGGCGTGTTAGAGACTTCACCATGCTATGTCCAGCGTAGAGCAAAATAGTGAAAATAACGAATGAAAAGGCATGATTTATGCCAAATAAAAGCGATGAGTGAGAAAAATGAAGAAAAAGAAAGGATACTGCCGGAGGGCTGAAGGTGTGAGATCACACAAAAGAGCATGTTCAGACGTTTTGTCACAGAGGGAAAGGCATAAAACACAGATGGTATACAGCTGTTTCCAGCACAATGATTTCAGCTTCATATTTAGAGCAAAACTCCCCACATGCATCAAACAGCTCGTCGGAGGATCCATCTGGATAACATGTATAGACTCCATAACCTGCTTTGACGGTGGCCTTAAATGCAGATCTGTCAGTATAGACATGGAATCATTCTTCAGGGTAGGCATCAATGGTTCTATGTTATGCACTCATAAGACTGACTGGGTCGGAATGTTTGGTTGTTCCATCTACTAATTTCATCTGTTTTTAAAGCGAGTAAGAGGTGGTAAATTCTTTACTTCTTGCTGTATATGTTGTCTTCTTTCTGGAAGGTGGTATCTATCTTGAATTTCATGGAGATGGGTGTAAGACTGACTTGTGTTTCATTCTTTGCCTGTGTTCCCAGTTTTCTACAAGGTGTCTATTGGGGTGGTTTCCGTTCATTCTCTTAACATCTTTCATAAACTTCTAAAGCAGCTTTATCTCTCCACAACCCAGGGGGTTCCACATTTGTGTGTATTTCACATGCAGCAGTTGGAGTTGATCTCATAGCTCCATTAATTAGTCGAAGGGCATTGCTTTGCACTCTGTCGAGAAAGTCTAGGTTTGTCTTGGAGCGGGTTGTAAGCAGTGAGTTGTTGTATTCTATCACAGAACGGTCATAGCCAAGGTACAAGACTCTCAAAGTATCCTTGTCTGATCCCCATGTGGTGCCAGCAAGCCTCTTCAATAGTTGTAATCGCCTCAGTGCTTTGTTCTTTGTATTCTCAATATGGTTCTTGAGGCTGAGCTGCCGATCAAGATTGACTCGAAGATACGTGGGATGTTCTTCTTTCTTATACCGACTCCTTAATTTTTTTAAGCAGTTACAAGTACATCAGTGCTGTGAATTGATGGGGTCAGTCTAGACTGAGGTTGGTTTGGTTTTTATCTTTTATAATAATCTGGTGGATCGGATTGATAAATTTGTGCACGGGTTAAATAAAAGTAGTTTGTAATTCTACTTTATTTAGCTAATTAAAAATAAAAAGAAATGTGCTGGATGGCTTTCTTAAATGTTTTAAACCGCCATCTGCCTCAGCAGCAATGAATGTTGTAATGGCTGTCTTTTCCCGAAATATAGTTTGCTCTGTTACAAGCTATCACTGCGGCGTATCACTTTTACGAAGCCCATACTAAAGCACTCACGTGCAGTGATGACCTATGTTGTAATTATTTTACACAATGTTCTTTCTTTGTCGGCTCGGAGACCCTGAGAACTAGACGGCCAAGATAATTGATACTGATCCTATGTTGTGTTTGCTTGCTTTTCTTTATTTAAAATAAGATATTCTCATTGAAAGTTTTTTAGGATCATGTGTATATGATTGATACAAATAACGGCCTTAGCCAAAATAGCACAAAAGACAAAAGGAAGTGTCTTCTCGAAGAAAATGACTGCCACAGAATGCACTATCAAAGTCAATGGAACAGTTTTAAAACAATTCTTAGGAGGCATGGAGCTATTCACTGTCTTGTTGGTTCACATATGCTCACAAGAAATATTTCAAACAGTTTGTTGGTGCAGATCACTAGCACTTGATACACTGGAGACTGCAGTTCAGGTACCTTATCAAAATGTTTCCTTTTTGGCACTGTATTCAAACTTGACTTGTGTCTGATGTATCTTCTTCTTCTTCCTCGTTCGCCCTGAAAAGGACGGTGGTTGCGTTGTGTCTGTTTACGCCGTAGCTGTGGTATCTGCACCTTTCGGTCGACACATCCGACTTCAGCACGGCATTTTTTGGAACCGGGTTTGCCTTCCCATTTTGATCCGTACTCGCTCAGCCAGACTGCACTGCTGCAGACTGTTTCCAGGACCACCACGTGGAGGTGGAGTAGTCTTGGTCAGCTCTGGTTCGCTGACCCTGATGCAAGCAGTCAAGCTATGGGTCGCTGACTGCATTCTCTATTGCTGCATCTTTTGGTCCCGTGTCAGATGTATCAACACTGTGATTATTGTCATAAAGAGTATCATAGAACTGTATTGCTGTTTACATCGTCGTCAAGTAGATCTTAATGTAAATTTTTCACTACTTGTCGGATAAAATATTTATCACATTGTTTTTTACTGAAAAAAAAAAATCTTGTTCAACTTTTGATGGGTTATAATTAGGATATATGGTGTTATTAATTCAAGATAATAATTTTGATTGCCGATATCAAAATATGATATTACCTCCCCACTCCACTCAGTCCAAATAGAGTAAAACAAAAGAGTAAAACACCTCCGAAAATCTGCCTGAATGGCGAGGGACAACTGTCTCTGAATGTCAGGTTAGCCCATTTCGCCTCGTATTTTACGAAAAAAAAAAAAAAAAATTAAAAAAAAAATAACAAAAAAAAAAAAAAAACTCTAAACAACACCATAGAAAAAAAAAGAAAAAAAAAAAAAAAAAAAAAAAAAAAAAAAAAAAAAAAAAAAAAAAAAAAAAATAAAAAAAAGAAAAAAAAAAAAATATTGGGGGAAAAAAAGAAAAAAAAAAAAAAATAAAAAAGGAAAGAAAAAAAACAAAAACAAAACCAAACAAAAAACAATCTCTCACAACTGCCATGTTGTTAACAAGGCAGAGAAGGGTAGGAAAGCCTGGGGTGTCCGGGATGATACTCAGTCCCCCAATCATCTGCCATCATCAACAATCATTACAAGACCCCCTCCAGTGTCTCACACTCCCATCACTGATCCTTAAATATTTTTTTTTCCGTGTTATATACTGTTTTACTATATTGTGCAATTCTCTAAAAATGTCTACTTTCAACACCTTTTCTACAGTTGTGGATGAATCATCTTGCAAATAATTTAATATTTGTTTCCTCTGTTGCTCATAGGTCCTACATTTTAGTAGAAAATTCTCAATATTATTTGTCTCTAGACACTCTGTACATCATGTTTGTATTTCTAACAACATAAATGTTAAGCTAGTTCTGGTTCAACAGCACACTTGTTATTACCCTCAATGTATTCAATTGTATCATGGAAATTTGAACCTTGGAAATGTGCAAACATAAGCCAGATTACTTTCATTATTTTCACAGAATCATTTCAGCACTTTTGGCTATTGTGTTGCTAAAAAAACTTCAGAGAAGGGTAAAGCTTCAAGATTATTTTAAAAGCTAGAAGTAATAACCCAACATTTGCTTGTAATACTTTTGACAGAGTGGTTAGAGCTCTGGTCTCTCGCGGCAAAGGTGCCAGGTTTGATTCACGGTATCGACATGCTTGTCTACCCAGATGTAAATGGGTACCTGACTTTGCACAAGTTAGTGAAGGAAAAGGCAGCAAGGAAGGGAACTGGTCACCCTACCTCTCGATACTGCACCTAGTATAGTGAAGTCTCTAACACTTCACGCCCCTACGGCAGTATCTGCTATGGGACTACCTTATTTTGACTTTCTAGCAAGATGACATAAATTTGTCAGGCATTCTACAAGAACTGTATTCATATGTGAAAATGGCCACAAATGTTCATAACAAGCACCTCTACACATAAGGGCGAGTCTTTGCACAGTTATGAATGCTATGTACATGGCAACCTTGGCCAATTTTATTCCAGTGTTAGTGGAGCTTACTTTTAGGTATCACATTAATTTCACCCCTTAAAGTAAGCTGTATATGTTATTTGACACTTTCTCATGAGATCTGGACAAAAGAAAATACTTTGATTTTCCTAATCACACTATTTAAAAATATGTACTCAAAAATAGGACTTATGGTCATGTATTTATGGTTTGAATCATCACAAGACATATTATTTTTAAACTAAGGTCTTTATTTACTTCCTCAGAAGCACAAGCAGCGTAAACATTGGTTATGATGAATTTGCTTTTTGTTCTTCCACAGGTGAGTCTTTTTGTCTGCAAATTTCTTCTATTGGCTTTTGCAGTCTGAACTGCAAAAACTGCTACATACTGCAAGGTAGGCAAACTGGCAGCAGGAAGTGCACGGTCAGGAAAGGCTTTATAAGCACTGCCCAGGCAGGGCCAGGTAATGGAGCAAGAAGTAACTGGATTTCTATTGGCATGTTACCGTCTGTTTCAGTTGCTTGATATAAATATCAAATTATGTAAATTATCAGGGACACATTTTAATCCAGGACATAAGCCCGAATTTTAGGTTTTACCCTGAAAATCAGGAAGAAAGGTCACCTTAGTCTAAGGCGTAGCAACATTTTGTTAATAATTTTAGCTCTTCATGAATTTTGGTTGTTTTGTTTTTTCTGGTTGGCCTTTAGAATAATGTATATATACATGCCTTCCTTTCTTAATGCAGCCCCAAGCTTGCGTCAGTTTATTACGAGTAGTTGATCTTTGCAACTCAGCTTCTGATCTTCACGTCTATTTCACCCTAGTTACTTCTCTATTTGGCCCCCCGTCTGCTAATTCATTCCTATTATGCCTACATGTGTAGGTATCCTTGGCAGTATGACAGAGAAATCCTTTATTGCATAGTTATGTGTTAAGCGAAGTATTTCTTTAACTATGTCTGGTCTGCAGCATTCATGTCTGTTCCTGATTGCTTATTAATTCATGCCTACTGCAGTGGTAGCCACCAGGTAATACAAATGACACTTGTATTTCTACTAATTACAGCAGAAATAGTCTACAGACCACCACATCATTCCCAATCACTCACACACCCACATAAGTAATCAAGCCACAGATTAACACTTGAAAGTATATAATACCAAAGCAGTTTATTGACAAAACTTGTAACCATCTAACAAGAAGGGGTGTCTGCTACACTGAGATACAATTATCAAACAGATTTTAAAAAAAAAAAAAAAAGATACAAAGTGAGCAGGTTTTGACTGTGTAAACATGACTCACAGACATGATTGGAAAAGTTATGATAAAATGTTCGGTAAAGTTACATCTATTTATATGAAACCATCAATGTTGAGTTTCCTGCATTCCATAATTTTAATTCAGACATAGAAAGGCAACAGTAACTAAAAATAGCACATGTGTTGTATTGAGAGAACTAGCACAAGTCATCATTTACTGATGACACGCAGGAAAAAAGTAATGTGTGGAGAAAAAGGCAAAGTTTAGCAGCTTATTTGTAATTGTACATAATTTATTTGGTTTTTTGTACCTGTACTTTAATAATAGTAAATACAATTCTTTGTAATTGTGATTAATAATTTTATAGCAAAGTTAAAAAATATAACTAATGTTTTCAAGCAGAACACACTATAGACATTATGTTTAGGTTAATGATAAAATATAGCGTTATCAGAGTAAGTTGTACTGATATAAGGATTCGTATGCATGTGTGTTTGAGAATAACACCGACAAAGATATTCAGCAAAACGTTAAAGACTCGGTTAAACATTACATGGTTAAACTTATAAAAATATCCAATATTTAACTTGGAATTCATTCAAAATTAAATACTCTCATAAATCCAAAACAATCAATACTGAACTATGACTAAATATTCCTTTACACAGCAATGTAATGACAGATAATGTTTCTTGACTTGAATATTTACTTTTACAGACTATAAGTAAGTCGCCCCCCCCCCCCCCCCCAATGTTTCTACAAGTTTCTGAGGGGACAAAGAAAGAATAGACCTAATGTTCCCCCCACCCTCACATGTCATAAAAGGCTACTAACACGAGATTGTGCGTGGGGCTGGCAATCTCATCATGTCAAATAAACTGTTACAGAAACCATCACTACAACATCACATCAATGATTTAGTGCACCCAGTGGACGAGCTGTAGTGGTAGCTACATGCTTTATATGGAGGCAAATGACAATGTGATATATTTTTATAAGTAACGTTATGTAAGTAACAGCGGCTGTAGCATTCAACACAGACATTTTAAACAGCATAACAGCAATGTATAAATATTTTTAAAATAACCATTCTTTATTCTGAACTGAATTTACTGTCTGGCAAAATGCAGAAATAAGCCATGTATGTGACAGTGGAACTAGCACACCCTCTGATTACTAAACTTCTAGCTACAGGGTTTGATTTTATAGTGACAAGGATTTCTGTACAGAGCTACACAGAAGCAATAGTACACACAAACATACAAACAGGCATTATGTTTATTAACTTTTAAAACACACTGATGTGAAATTGATTTAAATAACTACAATAATGACTATATCTCATGTGTAATGTAATATAAGGAAAACACAGTAAGTAGACATTAGAATGATTCAAAATTATCAACACTGATTTTTGGGAGCAGAAATGCTCAGTCAAGATTAAAAAATGTATAAAAAATGTGTATTCATGTGAAACAAGACAACTTAAGATGTCATTGTTTGAGTAGTCATATTTAGGTTGAGAAGTTTGTCAATATCTGTACATTTTCATGATTAACTCTCGTAAATTTACTCTTCTTAGTCAAATGACTATCCAAATTCATAATTTCAGAAGATCAGCTTCGTATCTGTTGATGTATGTTACTTCACTAAGGGTTTACGGTCAGGGTTATTGGATTGTTACCATCATAAAAAGTGGTACTCATTGTGATTAGTGTATTCACAAGTGAGTCTCATCAACATACATGGCTGCATGTTGTCATTCACACATGACTAGGGCGTTTATGTATGTCTATCTACAGCGTAAGTATCTGACATTCTCCAGTCAACAGCACTATTTCATACACTACTTCTCTGTGAAACTCTAACAAACATTTGATTTGGAGTGCGTAAAAAATTGTAGCTTTATAAATTAATTATCTCTTAATGAATCAGGTCACATGAACCAAGATCACTTGTCTTGGCAGTCAGTATCTTCTTTAGACCTCATCCTCCAGAGATTCACTTTCAGGCAAATGAGCAGGCTCAGGTTCTGATTCCATGAACTGCCTGATGATTTCCTGCATGGACTCCTGCAGTTCTTCAGGAGGTTCGTTATCTTGCTGGATCTGAGAATCTTCCCTGATAACTGTCTCCTCTTCGCCACCTTCCCCGAGCAATGTTCGCTTGTGGACTTCTTTCTTTATCATCACTCTGCAATTTGCAAATAAAACTCCATATTCAGTACATCACATGACCATACAAGGTAAGCAGTTATTTTCAGCACCTATGATAAAAACAGTGAAAGCGTATTGTCTTCTGATTCACATTGTGATTTTGTTTCCTTCAAGCTATTGAAAAATGCCATTTAAAATGTGAGTAACTGAAACATCAAGGTTTTCTTTTCATTTATCTGAGGATACTTCTTGTACGTACCACAATGTATAAAGAATGATGTTCCAATTAATAGCATACAAAAATATTTATAAAAGTCACACAAATTACAAAGTCTTAAAGATTTAATTAAAAAAAAAAATTAAAAATGGCATGGATTAGTAGAAACATGGCACATTTAATAATAACCCTTTGTCAACAACAGCTATAAATAAGAAGCTAAGATGAGAGATAAAGAAAGACTGAGACAAATGATAAAGGACACAGAAAACCCATGAAAAAAAAATTATTAAGAAATGAATGAAAATACTAAATAAGAAAGAAATATCAAAGCAAAGAACCAAAATTATGAGTCTCCTCCTTCTATATAATCAAACAACCTGAGGGGGGAAAAAAGTGATAATCATAAACACTGACCTATGAGTCTGAACATTGTCATCACCAAGATCACCATAACCATGGGATTCTGCACCTGTTGGAGTGGTGTATACACAAACAAGATTAGTGTCATACATTGTTCACATCCAAAGACAAACAGCAGATTGAGTCCATAGATCAGCAGTATTATGTGGATTTTTAGCTTACATTGGAGGTGTCCTACCAGAACAAAATTTCTGTATTACAGCTTACTTTTATAATCAATAGAACATAAGACAGTTTATTTTAATATTACTATTATTTGAAGCTTGAAAGAATAACTCTAGTTTATGACAACATTCACTAACCACTACGGTAATTAAAACTTCAGTGTAACACTGAGCTAGTACTTTAATTATATAGTAAAATGTCCAGAGAATTATTTCTTTCTGAATTTTTGACTCATAATCTAACATTTCTCCAACAGTATTAAATAGGCTAGGAAAACTTTATAATTTTTCAGACTATTACATAACAGTTAATTTATTGTGGTAAATCATGCAATTATGATAAAGACACTGATAAAAACTGAAAATGTGTGACTGATTTATTTTGCTAAGAATCAAAGAAATCATGCATTGTGTAGAAGAAAACCAACATAACTTTCCAACACACATTACTCAACACTCAAGAATGATAAACTATGGAACACACTCACACACACAGCACAACCTGACATATGCTACTGACAAAAACATAATCCTTGCACTCACACAGAGAACATAAACACCCTCTTCTTTATTGTGTATCTTATCATTTGCTTTGTGTATGTAGGTCCACTAATCTACTGCATTCCCTTGTAATTTCCAAATGTGATGCACATACTAGGCCAAAAGATTGCTTATATTTGAACATGCTTCTTAATATAACTGATTAAATTGAATGATCTGGTAGCAGGATTGAGACACGACGGGTGTGCAGCAAAAGTCATAGAAGAAGGTGCAAGAGGTTTTGTGGTCACCTCAGTATGTGGCAGTCAAGAAGAATAATAAGAGCATAGAAAAAGACTGGGAAAATCTGGGGAAAAGGCATCATAAAGTAGTAAGTATTGGTGTTAGGCCCATATTTTTCCTGATCATCGGCACACTAGGGATTATGTGGTCAGCATCACGCCAGCCTACCTCAACTGGGGATCGAACTATGGAAGCCAGTGCAGAAAGCATCATGCTGGCAGTAAAATAACCCCAGTGGGCTACGGAACCCAGAACAAGAAGCTTATATACAAAACAATTACTTCACAAATGCTTGAGTCTGGCAGACTGGGTAAAAAGCAGAAGTAAATAGTGAATCTGGAATCATTGTTGCAAAGTGGAGTGGGTTCAAATCCCAGCACAGATGAAAGAAAAAAAATTCAGCAGGATGACACTTTGAAGTCATGACCTAAGTGGGCCTTCTGGTTCTCTTTCCATCAGGTAAAAGGGCTGAAACACTTGTCTGATGGGAAGACTCTGATGATCAGATTACCTCTTGTTGTATAGGTGACCGGTCATAATGAACAAATGTATTTATTGTATATTTCATCATCTGCTGAATGTTTGTAGGTATAGAAGATCTACTGTATCCCACCGTAATTTCCTAACTTGTTCCACAAACTAGACTACTTTTACTGGAACATGTGCCTTAATATAACAATTGTGTCTGGGTTAAACAGGGTGTGCCTCACCAAAATGAGATGAAACTTTAATTATCAACAATAATATCAGCGAGTCATGAATTCTATTAAAGTTCACTATTCTGACAATTGAAGCCATGTGGCAGGACAGCAGAATAAAAAAAAAAAAAAACAGTACCTGAATGAACAAAGTCTTCTGTATTATTTACTGTTTTACTTTGAGTACAGCCACAAAACAAGGTCAAGATGATAACCTGCTATCTTCAACCTAATTTCACATGCCACAGCAAAGTCAAAAAGTTCTGATTACACGATGACGTGTAACATAATAATGTCTAGAAACTGTCTGCTGCTGCTTCAGGTCAAGAACTGTTTATTCTCTGATCATGTTCACCTCATCTGACAGACATCATCATAACTTTAAAAGCTGTAATGTGCATGCTCATGGAAATATTCATAATATTCATCTGAAATTATTGGTTTAAAGTTTGGTCAACCCGTAAAACATCTGAATGGACTGTTGGTGAACCTACTAGACATAAAGTGCATCATGGGATACATTATTAATGGACAACCTATAGGATGTACTAGGTTGGTTGTTGGACATGAATCTTTAATTATATATAGAATGTACCAGTTGGGACTCTGGATGTGGCTTTTAGAATACCTACGGCAGAGATTAGATATGTGTACTCCCTGTCAGTGATGTCCTCAGGTAGACAATGATATCAGGATACCATCATGCAAAAAACTGTATAGCAGACATTACTTGTCTTGGTTTGTTCTTGTACAGACACAGTCACACATATACACTCTCTAATAAATAACACACAATATAGAATGTTCCAGAAGAAAGTAATCAATGAGAATAATAATGTAAATAATGTAAAAATAACAATCTCCATGCACATACGTATATGTCTGAACGATATGAGATGGTCTTATCACAAGCCATCTGTGATTAGATCATAGCATAAAGTGACAGGTTAAAAAACAACACATGATGATAAGAGTTTCACAAGGTCAGGTGTGAGATACTTCATGTGGTGACATAAATGACTCAAAATTAAATTAGAGTCCATGTGTGATCATTTAACATGTCCTAGTCCTCACACCTGCTAGGAACACATTTTGTGTATGAATTCTTAAATTTATGTTTTCAGACAAAGTGTGTCAATAGTCTAGTAAAGTCTGTATCTGGGTTAGCTGAAATGAGTAAAACATACGTGACAAATGCAGATAATTGTATAAACTCATAGAATGTAGTCATAAAATACACATATCTTTATAACATAATTTTTAATGGGATTGTCTTAGACTTGCAACCACAAACTGTTGCTGCAGGTCTTTCAGGCAAACTTGCTCATTCCAAATGGCAGACATGGGCTGAGGTTTGACTCAGATTTGTTCTTTTGTCTTAAAATTGATGTAACACGTAATTAATGTCTCGTGTGATAACCTAACTTGAAGATGAAATGATATTATGACTTGGCTACATAAAAGATTAAATGAGCGGAAGAAATATTTGAACATTAAATACCCAAATCTGATTTGAAATAGATTTGTTAGACTTATAAATAATATGATTACAAGGAAATACAACATGTACAATAATTTTAAAAAAGCAGTAAAAAGTACATCAAAATATAGGCTGTATGTCGAGAGATGTCATAAAAACAACTCAATGGATTTTCATACACTGCAACATTCTAAGCTTTGATGATCACACGATGGCATCTTAAAAATCTACTGAGCACCTGACATCAACAAAACTACTGATATGAAAACGCACAAGAAAAGCTATGAAATATCAGAGAAAATATACACTACAGTAACTGTGTGACTTCTTACTAAGAAAATACAAAAAAACCCAGTGTTCTGATAGTAAAGCCACACACCCACGGCACGTGTACCTCTATCACAAAACATTTAACAGAAAGCCACAAAATTAAAAAAAAAAAACCATCAAGAAGCCACATGTAGTGTTGCGCTAGGAGTTATCTCCACCTTCATGGATGTCATCACCATCACCACTGGTTTTAAACTGATCACGAACTCTCCCATCTGAGAAAACAAATAAACATGGTAAAGCTGCATGTAATAGTTTATATAATAATTAAGACATGGATGACAAATATGGTCCAACAAAACTGTCACATAATTAGTGGACAAAGATTGACTATCATTGTGTCACAGTCATTTCTGACTCAGATTTTTTAAAAAGTTATTTTAGGTATTATTTTCAACTTGTTGCTATTATATTGTTGTTTTTACTGAAAAATATATATAAGATCTAACACAAACTACATGATTCATTAACACTGCTATTACTTAGTTTATTACATACATAATCCTTGTCTCATGAAATTTAATGCAGCACAAGAAAAGTGAATGACTAATCATGATAACTAAGTTATAGACAACTAAACAAAAGAGCAAAAGATGAACAAGTCAAGCAAAACTCAAACAACAAATATGAAAGATGACACAAAACACTTTATGGAGGGAGTGGGTGGAAACTTGAAGTGTAATATTTAAATAAAAATTGAATGGAGAATGAAATCACAGTCTTAAATGAGTTAATGAAGCAAAAACAAAATATAAAATCAAGGAACAACCCCTTGTGTGTACAGGGACCAATTCCGATCAAACCCCAGAGTACAAACAAAGAGTAGTTCCTCATCTGCAGAACTTAGCTGACAGTACAGCCGCACATTCAAACAATGATTTAAAAAAAAAAAAATCCTTAGCATTTTGATTAACTTTGCAAATGAAATAGTCTTAGAAATCATGATGAACAGACAGATAGCAATACAAAAAGTTTCTGTGACCATAACCATGGCTTATTCACATGAAAGAAGAACATCAGAGATTTTGGCTACTGCGACGGTAGCTACATCAACAAAAACAAGAAAATCTAAGTGCATCATTTCTACTTTACAAACATCATCTCCCATCATGTTTCTCTGTGTCCAGATTAATCAATTTAACTGCGCACAAAGGTTACTTTTAACAAGTTTCATGGCCACTATTGTTGGTTTGTGTGTCTGAGTTTTAACGACTTCGAGAACTTTTTTTTTTGTTTGTTTACAAAACTAAAAAAAACATACACAGTGAAAAAATTGGTTTTTATAATAATAACCTTTCATTTTTTGTAGCATTTTAAAGTACACAGCTTGTTGATAGAACAAAATGTGACTTAACATTTGATAGAACAAGATGTGACTTAACATTTGATAGAACAAGATGTAACTTAACATTTGATAGAACAAAATGTGACTTAACATTTGATAGAACAAGATGTAACTTAACATTTGATAGAACACAATGTGACTTAACATTTGCTAGAACAAGATGTAACTTAACATTTGATAGAACAAGATGTAACTTAACATTTGATAGAACAAGATGTAACTTAACATTTGATAGAACACAATGTGACTTAACATTTGATAGAACAAGATGTAACTTAACATTTGATAGAACAAGATGTAACTTAACATTTGATAGAACAAGATGTAACTTAACATTTGATAGAACAAAATGTAGCTTAACATCTTTATAGTGTTAAAGCTAGAACAGAACACATTTTTATGTGCAAATGTGCCTGAGTTAACCTTGACCTAATATAAACCAATCAGAGAGTGAATAAACCAGCAATACCTGCCAGATAAAAAAAAAAAACAAATGAAATAAGTTTGTTCTTGATCATATTCAGCCAATGTTTTGTTTTTGTTTTTTGAAATCAGATTAACTAAGATAATTTTGTTAAGTGGTTAAAAATGGAACTTACTTAAAACAAAGAGTCATTTTCTGAAACACAAGACAAAAGGCAGTAGCAGTTAAACACATTACTGCAGATCAGCACATTAACCATTAATGATAGTCACATGATGATGATGATAACCTTCAGAGATGTCACAACAATAAAAAGAATATTTTTATATGGGCAAGAGATTTTGGACAAAATATCTCTTACAAAAGTAATTACTATGTTGTTGATAAAAAAAATATATGTAACTGAAGTTGTATGTTTTTGTTATTGACACAGATTTGGAGCTGGCATAAAATATGTGTACCTTAAGTCTTATGTTTTTGTTGTGGACATTAATTTAGAGTTGGCATAAAAATATGTGTATCCAAAGTCATGTTTTTATTATGGACATTAATTTAAGAGTTGGCATAAAAATATGTATATCTGAAGTCTTGTTTTTGTTATGGACATTAATTTCCAGTTGGCAAAAAAAAATGTGTATCTGAAGTCTTGTTTTTGTTTTGCACATAAATTTAGAGTTGACATAAATTCTACTGAATAATAATGTTAACAGCAACACACATACAGTTTTTGTATTTGTCCTTCTTAAATAATGAACATGTGTCTGATATCTGCAGAGATTTAATCCTCATTTAAAGGAGACAGTGGTAGGGAGTGAAAAAACTGCATCATACTAATAATTTTTAATCATGACTCTGCCTGACACAGTGTCAAGATAGGGCAGAGACTGTGAACTGACCATCAAAACAAAGTTTATGTGATAGGCTGATAAAAAGCAGTGTCAAATAACACTGACAAACAACATTTTTCTTTCTTATATAAGAATAAGTGTTCTTAGGTCAGTTTCTTGCGCTGATTTCAAATTTGAAATCCGTTTATCTCTATCACGTCGGGTTCTGAAAATATTTGTGAATAAATATATTTTTGGGAAACCGTTATTTGCTCCGTTTCATTTTTACTATTTAACTTTTTAAAAATTAATAAAATGCAAAATAATTCTACTTTTTATACTGCTAAAAGATGCATGACATATGTTACGTTATATTTCAAATAGTTACTGTATTTTGAAATAATTCTGAGTGAAATATGGCTTCTAGAAGTTGTAGAAATTCGGCTGATCTGTTCTGTTACGTGTGCGGATATTTTACCGATCGTGTTCACCAGAAAAACTACACCATTGCTAAAGAAAGCATATGAACTTTATTTCAATTCGAAAGTTGATGATGCAAATAAATCTTGGAAGCCAAATGCAGTTTGTTCGACTTGGGTAAATACATTGGCAGGTTGGTTACGAAAATCGCCGAAGCATAAGTCGATGCCTTTTGGAGTGCCAGTAATATGGCGTGAACCGACAAATCACGCTACTGATTGTTACTTCTGCTTGACAAATATCTATGGTTTCACTTTTAAAACTAGAAAGTCTGTGGTTTATCCAAATATTGAATCGGTTTCGAAACCAGTACCTCATGATCCAATCACGTGCCCGATCCCAGTTCCACCAGAACCATATCCGTTGGACGTGAATGAACCATCAGAAAGTGATAGTTTACCTGCTTTAGAAACTAATTCTGACTCGGATTATATACCGGTGAATGATGGTGTTCACTTAATTAACCATTCAGAACTTTCAGATCTAATACGTGATCTTGCTCTCACCAAAGGACAAGCGGAATTACTCGGTTCGCAACTCAAAGAATGGAATCTTTTAGCACCCAATACTCCGATATCTAAATTTCGTCATAGACACAGAGAACTTGTTCAATACTTTGAGATGGATGATGACATTTGCTATTGCAAAGATGTAAAAGGTCTAAGGGTGCACCTCGGTCATGAGCACATAGTCAACGAATGGCGACTTTTCATCGACTCTTCCAAGACTAGTCTAAAAGCCGTGTTATTGCATAATGGAAATTTATTTTCATCAATTCCAGTCGCCTACTCTGTTCATATGAAAGAAACTTATGACAATATGGCTATACTTTTGGCAAAAATAAAGTACAATGACTACCAATGGCGGATTTGTGGAGACCTAATGGTCATTGCAATTCTCACGGGCATGCAGACTGGGTATACTAAATTTTGTTGCTTCCTATGTGAATGGGACAGCCGCAACAGATAGGAACATTATGCAAGAAAGGTATGGCCTATCAGGGATCGTATGCAGCTCGGGAATAAAAATGTAATACCCGAGCCATTAGTTAACAAAGACAGCATCATTTTACCACCGTTACATATAAAGTTGGGGCTCATGAAGAATTTCGTAATAGCGTTAGATAAAACGAGCAAAGCTTTCACTTATCTTCGAGAAAAGTTTCTGCAAATTAGCGATGCAAAGATAAAGGAAGGTATCTTTGTAGGACCTCAGATTAGGAAAGTTATTGCAGACAAACAATTCGAGAACTTGTTACATGGTAGTGAACTTCGCGCATGGATGGCATTCAAATCGATCGACGATAACTTTCTGGGAAATCACAAATCTGTCGACTATGTGCATATTGTTAAGCAGTGCATAGATGCATACAGAATTATAAGGGCTGTAACATGTCCCTCAAAATCCATTTGCTCGATTATCATCTTGACTTTTTCCCTGACAACCTTGGCGAAGTCAGCGATGAACATCGAGAACGATTCTATCAAGATATCGCCGTAATGGAGTCACGTTATCAAGGACGGTGGAGTGTGACCATGCTTGCCGATTATTGGTGGATGCTTCATCGCGATGTACCACATGCCATTCACCGACGAAAGTCGACTGCAAAGAAATTCAAGCCTACATAACTGTTATACTTCTTGTACAAATGATGTTGTAATACTGTATGCGTTGTAAAAAACTTCAATTGCGTATTTCTAGAGATCCCGACCTGATAGAGAAAAATGGTTTGCAGATTTAAAAACAGCGCATTAAAATTGACCAGAAAAACATAGAAATGTTAGAGAAAGAAAAAAAAAAATTTTTTTTTGTTAGCCAGTGTAATTAAATCACTCGTGAAAACACACGGTCAAATGCTAGAGTTACTTATACACACAAATTATCAAATTGAATGATGCTTAATGTGTTACTTATCTTTTACCCACATAATTAGTATGATGTGAAACTAGGTAGTTTGATATGTCATATATCCTTTGTTCACACACTGTGTAACATGAAACTAAATATTTGACATGCCACTTTTTGTTGTTGCTTACACACAACTGCAATGTAACATGAAACTAAATATTTGACATGCCACTTTTGGTTGTTGCTTACACACAACTGCAATGTAACACGGAACAGCTGACATATCATTCATGTTTTACCCACACATTTATGGCAGAGTGGTTAGAGCATTTACCTCCTGCGGCAAAGTTACAGGGTTCTGAGCTCAAAACCTGGTAGTGCCAAATTTCAGTCTATGCTCCTGTTAATTGGTACATGACTGCTCTTGAGTAAGGGAAGGTAAAGGCAGCATGGAAGGGAACTGATTACCCTACCCCATATGACTGGACCTTGTACAGTGAAGTTGTTAAGGTCAAAGGGAAGAAAATCTTAGTATGTTGTGGGACAGATTGAATTTTTGAATTATGGTACTTGGTTGCCGATTAGGAATCGATTTGTTAAAAATATCTTCTCCTAGAGTCATGAGACAGAGTACAAGAAAAGCGTGAAGAACGCTGTTTATCTCTAGTGTTGAGATATATTTATCTTGTAGTGTTTTGAGCCGGGGGTGATTAGCTCTCGCGGCTAAGCGGCATGTATTGTGAGTGGTGTTCTAAAAACAACTGAGTCTCATGACAGGGGTTCACAGGGTGTGCCCTGTGAGTGTGCTGTCAGAATAGTGTGGTTTTGGGCGTAGACCGGTGTGGTCGCAAGCCCTGTGTTTTCTAAGTGTATGGCGGTGTTTTCCTAAGGGAATGCCTGATCAGGGATGTAGAAATGTGTAAGGCCATAATTAATATAACTGCCGTGTTGTGCAGTCTTTGAGGAGTTTGAGACATGTAGAGATTTGTAAGGCCATAATTAATATAACTGCCGTGTTGTGCAGTCTTTGAGGAGTTTGAGACATGTAGAGATTTGTAAGGCCATAATTAATATAACTGCCGTGTTGTGCAGTCTTTGAGGAGTTTGAGACATGTAGAGATTTGTAAGGCCATAATTAATATAACTGCCGTGTTGTGCAGTCTTTGAGGAGTTTGAGACAGGTGGAGAATTTGTATGCCAGATGCATTTGAGTTATCATGAATTGTGTCTTTGTTGATGTCATCGTGACTTCGTTGTGTGTTGTAACGTAATAAACAGTATCGAACTGTTCCAGGCGTTTACAACCTTTATTGACATCCATGACTCGTACGTGAGCTGTGTGGTGAGTGACAGTGCACACAGTATTCAACAATCACGTTTGCAACAGTGGTGATAATAACATTCCTCAATACCAATGACCCACACTCAATGCACAAGCATTAAATGATTTATCAACAATATCGACCATCCAATTACGTATTATCAGTTGGTGGACCAAACCAACGGGTCGTAACATCCACGGAACATTCGCGTTGAAAATTATTACTACGAGAACTCAACGAATTCATAAAATAGCCTTGTGTAGGCGTGGCCTAAATATCATGTGCTTCAGAAATCTTGACCTGGTTAGCGTTTTGCCTGAGTGGCGCAGTTAAGAAAGCACGCACGCCTCATCCGTGCTAGTATTTCATGCCTATAGACCAAAACAACGTCTGCAGTGGTCACGAAAGTTTAAGTACACTTTAACACTATTTCTACCAACATGTGTACGGGTTGTGACTGATTCCTGCAATAATCGGGTTACCTGAGCCAGTTATCACCATCTCAAGTGCAAGATGTCATGATACACGGTGTGCCGTGTACATCTACGACTACAGAGGAGTCAAGACTTGCGGTGTATGCTGTATATCGGTTCCTGTCATGTTGTGCATTGTTGAGCACACATCATATTGAAGCGAGTACCTGGAGGGAAAAGAAGTTCCTGTGCCTTCCCGCAGTGGAGTGTTTTATCTGAAATCTTTGTGATATCCAGTGTCTTGGCGGAAAGGATCAGGGTCATTTTCAGAAGATAAGTGGTTTATATTGTGTGAATTGTGTTGCTTCATGTATGCCGTCGAGTCTTCCTGAATTTCACATTACCTATTCTATTGATATCTGTTGTTGTTATTGTCGATATCTATATCGATAGATTATAGGATTTGATGCATGAGTAATTTATGGCTTTACGACATATATAGACTTTCCTGATAATGATATGACTTGAAAAAAGGTACAATAAGAAAAAGGAATTGGTGATACAGAATTGAGAAATAATCTCATTTCTTGACAAATAGTTAGCTTTGTGAGCTGGAAAGGTAATTGTCCAACCTCAATAATATGTATAGGTGATTACATATACAGTGAACTCGATAGATAAGTCACTATGGATCTAGATATTGATAGGGATCCTGATGATATGATGCCTATATTGGAATATTTATTGAAGGAAGCTAGAGATGATGATAATTTTACAGGCCCAGCCCTTGAAGCCGAAGTAATGGACAAATTTTTGATTAATGTGTCAAGAGCCCTAAGATATTTTGCTAGGGACAATTTTCAGTCTCATCCTCATTTAAGAATGGCAGAGGATTTGGCATGGTTATTAACTTACCTTCGTTCATTTGCATACCACTATATGAATGTTAAACATGATCATATAGTAAGAAATATACACACGTTAATTTTCTACGGCATCTCTGACAATCAGGGAAAAAAAAGTTAGAAGATGAGGAAGTAAGAGTCAACAGACAGGAAAGAAAAAAGTGTTCAAAGAATATTGCTGAAGAGAGTAAACTTCAGAAAAAATTGGCTAAGCTCACAGATGATTTGGATAAATCAAACTCGGAACTTGCTGGGGTGCACGCAAGTTTGAAGTCTGCAGTAAGCGAAATCAAAGAGTTGAAAACTCAGTTGGAAGATAAGAGGCAACTTGAAAAGTCCTATAATAAAACACTTGTTGGTCTATTAAACTATAACATTGTCCTCGGTCGCCAACTTAAAGAAAAGAATGCGGTATTACCAGAAAGGGTTATTGAGCTTATAAATAGCCAGGATAGTGAAACCAAGGCACTACAGATAGAGTTGACACAGAGGAGAACAAATAAAGAAGTCAATGAGGAAAAGAGATTAAAAGAGTTAAAGGCTGAGAAAGAGAAGATGGCTAGAATTCAGAATTTGAATAAGAAGCTTAGTGATGAAATTTCACATAAACAGGTTGAAATAACAAATCTTAGAAGGAGAGTAGATGGTCTTCTTGATATTTTCTTAGATAAGAACAGGTGTTCTACTGTGCATGTTGACAGCGATAGACAGAAAATTGTTTTTCAACAAGCCACTACTGCAAAAAGTCAGCCACATACACTTTTTGCTGACAGACAGGTCAGACAAAATGGACAACGATCCTTTCGTGGGAAATATAATTTCACACGAATTTATGACAACATTGCTGTTAATGCTGATTCTTGGCGTCAGAATAACCAAGATAAGTCTACAGAAACAGTTGATCATGAAAAGAAAGGTCATAAAATTCGGGTCAAAACTCTTAAGAGCAAACATTTATCTGCTGATGGAAATTTTCATAGGTTGACAGCAGAAAATAAAACTATTAACACCCGTCCTAAAAAGGAGGACCATAATGTGCAGAGCAATAAAGATACTGTCAGTCCTACTACTTGTCAAACTCAGCTCAGTCAGTTTGACGCAATTAGTAAGCATATTCCAACAGAGAAAAATAAAAACAGTCTTCATAAGAGAAATAACCCTGAGGTCGAAAAGTACAAAGGGAATTCAGCAAATAATAATTTTTGTCCTCAAAGATATAAGAGGCAATTTAACAGATCAAACAATTTTGAATGTAAGAATTTTGGGAAAACTAAAGAGTCTTACAGTAATTTTTCTGGAAGAAAACAAGGCCCATTTGATAGATATATATGTCAAAGGAAAAAGAGTAATAAAAACAATGCTAACTTGATTCATAAAAATAACAATGATCACAATAGAGGAAATGGCAATGTTTTTTATAAACAGAATGAATTCCCAAATTTCACTTCACATCGCCAGAGTGACTTTCCTCAGCGGAAGCTTGGATGTTTTATAAGCAGGGTAATAATAATAATAATCGTCTATTGAATGGTACTGCTTATTCTAATTTTGATGTCGAGATAGCATCTCGTTGTGTTAAGTGTAAAAGTTTATTACAGAATACAGCAGGGACGACCTCCAGTTATTGTCAGGTTGTTCCTAAGCATCCCATGTTGAGTACCAGTGATGATGGAAGAGTTGATGGTGTCGTGAAGAAACCAGAGGTTCACAGCCACAGAGTTGGGTAATCGTGTGATTGAATTTGCGTTTCCCCTAATTAAATCTCACAAGTGATTAAAAGGGATATTTTCATTTGTATTTATTCACAGCTTTACGGTAAAACTCAGCGCTCCCCATGTTTACGGTAGCTGTCAATAAATAGGTCGCCTTCGCGCTCAGGTGTATCTGTTCAAGCGGAACCTGTCGCCGTGCTAACTACGCAAGGGATATGTTACTTGTTGGCGTGATGACATGTTTACAAGTCCGCTGGAGATTTTTTTTTCTTTTTTTTTCTGTTTAAGTTTTTTTTTAGAACAGTAAATATTATTGTATTGTATAGCATAGTATTTTATGCGATTGTATTCGAATATCATGTGTTTTCTTATGAAGATGTTCTGATGTCTTATTATTAGATTTTTCTTGTGATTCTTATATTATTGTATTTTGATGAATATTGTACGTGTTATGATTGAAATAATGTGTAACATAACAGTTTGTACCGACTTATTCTTAACCTGATGATGTAAGCGGTGGATTATGATATCTCCACATTTAAGTCATAAGACTATGTATATTTGGTCCATATTATTTATTTTTGTACTACTGTGTTGAACTTGGAATTTTTGCAGCTGTGTTTTTTGAGATAATTTTTTTTTTTTTTTTTTACATGATGAGATTGCCAGCCAATGCACAAACTCATTAGTTAATATGGTGCGGTAGTCATCTTCAGAGAAGTCTCTGGTTAAATTTTTTTCTCGAGTGTTGTTCCCATAATTGGTTAATATATTAGTACACTGATAATAAACAGTAAACATTACAGTTAAATGTAATTTTGGAAACGTTACTTGATTGTATTATTGAAAATTTTGTATTTGAATTTGATAATGTAGTCCGAAACACTGATTTTTCTAGAACGATACCTGAATCTAGACAGATAATTATATCACATACTCTATTTAAATTATGTTGTACTTATATATTTATAACTTTGTATGTAGTTAACAGTATGTTGTCCATGTGATTTTTCTATGACGTATTTTTTAGAAGAAAAAAAAAAAGAGAAAAAAAAAAGAACGTACGTGTATTGATTGGTGTTTACATAGAGATAGAGATTTTTTTTTTAAATGTCAATTAATTTTGTTGGAAATAATTTCTTTATTAGTTTATTAATTATAGCTCTAATTTACTTAAATATGAAATGCTATTCGGTGTAACTTATCGTTGCGAAATATTTTTACATTGTACTTTTTTGGGAAAAATTGATTTTTTTGTTTTCAAACATTTAATAATTTTTCTGGTCCCAACGCTTGACTGTGCGTTATGGTTGATTGTGTGCATTGACATTGGTTCTCTAATAAGTTTTTTTTGTTGTTTGTTGATATTATGATGTATTCTTTATCTATCGCGTGACTATACGTCAGCCAAAACTTTTTGATAGCGTTAACATTTTTTGTTTGCGTGATGTCTAGATCAATTTATTGTTAGTTATGAATAATTTTAACTTAGTTAAATTACTTATTATGCTGTATTTAGTTATAGCTTTCTTCTATGTTTTGTATACATATATACATTAATTTTTTTTCTTTCTTCGATGCTTTTCTGTTATGATTGTATTTATTGATTACAATACCTTGTTTGATTGAGACTGTTATTAGTATGTATTGTTATTGACTTTCTCTTCATTCGTGTCTTTGCTTTCTGTCTGCCTTTGCCGGTTATTCTTCATTTCGTTCCATCTTTTCTGTTATCTTTTCGGTATTGGTTAATGTCTTGTTTATGCTCCCATGTGTCATATTCGCTTCACTTGTTTCTATTTGTGCACTTCTTCTTCTTTCGACACTTATACTTTTATTCTTTGTATTGTTAAGTTAATTACATGGTGTGATATAATGTATCCAGATGTAATGGTGGTATTTATTTTATATGTGTAGAGTTGTTTGACTTAATTGTTAACACGTGGTATTTTTTTTCCCCACTCATATTCTGATTTCTTACTTTACTGCATTATAGATCATTCTTCTTTTGCTTGATCTTGTCCTTTCTCTTGCTATTGATTGTTTCCTGTTTTCATTTGGGTCCAATATACGTAACTTGGTTTTGTATTAGATTAATTCTGATGTACTTAGACGATTACGTTGGATGCTCCATTTTCTATTTTTCCATTTAATGTTGATATTTTATGTAGGTATATTCTTTTCCCTTAACATAAGGTAATTTTTGTAGGTATGTATTAGAGTTTTGCTCTCCCTTGATTTTTTTGTTGATGTAACTGTTTTAGAAAAAATGATAGAATCATTTTTTTTCCCCAGGGGCGGTGTAAATGTTAAGGTCAAAGGGAAGAAAATCTTAGTATGTTGTGGGACAGATTGAATTTTTGAATTATGGTACTTGGTTGCCGATTAGGAATCGATTTGTTAAAAATATCTTCTCCTAGAGTCATGAGACAGAGTACAAGAAAAGCGTGAAGAACGCTGTTTATCTCTAGTGTTGAGATATATTTATCTTGTAGTGTTTTGAGCCGGGGGGTGATTAGCTCTCGCGGCTAAGCGGCATGTATTGTGAGTGGTGTTCTAAAAACAACTGAGTCTCATGACAGGGGTTCACAGGGTGTGCCCTGTGAGTGTGCTGTCAGAATAGTGTGGTTTTGGGCGTAGACCGGTGTGGTCGCAAGCCCTGTGTTTTCTAAGTGTATGGCGGTGTTTTCCTAAGGGAATGCCTGATCAGGGATGTAGAAATGTGTAAGGCCATAATTAATATAACTGCCGTGTTGTGCAGTCTTTGAGGAGTTTGAGACATGTAGAGATTTGTAAGGCCATAATTAATATAACTGCCGTGTTGTGCAGTCTTTGAGGAGTTTGAGACATGTAGAGATTTGTAAGGCCATAATTAATATAACTGCCGTGTTGTGCAGTCTTTGAGGAGTTTGAGACATGTAGAGATTTGTAAGGCCATAATTAATATAACTGCCGTGTTGTGCAGTCTTTGAGGAGTTTGAGACAGGTGGAGAATTTGTATGCCAGATGCATTTGAGTTATCATGAATTGTGTCTTTGTTGATGTCATCGTGACTTCGTTGTGTGTTGTAACGTAATAAACAGTATCGAACTGTTCCAGGCGTTTACAACCTTTATTGACATCCATGACTCGTACGTGAGCTGTGTGGTGAGTGACAGTGCACACAGTATTCAACAATCACATTTGCAACAGTGGTGATAATAACATTCCTCAATACCAATGACCCACACTCAATGCACAAGCATTAAATGATTTATCAACAATATCGACCATCCAATTACGTATTATCAGAAGTCTATAACACTTGACTCCCCAACAGCAGTATCTGCTATGGTACTTCCTTTACTGTTAACTATTACATATGTGATGTGTGACACTAATGTACTCATCTCATGCGTATATGCTTGATAGTATGATGTGAAACTAGACAGCTGAGATGCCACTCATCTCATGCGTATATGCTTGATAGTTTGATGTGAAACTAGACAGCTGAGATGCCACTCATCTCATGCATATATGCTTGATAGTTTGATGTGAAACTAGACAGCTGAGATGCCACTCATCTCATGCGTATATGCTTGATAGTTTGATGTGAAACTAGACAGCTGAGATGCCACTCATCTCATGCGTATATGCTTGATAGTTTGATGTGAAACTAGACAGCTGAGATACCACTCACCTCATGCGTATATGCTTGATAGTTTGATGTGAAACTAGACAGCTGAGATGCCACTCATCTCATGCGTATATGCTTGATAGTTTGATGTGAAACTAGACAATTGAGATGCCACCTATCTGTTGCCAACATATGTATGATTCTACATTTTTTAGTGGTGTTTATTCCAGTGCAATCATGTTATCATTTCCTGTTGTTTTTTTCTGTTTCCTCTCTGATGTGACATTGGAATTTGTCATTTATCTGTTGACCATAAACCAAGTGCTTTGTGGTAGCACTTCATAATTTACATGCCCAAACACCAAATTTTTTGGGACAACAAATAGTTGACACATCACTCATCTTTTGCCAGTTATTTAGTATGATGCATTCTTTGCCCATATACTGAATTAATGTGAGCTTTTGCCCTTATACTAAATTAATGTGAGCTTTTGCCCTAGTACTGAATTTATGCAAGCTATTGCCCTTGTACTGAATTAATGTGAGCTTTTGCCCTTGTACTGAATTAATGTGAGCTTTTGCCCTTGTACTGAATTAATGTGAGCTTTTGCCCTTGTACTGAATTAATGTGAGCTTTTGCCCATATACTGAATTAATGTGAGCTTTTGCTCTTATAGTTGAATTCTACCTAGGCTGGTCCGAAGCCCAGCTGAAAAGTGAGGAGGGCAGCATGGAGGCTGTAAGGAGGCAGCTCCTCCACCCTGCAAAGGCACAACAGACGAATCACCTGTTTGCCTTAAAAATGGATTAATAGAAACGACAGAAGAAAAACCGGACTGATCTTAAAAGCGACGAACTGGAACAAATTACGGACGACGATTTATGGATCATTAGGATTATTAACGGGAAAGAAGAAGAGCTGGTGGAGAAGATGAGGAAAGTAAAATTAGAAATCCTGTCTCTAAAGGAAATGAAGAAAAAGGGACAAGGAGTTATGGATCTCTATGGCGACATACTGCTCTACAGTGAAGTCCCCACAACCGAAAAAGCTAAAGGGGATGTGGGTTGTATTATGGCTAAAAACAAAACAGATAGCATCAAAGGATAGAACTTTGTCACGAAGTGCATTATGGTGCTAAAGGTTAAAAAAAAAAGAAGAAGAAACCATAGTCACCCTTGTCATTGTGTATGGGCCAAATGAAGATGAGCGAGCAGTAGTCAAAGAAGATTTTTTCAAGCTGCTTCAAAAGACAGTGGATGAGTGCCTGGATGAAATTATCATCCTCAGAGATTTCAATGCCAGAGCTCAAAATGACTATGTTAGATGGAGTGGAATTATCTGAAGGTATGGAGAAGATACACTAAATGATAATGGAAAGCGACTCCTTAGATTCTGCACTGAGCAAAACCTTGTAATTATGAACACAAAGTTCCCCCATAAGTGCATACAGACATACACCAGATATGAACCAAGTAAAAATGAGAAATCAGTCATCGACTATGCCATTGTTAGGAAGAGCTCATTCAAGTATTCATTCAAGTATGTGCAGGACTAGAGTCTGGAGAGGGCCAGAGATTTGAAGTGATCACTACCTGCAAACAATTAAAAGAACAACTGAAAGAGCTGCTCAGCATAGCCATTGCCTACTACCGTGCAAGAAACTATGTAATCAAGCAGGGGAAATGAGCATTAAGACCTACAATCTAAGAGAGCCAGAAGTTAAGAACAGGTATCAGAGGCGTACTGCTACAGCAGTGAGAAACATAGCAGATCGACCTGATGACCTCAAACAGGTCCTGGAGCATGTCAACCACTTTAAATACCTTGGAACTGTCATAGACCTAAAGGGAGGCATCAAAGAAGAGTTGGCCACTCGAAAAGTGCAGGTGGAAGACTTTTCAGGTCATAAATCGAGGATTCCTCAGCAAGAGAGAGGTTGGTAAGAAAATGAAGATGGCTGTATCCCGCTCCACTTGACGTATATGTCCCAGCCAGATCCAAACCTCAGACGTATCGATGGTGCGAGTATCAAGGCCTCAAAACCCATGACCAAGTAGAACCTCAGCCAAATGAGGTTTGGGTCTGAATAACAGGAGAAGATCAGCTACCACGGCACGTATGGGAAACTTAGAGCCAGGGATCCAGACCTCCAGGATAACCCAGAGTCCACTGGGAGAACAACATTAGACAATCTCTGAAAAACTGAGGACTAGGTTGGAACCAGGCCAGGTGGAAGACAGCCATTAGGATAGTATGGCGCTCTCTGCCAAACCTCTACACCCCATGGTAGAAGAGGAATGACTAAGTAAGTAAGTAGTAGATGTGATCTTTTGCCCATATACTGAAGTGATGTGATATTTTGCCCATATACTGAAGTGATGTGATCTTTGCCCATATACTGAAGTGATGTGATTTTTTGCCCACATACTGAAGTGATGTGATCTTTTGCCCATATACTGAAGTGATATAATCTTTTGCCCATATACTAAAGTGAAGCGACACTAGATAGCTGGTAGGTCAATGACCTTTTGCCCATACACCAAGTGTATTATGACATTTATCTGTCTGCCTATACACTTAGTGAAGTGACATTAGTCGTCATGTTATTCATCTTTTGGCCAGACATTTAGTTTGATAAGACATTAAATTACAGAAATGTCATATGACACTAGCTACTTGACATGTCATTCATCATTTGCCCAGACATCAAGTGTTACATGACAGTAGACAGCATGGTACAAAAAAGCAATGAGATGATCAGCTACATACAAGATGACAATTTTGCAGTACCTCTATAATAGGAAGTGGTTGTGGTTGATGTGATGGAGTAGATCATGCTCGTCTGCTGAGAGGACATGGTGTCTAGTTCGGACTGGGAAGGGGGAGACTGCTCATCTTTATCTGAATCCTGAGACAGGTCAGGAGATGAGGAAGAAAGGGCAGAGGATTTGACTTCTCGCTCTTGCTTTTCTCGTTTTGCTCTTTTCAGTTCTTCCCATTCAGCCATGGTATAAACTTTTTTCATCTCTTGGTAAGGTCCCTTTGCTAAGTAAAGGCTGTCTTCTATCTCAGGCTCGTCATAGTCAGTGAACTTTGGTGATTCTCTTTTTTCTTTTCTTTTACTTTCCAAAACAGACTGGTGCTGATGGGATGCACCTGTAGTGACATGATGCACTGTTGTCTCTGCCTGAGGCCACTGTTGGCGTTGCTCAAAATGGTGGTATTCACGACTTTCCTTAGTGGCTGTCACTTTTGATGCATGCATCATCTGCTCACTGAGGACAATCGTCTTCTCTGGGCCTGCTCCAGATTTGATGATGTCTGACTCCGTGGAAACCTGCATGATGTCATGGGAGTGACTTGAGTCTGTGTGAGATTCTGACATGGAGTGCTCAGTTCCTCCTGAACTACCCATGCTCCAGGCTGCTGATTCTACAGAGACCATCATTAAACTATCATCTTGTTGGGGATCTTTCTCTTCACTTGCCTTGGCTTCCTCTTTACTATTATCCAACTCTAAAGAATCAGCCGATGTTTGCATGAGATCCTCACCTGGGATGTTTTTGTCCTGTTTTTCACTAGACTGTCCTCCACTGGACTGTCCTCCACTGGACTGCCCTCCACTAGACTGCCCTCCACTAGACTGTCCTCCTAACTCTAAGGAATCACCAGACTGGATCATTCCGTCATCCTGACCATAGAGGGAATCAGTATCAAATCTAGTAGAGTCTGATGATTTCAGTTTCTGTTCAAGAACGAGGGAGTCTGAAGATAACTGCATGAGAGCTTCCCCTTGGAGTGAATCTGTGTCCAAATCAGCTGGTACTGCCTGAGACATGGCCAGATCTGGTCCAGCAAACACCACACTGGATGCCATTTCTGTCATTTCAGAGCTTTCACCATCAAGAGAATCTGCATCTCCTTCTTGTCCTAGCCTTGCTCCCTCACTAAGTGAGTCATGATCTACATCTTCATGACCATCTCCATCCAAGGAATCTTTTTCTTCTCTTTCATCTCCACCACCTACTTCACTGAAATCAGAACTTCCAAACTGTGCACACTCCATGAGAACTCCAGATTCCAAAATGGAGACAATTTTTTGAGCTTCTACCTCCAGATCAGCAGCTATAGCAATTTCCCTTTCAAGTCTCTCAAATTCATTCAGAGATGTGCAAGAAGAAGCCTCACTTGGTCTGCTAGAACTTTCTACAGAACTTTTTTTCTCATCTGAGTCTCCATGACATTCCTGTTCAAACCTCTCAAAATCAGCCAGTGATGATGAAACAGAATTGGATGTATTTTCCCCTGAACCTCCTGAGCTCTTACTCTCTGGTGTATGCTTTTCCACAGAACTGGCTGAGCTGGAAGCAACAACTGTTTGTTCAAGTTGTTCAAATTCAGCCAGTGAGGATGCAATGGAAGTAGGCTCTTCTCCTTCTTTCAATTTTCGGAATCCAACAAATTTTCTTTCATCGTAAGAGCCCCCAAAATTGTCTCTGTCGACATCTCTCTCAATGGAGCTCAAAGAGCTGGAGATTGGTATAGCTTTCTCCAGCTTCTCAAACTCAGCCAAGGAAGAAGAAATGGAAACATCGTCTCTTTCTGCACCACGTCCAAAAAAGCGGAGGTTGGAGATTCCTGGAGACTGCTGGATGTTTGTGTCTGGAGAGCTTCCAAAATGGTCAGATAGGCCTGCCTCAGATTCTAAATCCTCCCTTTCAATCATTTCAAACTTATCCTCATCTGACATTTCTGTAATGATTGAAAGTGCAGCTCTGTCTACGAATTCAAATTTATCACTGTCATTAGAAGCATCACTTTCTCTGTCCTTTTCATCTTGAATTGTGACTGTCCATTCTTGAGATCTCTCCAAGGACATTTCATCATCTTCTGTATCTGCTAGGTCCTCTGCCATTTCTTTTCTATGCTCATCTGGAAAGGACACTTGAATATCTGAAGTGAAGGAAGATGTCATGGATGCAATCTCTGCAAGCCTGTTCTCATCTGCTTCATAATCTTCATTGCCCTCTGCTTCAGCAGCAACAACTGTGGCAAAACTGTCTACACTGGATGAATCACCATGATCTTCAGGACTAAGCATGGGCTCAACTACTTCAACTTCCTCAAACAATTCTGATCCAAATTCAAGCTCTGTATTCACAAAAAGTTGCTCCTCATGATGACCTACTGTGTGAATTGATTCGGTAAATGCAAAGCCTGATCCTGGATCAATTTCCTCTAAAAAAGATTGCTCCTTACGCTTTACGTCTGCTTCCTCTTCTGCTTCTGGAGCACTTGGTGTCAGAGGTTTTTCTTTTGTGACAATCTCTTCTGCTGAAGGTGTTGATTCCTCCTGCACAAAACTAACAGTATCAACTTCCTGCACATCTCCATCCTTCTCATGAAGTAACTCAGAGGCTATATTTTCAGTCTCCTCTTCTGTCTGTTGGGCCATTTGTGCCATCTCTTTTACAAAAGATTGCTTTGGTCCTCCCCACTGGTCTCTGGACCTGTCTGAGGTGGAGTGAATGAGCCACTTATAGGTGGAGTAAACATTCCAGATTGTGGTGGCGTAAAGTTCCCACCAAAAAATCCTTGTCTCAGAGCATCAGGTGTTGGTGAAAGAGGTCTGTCCAGGTCAGACTGTGATCCTGAGCTGATACACAATAGGTCAGTGGGTGAAAGACCAGTAGAGATGACACGATAGCTTTGTTCCTTGGCTTTTTCTGCTCCTGTATCCACACATTCCTCTTCATCAGATTCAGCAGGTGGTTCTTCTAATCTGATTAACTCCTCCTCTGGTCGCTCTTCAAACTCCTCCTCCTCTTCCTCCAGCTCTAATTCTTCATCTCCTTCTTGTAGAGCAGGCTCATCCTGCAGCAATGGTTCTCCACTCATAGCATATCCTTCTGGTACAGCCTCATCTCTTTCTTCATAGACTTCACTAAATGTTGTGTCTGCTACACTATCCAGAGCCCTCTTACCATGGTAAACAGAATCTTTACTAAAATGGTAAACTCTTTCATCAATATCCTCTCCCTCATCTCTTTCTGAAGAATACCTGCCAAGAGAGATTTCCTGTTCCATGTGCCTGCTAAATTCCTCATCTTCAGTAATATATGAAGAATGGATTTCTTCTTTTTCAGTTTCTGTCAAAGAAAGACCTGATTCACTTGCTGTCATGGACAGTGTGGATGCTACTGGCCATTCCTCATGTTTGAGCTGACCTGAAGTTGTGACAATGGGCTGTATAGGTGCTTCCACTACAGGGTAACCATTGTCCTTGTCGTCTTCAGGCTGCTGAATGTCTGGCTTGGCCTGACTGGTGGTCATGATTGATGGCTGAATGACATCTTCACCATCTGGTTCATCACCTTCACCTTCAACTTGCTGAATGTCTGGTTTAGCTTGTGAGCTGGTAGTCACAATTGGCTGAATTGGCTCTTCAACTTCTGGAGGACTACCATTGTCTTCAGGCTGTTGTATATCAGGTTTGGCTTGAACATATGGCATGAAAGAGGGTTTTATCCGTTTTTCTCCATCTGGATGATCATCACCATCATCATCCTCAGTGGGCTGCTGGACATCAGGTTTGGCTTGGCTTGTCGCAGCTATGGTTGGCTGTATTGGTTCTTCTGCCTCTCCATGGACATCTTCCTGTTCTTCCTCTGGCTGTTGTATATCAGGTTTAGCCTCCAGAGAACTGGCCATATCTGACTCTATGAGTTGAGGTTGGGCAAAGGGAGGTTCAGGCCAACTATCATCTTCCTGCTCTTGCCTTCTAACTGATGGCCCTTCATCATCTGCATCATATTCAGGAATGTAATCTACTTCAGTTGGCCCATTCAACACATGAACTTGACTCCTCACAGCCATGTGGTCAACTTCAGCAACAACACCAACATTCTGCTCTTCAAACGTATCTCTTTCTTCAGTATACGGCCCAAAGCCATTCTCCTTGGCCTCTCCTGATATACTCATTTCTGAAAACCTCACATCAGCATCATATTCAATCTCTGGTGAGCCCTCTTCTGATTTCAACTCATTCAGTGCCACTTCCTCATGTGGAGAACTCAAGTCATCATCCTGAAGAGTTGTGTCTTCTCCATCCTTTGAATCTGTTCTCTCTCCATGTCTAAGCATTTCTAGTATAGTGCTTGCACTCTGCAGACTACTGCTCAAGTCCTCTTTCTCTGAGCCTTCTCTTGGAGTTGACACTGGTGCTATAGGAACTGGTGGTGATGGACACAAATCTGTACCTGACAGTAAGTGACCACGAGGTATCACTGGTTCTTCCGGGGACAATTCTGATGTTTTATGTGGAGACAATGCATCTGTTTCAAACACATCATCCTCAGGGCTAGAGAGTATAGACTTTCCAGCAATCTCTATTGGTCCTTGTTTTTCAACAGTGTCTGGTGAAATGTCATAGGCTGTGACAACATGACAGACATTCCCGCTGTCCAAATCATATGATGCCGCTAGAAGAGTAGGTTCTACAGAAAGCTCAGATGATGACGAAGAAGCCTTGAAATCATCAACAGACTGCTCTGACACTCTAGTTGTCAGACGGTCTGTTTGAAAAGTAACTTTCTTTTCTACTGGCGGCGTGGATTTCAGAGTTGTGTCATCTTCCTCAATTTCATCAATCCCAGGAGTCTCTTCAATAGGTGACAGCTTTTCTTCTGTAGAATCTCTTTCTGTTTCTGAAGATTCATATATTTCATTGTCAGCAAGAGACTTGCCAACACTGTGTACAGCCATGGGGAAGTGGGTAGGATGTGCTGGTGGTGGCTGAACTAATGTTTCTTCAAACGTTGTGCTCAGTTTTTTACTGGAGCTCTCTCTAGATGGTGATAAAGATCTATCCTCTTCATCTAGAGACTCTTGAAGAAGTAGTTCTTGCTGTGCCATTCTGGATTCTTTACTCACTACGCTCATCATTTCACTTCGCTGTTCAGAGAAGTGGTATCTTTCCCCAGACACTCTCTGATACAAAAACATGGCATCTTCTTCCCTTTCATCAAATACAGAATGGACTGGTCTTGTGTTAGCCACCATATCAAATTCTGTGTCCTGTTTTGGAGTTTCTGGAAATTCAGGATCAAAGACTTGCTTGGCAATCTCACTCTTGACATGCTGCCGGCTTTCCATTATTGTTACCAGGACATCAGCATCGTGAGTATCATCAATCTGCTCATAAGGCTCACATGGATGAGACCTACCAATGCCCCCAGCAGACAACTCTGCTTCATCCTCACTGACCACACTGGTTGCAAATTCTTCTTGCTCAAGCTCAAATTTAACTCTACGTTTTGCTACTGATACTGAATTCAATGTTTCAGACTCATCGTAGAAGCTTTTTTCTAAAAATTCTTCATCTTTGGATTTATCTCTCCTATAAAATGTCCCCATGTCAATAGACTTCTGGGGTTTAACAGTTGACTTCTGCTCTTCAACAAAGGATTCTGAGAACTGCCTTTTGTACTGATGAGCTATTTCCCAAGGTAGTCTGGTATACTGGCCAGTTTGTTCATCAAATACTTCCACACCTCCACTGTCTGAGCTACTTTTAGATGAAACTTCATCAGATTCTTCATCATCTTCACCTAAGTCTTCACCTTCAGCTGTGACTTCTGGTTCTTCTGAGGTCTCTATCTGAGTCACATCTGTAAAACTGCGTCCAAGCTGTTGTGCCCCAATATCATCACATGGTATCTCTTTTTCCTCATCATCTCTAGCAACATCCTCCTCATGTTTTATATCAGTACTTTCTACAGTCTCTATCTCAGCTGTCTCAAAGCTCTTGTATTCATGTTTTATGCCAGAAATTTCAACAGTTTCAGTGTATGTCCGTTCATAGTGCATTTGAAAAGCCATTTCTTGTTTAAAGTCATCTGGGAAATCAAAAGCCACAGGTTTCTCCTCAAGGTCTTCAGGTGAAATATCTCTGGTTTCCTGTCTGATTAATTCTCTCTTCATTGAGAATGATTCACCCTTCCGCTCATCCTCCTCTTCATCTCTAAAAGCCATGTTGTCATAAGCCATGAAACCTTCGCCATCCCTCAACTCCACTTGACCCTCCCTTATCTCCCCTTCATCTTCCCTCTGCTCCCTAATCTCATCGCTTTCAACTTCCTGCTCAATTATTTCCTCTTCTTCACCTTCAACTTCATGGTCATCACTATGGCTAAGTCCACAAAGTTCTGGCTCCAGTTCCGTGTCATCTATATCCTCTACTTCTTCCTCTTCCACCTCATGTTCTTCCATTATTTCTTCTTGTTTATCCAAACTAACATCACTTCTAACATCAATAATCTCCACAGTGTCGGGATGGTGTCTGACTGCTTCATCATCAGTTTTAACTTCAACATCCTGAGTTTCGTACCCTACACTTTCTGAAGAAACATCCAATGCCCCACTGGTGATGATTTTTCTCTCTTCAAGTGGTGCCTCTTGGGCATCATGTATCTTAATCAATTCTTCTGTCCCTGCTGCATTAAACCCGAGAAGCTTCTCCTCATGCCCTTCCATATCTACAGGGGTTAGGTCGGACTGTTGTGTTTTCTTATCTTTGTCATGGCTTACACTGAGGGAACTGACTTCTTCAAAGCTAAAGGCTGGTTCAGTTGTCTGTGCTAAGACTGGTGAGAACTGGTCTTCTACATCGGTCTCTTCTGATGTTTCTTCACTCACTTCCCGGATTTCAACATCTAGGGAAAGAAGTGTTAGTCCATATGGATTTGGAGGGAAAACCATGTTATTGCCTCTCAAGGTTATTTGAACGTGTAACATTTTTGGAAAAAAGTGAAATGTGGAATTCTTGCTAAGTATCATCTGTGTAATGTGTAAGTCAGTTTACAATATCTTCATCCAGTTAGTTGCTACATACTGCATTTAAAAACAACTTCAGAAATATTGCAAGGAAAAACAATTTCTGTGATTATACTTTGGGGGCACAGCTTTTATTAAAGAATTCAGAGATATTAAAAGCAACTAAATTTGTTAAAGGCAAAGAAAATCATGCAAACAAACTGTATGTGAACATAAAACTGATGTATTCAGCAGACATTGTAAACATATTTTTTTGACTGTGATTTCAGTGTTAAAAGGCCTTAAATAACACAAAAGAAGAGCTCACACTAAAATGTAATGCTAAGGAAAACTGGACAGAAATCTGATAACCATTAGGAAAAAATGTAAATAAAAAGGTGATACAGCAATCCTAAATACCTTGATCATCAAAATCATCCAACTGTGCAACTTCTGAACTGGATGAACTCATTTTATCCACTGTGTGGATGGCCATGGCTGCCATATCCTGTCCCTCCTCCTCCACGATCTTTGCCGCTGCTGATGAAATGAAGACATAGAAAGAAAAAAAAAACAAGACCCCATGACTTCAGTTCTATCAGAAGTGAAGCAGGTTGTTTATGAGGGAGTTAGTAACTGAATGTAACACATATGACAGAGGTCAGGATGGGGAAAGTCAAGCAAAAAGTGACACACATCTTACACTATCGTAGTGCTTTTCAGCTGGCACTTGGCAAGGGCATGAAAATAAAATTTAATGAACCACATTTTGAACACATGACAGGAAAAACAAAAATCCACCTGCTGTACAAGAAAAGATTTGTTAATAAATCTTTTTTTAATCAGTCACAAGCAGGTGATGTTTTAAGGTGAATAATGTCAAATGACTGAATGATGGTGTCAGCCAACATTTTAATTCATTTAATCAGTTACACTTTGTGTGTTTAATTGGCTTGATGTCCAAGATAAAAAGTAGAAGTGATTTATAATTTCAGTACATTATGATAAGTGAAGGATGTCTTGTTCTGATTTTGCTACAGGAAGCTGAACAGCACTACACTATAATTATTAAGATGGGGAAAAGGGATCATGGATAATGTTTTATACTAAGTGGATGACTTAAGTTAAGTGGATGACTTAAGTTAAGTGGATGACTTAAGTTAAACTACAGATGATATCTTAAATTAAGTGGATGACTAAAGATGAACAACAGATATCTTACACTAAGTGGATGACTGGAGGCAAACTACAGATGACATCTTGTAACAACACATATACACACAAATATGTAAATGTAATATATGTAAGCAAGAAGGAAATAGTAGTCGGCAAAACCATGAATTATGAAAATCACTAACTGCAGAATTTTTAATGGTCCATTTAGCTTAGCACTTTTTGGTACTATCACATGTATTACTATGTGTACTCGTGGGCATATACTTCTGTGAGTTTAGTGGTTGACATATGGACAGACAGAGCGGATGGAGAGAGAGAGAACAAGCTGAGTTATAGCACGATACTGAGAGACACAGAGAGAGAGAAAGCAGTCCTACAATATAGGACTGGGCCTCAGATGTGATGAGGGTACAGTTATTTTAATTTGAAATAACACATATAAAATATAACAAGTAAGAGCCTTTCATAAATTGAATAGAAGGATTGAAATGATATGACAAGATCACCAATGTGAAACTGATGACAAGATAACCAATGTGAAACTGATGACAAGAGCCACACAAGTGAAACTGATGACAACATCACCAATGTGAAACTGATGACAAGATCACCAATGTGGAACTGATGACAAGATCACCAATGTGAAACTGATGACAAGATCACCAATGTGAAACTGATGACAAGAGCCACACAAATGAAACTGATGACAAGATCACCAATGTGAAACTGATGACAAGATCACCAATGTGAAACTGATGACAAGATCACCAATGTGAAACTGATGACAAGATCACCAATGTGAAACTGATGACAAGATCACCAATGTGAAACTGATGACAAGATCACCAATGTGAAACTGATGACAAGATCACCAATGTGAAACTGATGACAAGAGCCACACAAGTGCCAGTGGAATTAAAAATAAGAAGAAGACACTGGTGATGGATAGGACACACAAAGGAAATTTGCTGATAGCATTACAAGGCAGTCCATGTTCTGGAATCCACAATGTAAGAAAGGTAGAGAGACAGTAAACACACTCAGAGAAGAGGTGGAGACAGAAATGAAAAGGATAAAGAAGACATGGAGGGACCTTGAGCAGATGGCACAAGATAGGAGAACTTGGCATAAGTTTGTTAAAGGTCTCTATGCTCCTAAGGGAGCTGAAGGCTAATGAATGAACATATACTACAATCTCCAAAATGCTTGAACATGCCTATACCTGCTCCTACACGCGTAACAAAATGTTCATGAGGGGATGACATCTTACTACTACACACATTTGTAACCTTTTATCAATAATCCATGGGGTCAGCTGTGTTTTAGAAACCAGATTCTTCAGTTTTCAGATGTCGCCCAAATTGCGTTTAAAAATAGCCCAATTTCACACAAAACAGTCAAAAATCACCAAAATTGTGATCAACAAGTAACCCCAGATTTTCAGAATATTTCAGTTTTCAGATAAAAGATTATAGATTTATATATGGTGTAGGGAGCCGCGGTAGCATAGTGGTTAGTGCACTGGCTTCCTAGCTCAGTGATCTATGGTTCGATCCCCAGATGAGGTGGGATTTTTTTAGGCCGCAAACGGCTCCTGGGTCGACCCAGCCCCAGCTGGGTACCAGAGCAACTCCGGGAAGGTTAAGGCGGCCGGCGTGATGTTGACCACGTCACCCCTAGTGTGCCGATGGTCAAGAAAATATGGGCCTTATACCATATTCCCAATATGCCTCAATGGGCGTGTAACGGGATCCTTTTGTTTGTTTTTTATATGGTGTAGTCATGTACAAATATCTTATGTGACCACCTGCCATGAAAGAAACTAATGGCTCCTTGCATTTCTTACAGGGTACTAAACAGCTGGGTGACAAGTACGATACCAGGCAACTAAAGAAACCAGTGATGAGCTGATGTAACTTAAACATGTTTAGTACAAAGACTATCATCCATGTCATGTAAATGGGGCATAGTTATATCTCCTAACACAACAACATGACTTTATTCACCATTTTTAATTATATTAAAAGGTGTCCATTATGACGTTCTGTGTCACAAAGTTAAGGAATAGTATGGGTAAACAACACACTAACGGTCTGACAATCTACACATCTATCATGCAGCCCAATCATGCAAATATTTATACAAGTACATTTTGTTGTCTTTTCGTTGACTACCACTACATTCTGACTGCATTTATCCAATCAACTATGAAGCGATTAAATATCTAAAATTAAATTCACAGAAGCAGTATGGTTTCTGAAGACAAAGAAAATAAAAAATGGTACACAGGCCTCCACAGTACATGCACTATGAAGTAAAAGTGACAACTGAGAAATCAATGTTTACATGATCATGTGACTGTTTAAATGACAAATAACAAGCATCCTTGTTGCAGGAAACAGTAACAGTTCATGGGAGTGCCAAATGACTGGTGTGGGTTTTACCACAATGCTTATATGGTTGCCATGAAGGATTAGTCAGAACACCCTGAAAAGTACTGGCTGAAAGAGGCACTGGTGAAGCTGCAACAGACCCAGCTTGATGGAAGTGGATTTTACACTTCTCAGAGTGAAATAGAAGAAGCATATTATACCTAAACGTCTCCATGGAGACAAGGCAAGAGCTGATAAATAGCATACTTATTCCAACTCTTTGCTATAATAGTCAAACATGTTCACAATTTGATGTATAGGAGAGGTATACCACAGCATGGGAGATTAAGTCTGAGAAAAGATACAAATATCATAATAAGAGATAGAAACAAAAATGATAAGAACAAGAAGTTAGTGGAAGCAATATCATGCACTAGTTACACACATAAGCTAAAAATAAAATAGTATGGACATCTTTTCAGAATGCAGCCGAATCAGCAACCATTACAAGTCATCAGCAGCAGAAAATCTGGCTATATAATAAGGGGATGCCTGAAAGGAAGGTGCTCAGACAATGGTAAAGAAATCCTGGAAACGGTATGACACTAGCTAAAGCAATGCACCCTACATAAGAATGAAACCTGCTTCTCCTCATGATATTTACGGCATAAGTGGACAAAACTACAAATGAAATGACAGGAGGAAGACAGAAAATAAATTGTAGACACAGTTCATAATGTCATGGTGAGCTAGCAAGATGAAAGTTGTAGAACTGGAATGTTCACATAACCATGATGAGCTAGCAAGATTAAAGATGAAAGATGTAGAACTGGAATGCTTACATAATCATGATGGGCTAGCAAGATTTAAGATGAAAGTTGTAGACTGGAATGTTCACATGATCATGACAGGCTGGCAAGATTCAAGATTAAAATTGTAGAACTGGAATGTTCACATAATCATTACAAAAACAGTTTACAGATTGAGTTCTTTCTTGTAACTTCATATTTCTTACTCCTGCATGGAACCTGTAAATGAACATGTACTTTGATACTGTGTTGTTTGGAAGAACAAGGGACACTCCTGAAGCCAGAGCTACCAGGACTTCCTAGATAGAGCTAAACAGATGAGTCAAAACAGAAACTGACGCATAATAACTGCAGTCCTATGTTCCATGTTAAGTCAACCAGATGAAAATAATTTAAATTCTACTTGGCCATCCAAAGATGGAACTAGGTCATCTTTAAATAGGTTAATGATGAAGCACAGAAAAAGTCAAAGGGAGTCTGGACTGCTGATTTACCTTTCTTCTTCTAGGAAAATGACGACTGGGCATCTGGAATATTTGTATTCAATGAACAAAGAAAGACAGCACAGATGGCAGCAGAAATGAGAGACTTGTTGGCAATGGTTAGAACACACACTGAGGAAACCTGATAGCATAACAAGGCAGTCCCTGTTCTAGAATTCCTGGGTTGGAGAGGTAGGAGACCCACAAAGACATGAAGAAGAGAACTTGAGACAAATGAAAGGAATAAAGAAAACTTGAGCAGATGGCACAGGACAGGACTTGGCCTATGCTCCTTGGGGAGCTGACATTTAATGATAATGATGTTCCATGGAGAATGACAAAAATGCATGATGATGATGATGATGATGATGGTGATGACGATGGATGAGGATGATGATGGATGATGGTGATGATGATGGATGATTGATGATGATGGTGATGATTGATGATGATGATGATACTGCATTGCACCAGATTACACACAGGATTGTCTCATTTGAAAGCATATAAACTTAACAAAAAGAAAATTAATGGTCTGCAAAAAAAAACAACTTTTGGCCATTTCTTCTGACATAATTCAGACACAAAACAAATAATGCTCTAGTTGAAATTGACAAAAAATAGCTGACTATAGCAAGTTCATTCGGGGGGGGGGGGGGGTTGGTTGTGTGTGTGTGGAAATATACATACACACAAACACACAGAGAAATGAAAATTGTAATCTATGTACAACTGAAGGATTTGTGGAATTTTCACGTCAGAGATTCAAGATCTGTTGCAACAAGCTGACAAAATGCATTCCGTACAATGGTAAATATAAAATTATAGAACAAAATGCATTTGATACAAATGGCAAATTTGAAAAGTATACAACTAAATGCATTTAGCACATGCGGTAAATATAAAATTATGAAACAAAATGCATTGGATACAGAGTGTAAATATAAAATTACAGGTATCCTTAATTTCATTTCAAATCTATATGCTGTACGTATATGTACAGCCAAGAAGACATAAACGTACAGAACTGAAACAACAGACTGGCAAAACAAAACCAAAAAAATGCTTGATGCAAACTTTACCATGCAGTTCCCTTGATCTGTCAATTTTCCTCTTCCCCAAATGAGTGATTAATGCACACCCCCCCCCCCCCCCCCCCCCCCAAGCACATTCAATTGATTAACATGCTTAAAGATCAACAAACCCATGCCTGTGTATAAAAACAACTTGAAGCAATAAAGATATAGAAAGCAATAAAGATATAGGAAGCAATAAAGATATAGGAAGCAATAAAGATATAAGAAACAAATATTTGCAGCTAAATGCATAAACTGCAAAGCAGAAGACTAGAACAGACTGGGCGAGCTGGCCGGACGTACTGTTTATTATATAATGTTATTCAGTTTCAGCAGTTTCAAAGACTGATGCCTCAGAGTTCGAACTCCGGCCTGCCTGAACAATTCTTTTAGGTAAATTTTAATTTAAAATTTGTTATGAAAAAAAATATCTGCCTAAGTTGAAAAAAATCAAAATCAAAATGTCATGCAGACTATATTTCTATCAAATGCTACTAAGAGGTCAAAGGGTAAAAAAATCTCAATCTGTAAAAGTGAAAATATTTGCAAATAAACAAAGATAAACTGTTGTTGTCTTAAAGAAAACAATAATAATTAAAATATGAAATAAAATGTGTGAAATTACCTTGCTCAATATTTTTTGTGTGTGGTGGAAACATTTACAATGAACATGCAGTTCCAGATTAAGGGATTTAACAAAATAGAAATAAAAATAATGCATAACAAACACTGCTGATGGAATTTGTTAAAAAAAAAAAAAAAAAAACCAGAACTGAGGGGAAATAACTAAAAATTGATGTCACTCTGAAATGCTTAAAGGTTATCTTTGATGTGCTTAATGATGGATGCATAGCTGCCTGATGAACACAAGCACAAAAAATAATAATGCGTGAACTGAGCGACTGACTCACCTTCCAGGTCATGGTGGGCAAGGTGGTCGCCAGGTTCTAACTGACTCTCTAGGTCAGACTTAGTTTCAGATTGTGAGGTGAAGCTGCTAGCTTTGTACTCAGACTTGGCTTCATGTTCTGTGAAACTGGATTGTCTAAATTCTGCTTCTGATGCCTTCATTTCTAGTTTTTCTTCATAAGTGTACGAATAGTTAGTTTGCATTGAGAATGTTTCTCGCTGACTTTGTTCAGAAAACCATTCTCTCCCAAATTGGATTCCTGTTTCTAGTTCTGATGAAGCAGATTCTTGAGTTCTCTGTGTTATTTCCACTCTTTCACGAACATCCTCTGAATGTGTGATATACTCTTTCTCCTCAGCATCTTCACCTACCTGAATGCCAACATATCCTCCTCTCTCTTCATCCTCCTTCATATATTCTCTTTCTTTCTCATATGTCTCCTGATCTCTCAGACTCATGCTGACCTCATGTGCCGGTATAAGCAGACCCTCCTCAAACTCTGTCACCTGGCCTTCTTGAATTTCCTCTTGTGAAATATCATCGAAATGAGCCGGAGGAGAGCTATGGCCGACTTCCAAACTCAGAGTCTCTTTAGAGTCTTCCTTCTCTTGCAAAGACTTCTGAGACTCAACATAATCCTCATACATATCGTATGCAACATCTTCTCCTTGTTGAATGATTTCTTCAGCCTTACCGTCATCAAGCTCCTCTCTTTCATCTCTTGAATGACCCTCACAAGGTTCAGCCGAAAACTCCTCTGATTGTGACAGAGTCCATACCCTTTCTCTTAATTCCTCCTGAGTCAATGTCATTCTCTCTTTCTCCATCTCCCTCATGTAAGCCTGATACAACTGTTGTCTGTCTTCAACATTATCATCAAGAGGACTTTCACCATAGAACTGTTCATTCGCAGAGTCTGTGCCATCTACTTGCTGTCCACTCTCAGAACTGACCCCTGACATTGTGTTGTTGTCTGTGCCTGCGACAGAAATGCGGTCCAGCCCAATCATCAAAGCTGCATCGCTGGAAGCTGTAGACATAGCATCAGCATCAATGATGGCCTTCTCCAGATCCTGCTCCCACTGCATAGGAGATCCTGGAGCAGAAAAAACAAATAAAAATCTATGGATATCAGCAAGCAACACTTTCATGATGAGACAAGCTGTTAGTACTGAGAAAAGTACAAATACAAGTCTGGCCAACAAAACAAACCTGCACAAGTTCAATGGCACTCTACAAGTTTGGCCAACAAAATAAACCTGCACAAGTTCAATGGCACTCTACAAGTTTGGCCAACAAAACAAACCTGCACAAGTTCAATGACACTTTACAAGTTTGGCCAACAAAACAAACGTGCACAAGTTCAATGGCACTCTACAAGTTTGCAAACAGGGTTCATTCATTCATGACCCTTCAGCTCCTGAAGGAGCATAGGCCTTCAACAAATGTATGTCAAGTCCTCCTGTCATGTGCCATTAACTCAGGGTCTTTGTCATGTGCCATCAGCTGAGGGTCCTCAACATTTCCACTCCATCGTCTGTTCTCCGTCTGTTATTTCAATTTACTTCTGTTTCTTTTACCCTGAGAATTCCAAAAGAAGGACAGCCTGGTAATGTGCAACAGAGGTTTGCTCAATGTTGGTCATATCTATCTCTTATTCCAATGACACTTGTCTAGTTCTTCTTCTTGTCACCAGTTCCACATTGATGACCTTGTCATATCTATCTCTTATTCCAATGACACTTGTCTAGTTCTTCATCTTGTCACCAGTTCCACATTGATGACCTTGTCATATCTATCTCTTATTCCAATGACACTTGTCTAGTTCTTCTTCTTGTCACCAGTTCCACATTGATGACCTTGTCATATCTATCTCTTATTCCAATGACACTTGTCTAGTTCTTCTTCTTGTCACCAGTTCCACATTGATGACCTTGTCATATCTATCTCTTATTCCAATGACACTTGTCTAGTTCTTCTTCTTGTCACCAGTTCCACATTGATGACCTTGTCATATCTATCTCTTATTCCAATGACACTTGTCTAGTTCTTCTTCTTGTCACCAGTTCCACATTGATGACCTTGTCATATCTATCTCTTATTCCAATGACACTTGTCTAGTTCTTCTTCTTGTCACCAGTTCCACATTGATGACCTTGTCATATCTATCTCTTATTCCAATGACACTTGTCTAGTTCTTCTTCTTGTCACCAGTTCCACATTGATGACCTTGTCATATCTATCTCTTATTCCAATGACACTTGTCTAGTTCTTCTTCTTGTCACCAGTTCCACATTGATGACCTTGTCATATCTATCTCTTATTCCAATGACACTTGTCTAGTTCTTCATCTTGTCACCAGTTCCACATTGATGACCTTGTCATATCTATCTCTTATTCCAATGACACTTGTCTAGTTCTTCTTCTTGTCACCAGTTCCACATTGATGACCTTGTCATATCTATCTCTTATTCCAATGACACTTGTCTAGTTCTTCATCTTGTCACCAGTTCCACATTGATGACCTTGTCATATCTATCTCTTATTCCAATGACACTTGTCTAGTTCTTCTTCTTGTCACCAGTTCCACATTGATGACCTTGTCATATCTATCTCTTATTCCAATGACACTTGTCTAGTTCTTCATCTTGTCACCAGTTCCACATTGATGACCTTGTCATATCTATCTCTTATTCCAATGACACTTGTCTAGTTCTTCATCTTGTCACCAGTTCCACATTGATGACCTTGTCATATCTATCTCTTATTCCAATGACACTTGTCTAGTTCTTCTTCTTGTCACCAGTTCCACATTGATGACCTTGTCATATCTATCTCTTATTCCAATGACACTTGTCTAGTTCTTCTTCTTGTCACCAGTTCCACATTGATGACCTTGTCATATCTATCTCTTATTCCAATGACACTTGTCTAGTTCTTCTTCTTGTCACCAGTTCCACATTGATGACCTTGTCATATCTATCTCTTATTCCAATGACACTTGTCTAGTTCTTCTTCTTGTCACCAGTTCCACATTGATGACCTTGTCATATCTATCTCTTATTCCAATGACACTTGTCTAGTTCTTCTTCTTGTCACCAGTTCCACATTGATGACCTTGTCATATCTATCTCTTATTCCAATGACACTTGTCTAGTTCTTCTTCTTGTCACCAGTTCCACATTGATGACCTTGTCATATCTATCTCTTATTCCAATGACACTTGTCTAGTTCTTCTTCTTGTCACCAGTTCCACATTGATGACCTTGTCATATCTATCTCTTATTCCAATGACACTTGTCTAGTTCTTCTTCTTGTCACCAGTTCCACATTGATGACCTTGTCATATCTATCTCTTATTCCAATGACACTTGTCTAGTTCTTCTTCTTGTCACCAGTTCCACATTGATGACCTTGTCATATCTATCTCTTATTCCAATGACACTTGTCTAGTTCTTCTTCTTGTCACCAGTTCCACATTGATGACCTTGTCATATCTATCTCTTATTCCAATGACACTTGTCTAGTTCTTCTTCTTGTCACCAGTTCCACATTGATGACCTTGTCATATCTATCTCTTATTCCAATGACACTTGTCTAGTTCTTCTTCTTGTCACCAGTTCCACATTGATGACCTTGTCATATCTATCTCTTATTCCAATGACACTTGTCTAGTTCTTCTTCTTGTCACCAGTTCCACATTGATGACCTTGTCATATCTATCTCTTATTCCAATGACACTTGTCTAGTTCTTCTTCTTGTCACCAGTTCCACATTGATGACCTTGTCATATCTATCTCTTATTCCAATGACACTTGTCTAGTTCTTCTTCTTGTCACCAGTTCCACATTGATGACCTTGTCATATCTATCTCTTATTCCAATGACACTTGTCTAGTTCTTCATCTTGTCACCAGTTCCACATTGATAACCTTGTCATATCTATCTCTTATTCCAATGACACTTGTCTAGTTCTTCATCTTGTCACCAGTTCCACATTGATAACCTTGTCATATCCATCTCTTATTCCAATGACACTTGTCTAGTTCTTCATCTTGTCACCAGTTCCACATTGATAACCTTGTCATATCCATCTCTTATTCCAATGACACTTGTCTAGTTCTTCATCTTGTCACCAGTTCCACATTGATGAACTTTGTCATATCTATCTCTTATTCCAATGACACTTGTCTAGTTCTTCATCTTGTCACCAGTTCCACATTGATGACCTTGTCATATCTATCTCTTATTCCAATGACACTTGTCTAGTTCTTCATCTTGTCACCAGTTCCACATTGATAACCTTGTCATATCCATCTCTTATTCCAATGACACTTGTCTAGTTCTTCATCTTGTCACCAGTTCCACATTGATGACCTTGTCATATCTATCTCTTATTCCAATGACACTTGTCTAGTTCTTCATCTTGTCACCAGTTCCACATTGATGACCTTGTCATATCTATCTCTTATTCCAATGACACTTGTCTAGTTCTTCATCTTGTCACCAGTTCCACATTGATAACCTTGTCATATCCATCTCTTATTCCAATGACACTTGTCTAGTTCTTCATCTTGTCACCAGTTCCACATTGATGAACTTTGTCATGTCCATTTCAATTGTTCTATTCAATGTATGCATCCATTTATTAAAGTCTAAGTTCTTGGTTGTTGTTTTTGTTGTTATCCATGTTTCACAGCCATATAATAGGACTGACTTGACATTTAAGTTGAAGGTTCTTATTTTTCTGATGCACCCGATTGCTTTTGATTTCCATATATTTCCTAAATCAATAAAAGCTCCTCGTGCCTTTTGTATCCTTATTTTGATAATGTCTATCCCTCCAATTTTGTCTATGTTGTTACATATGACTCTACATCTTATAGGGGTCATTCTTCAAGTGCAATTATATTTCCCACATTTATTCTCATTGTCTTTATCTTTTCTCTGTGTACATTTTAGATCCATCTGCTGTGACCCCTCATCAAGTATTTTCATTTTGTCTTGCGTGTGGTTATGGGACAGAGGAGCAAGGTCGTTGGTTAGATCATTAAGCTATTCAGTCAGAGTCTAATGTGTCAATGTTTTCATTACCAAATCATCAAGGCTAAGATTGCTGGAATTTGGCATAAAACGTAAGACTTGCAGGGGTGGACACATGAGAGGATGCATCCGCCATGTTGTGACGTATAATGGAAATATAGCCTACAGTAATCTGACAGCCTTGTAATCCCGTTAACGGTCTATGATTTGCTAGCAAAGCCATGCATTTTTCTGCCTGTCTTACACAAGCTTAATCTTCATCCATGCCTCTTTTCCTTGAACATAAACATACGAAGTTGTTTACCAACTTTCACGACCTGCCAGTCATAACAGGGAGCGAATCAGGTTTGTTTATCAAGTTTCTCACGCGAGCTGATCTATCAATCATCGGATACCTGACAGACCGCACATGGAAAAACAGTTAACTCTTTGATCTTCAGAAGCGGGGAAAATCTCTGAGAACCCAGTTACACGGTTTTAAGTCTCTGATGTCGATTAGCAACGTCCGACAGAGCAACCGTGAAAGCCTTTTATCTGGGGAACTTAGGTTTCTGATTCTCTCGATACACATGGTAACGTCTTTCTATAGATCATACAACCATGATGATATATAAACTGTCTTTCTAAACCAGCTATCAGTCATCACTCAGAATTTTTGGAATAGTCTAAGCACACAGTAGCTAGAACCATTTCGCTTAATGTGTTAATAGCATTCGTGGGGATCTTTTCATGAGGATTTTCTGGTAATAGAAATTAGTGCTTAAGTGTTAAAGCTTTTACCATTATAATTCACTTAGAGTTCTAGCTGTTAAGAGCAGTGAAATATACTACTCGTCAAAAGTCAAGGGCCACCCTATTATTTTCAATACACTTTTATATAAGCGCATAGAATGATTAAATGAAGGACGTTTTTAGTAAAAATGGGTGCAATATCTTCCTCTGACAGTGCTCTATGCACGTTAAGCATAAAAACAACTCACCGACAACCATGGTGATCACGTGCAATTTGGTTTGCTGACCATAAATTCACATTTTTAATCTGTTTTTTCAAACTTCCATACAACCAAACAGGTGAAGTAATCGTGCTGATTGACATTCCACGTGCAATGGCGACTTTTCGTGAACAGAGTTCACTCTTAATTTGTTTTACAGTCAGCAGACTTAGGGTAGTTTCATCACTTGCAAAAACCATGCCACCGAGAAGAAGTCTTGACACCTTACAAAGAATGAGGGCTATAGCGTGGGTTAAAAGTGGTTTATCTGTCCGTGAGGTTGCTAGACGGCTTGCAGTGTCACACTATTCTATCCAAAGAATTTTGGAGAGATTTCAGGCCACAGGAAGTGTGGAGGATGGCCACCGGCCAGGTCGCCCTAGATGCACCAATAGACATGATGACCGGTACCTCTTGTTGTCAGCCCTGCGCCATTGAACAGTGACTTGATCCACTCTAAGATGTCAGCTGAGACAAACTGTAAACGTTAATGTCAGTCAAAGCACCATTCGCAGACGTTTACATGAAATTGGACTGGCTGCTTGACGTCATGCAGTCAGAATCCCTCTTACTCCTGCTCATCGCAGAGCTCGTGTTGCTTGGTTTCGCGAGCACATCCAATGGACAAGGCAACAATGGAGTCAAGTTCTCTTCACTGATGAATCTCGCTTCACTGTGTCGTTCAATGATGGCAGGATTCGAGTTTGGAGACGACCAGGTAAGCAATTTACTGATGACACAATTCGAGAGGTGGATCGTTATGGTAGGGGTTCTGTCATTGTCTGGGGAGGCTTCTACAGACATGGCAGGACCCTACTCTACATCATCCAAGGCAACTTGACCGGCCCAAGATACCAGAACGAAATCTTGAGACCAATTGTTCAGCCTGCTCTGGAGGCCATAGGTGGTAATGCCATCCTCCAAGATGATAACACTCGACCCCATCGAGCTCGTGTGGTGAATGAGTTTATTCAGCAACATGGGTTCATCAGGATGGCGTGGCCAGCTCATTCACCTGACCTTTCTCCGATTGAGCACCTCTGGGATGTCCTTGGTCGAAGATTGTCAACAAATCACCCCCTGCCAATGGATGTTGCACAGCTGACTGCATTTCTGCTTCAGGAATGGCAAGCTGTTCCTCAGGATACTCTTCGGACCCTTGTGGACTCGATGCGTCTACGCTGTCTTGAATGCCTTGCTGAAAACGGTGGTCATACCCGATTTTGAAATGTCTATTTGTCCAATATCTATTGTGTGACTTTTGAAAAGGTGGGTGACACACTTCACAGCTTCATTGCGTTTGAATGTGTGTTTCCATTTCTTTACGTGACATGTCAATTTGGTATTCAATAAATGCCGTTTTGACTGATACCAATTACGTTTATATCAGATTTGTTTTATGGTTTCAACCAAGGTTTTTCTAAGTGGCCCTTGACTTTTGACGAGTAGTATAATAATAACGCGTAGCTATTTTATACCAGAGGTTCAGTTTAATGTTAATTTTACCACCTGCTTTCTCACACAAGAAGAGACGTTTTAGTTGACTGAGTATATGCTAGGCGCGACGGATAGTGACAGAATAGAATTCATGATATATTTCATTTTGTGTATTAATAGTAAGTGACTGTTATTTAATACCATACGATGACCAACAGACGCCGACAATTTAATAGATATTAACGACAGGCGATATTTATGTAAGTGCGCGTATGGATAATTGAATAATAATTGACACTGTAAGCGGATCGTTAACGCGTGCGCAAAGGGGGCGGGGGAGGGTTGCATACCTTCATCCGACCTGAAATTGCAGCGTGGGGGAAAAGCGACACGCGATAGGATAGGCTAAAGTCACCGTGTGCCTTTTAACTTTAATCAGGACTGACGGAGTGGATAAGAGATCGTCTTGTCCCCGTTCGTGTGTATATATATATATATATATATATATATATATATATATATATATATATATATATATATATTATATATATATATATATATATATATATATATATATATATATATATATATATATATAGGATAGTCGCATTTTTCCATAATGTTTTTTTATTCTTAGCCGACCTGATCACAAGCGCGTCCAGAGATTATTTTCTTCTTCATTTACTGATTGGTAAATGTTTGTCTTTTTCTTGGCTGGTGCGTCCCCAAGTTCATTTTTGAACAGGATTGGCCAAAGATACAAATAAACATTTAACTGGTAAAACCCAGAAATAGTTTGTTCAATTTTATCAGCCCACTGGGGTGTAAAACCAATAACATTACTCCCGACTTTTGACAGTCGTAGCCAAGTGGATTTTATCCAGAAGAGTTACGCTGTGTCAGAATCGGCAATCACTAAAGAGCCAGCAGATAAGATTACCATCATTTATCAATTGTAACAGTTTTTTTTAGCAACCAGATGTTTCCCAATACTGGAAGTATTCTCCTCTGTTTACTGTGAATCCAAGATCTCGGTTTCTACACTAACTATTCGAAGTGACATTTGTTCATCCAGGAATAAACCATCAAATTAGGCGTCCACCTTATTAATCTTATTTATTAGAGGATCGACTGGGGCCAATTTGGGAAATACACCTGACATTTTGTATATTCAGGAACCATTGTAATTCCAAGGGATATCACCAAGATTAGGTAAGCGTGATTGAGTGGCCACTGTATGTCAGAGAGAGAGTGAATATTTTTCTTTATTACAGTATCTGTACCAACCTGGGAGTTGGCTTAAAATTGTTTACTTTACTGAGTAGCATTTAGTAGGAACTTTGTTTTTCTTTACTGTCTATTCTGTAACATAGTGCTGACCTTTAGGTTATTAACTTGTTGGGTTCTTTTCTCAATAGGGGGTAGGGCACAGTTATTTCCTATGTATGTATATCTGATTTTATTTGATTTGTCTTTAGATGTGTTGTCAAGTTTAATGATAATAAACAACAAAAGAAACTTAACTTTGTGTGTTGGTCAGACCCATACCCAATTAACTGTAGTTTTTCACGTTTGTGTGTCTTGTTGTCACATAGCTGTGTGTGTGTGTGTGTGTGTGTGTGTGTGAGTTAAACTTATATTTATATGTATGGGGAGGGAAAGATTGTCTTGTACTAAATTATAGTCGTATGGATAGGCTGGACAAGAGAAACTTACTCATTCCAGAGACAGATCTTCTCCTTAAGCTATTCACCCGTGAAATCTATCTACACCTTTATTTCTCACGTACTTATCACCCTCCACTCTACTCAGACGGGACCATAAATAACTACCAAACCTACCTGTACGACAGATGTATACAACCATCGTGCTACAGGAACTGTTAGCCTTCATACCCTTCAACGTTTGCTGAGGGAGAATTAGCACCTATGGGTTTGCCTAGAGTGCAGTTATGTTGATTCTGATCAACAAAAACAATTGCCAAATCTGTAGTCGGTACTATGACTGACTGTGCACTCATGCATTAACAAAACTCTAAATACACACACATATTACTCCAAAATCTATTCTCATTTAAAAAAAAAAAATACTCAAATCTCCCTCATATCAAGTACAGAAATAATACCCTTAACAAAAACTGTTTCATCATTTCCCTGTTCACTCTTTAGGGAGCAATGGGGTCAACCCAGCACCAAAGCATTCATGTATTTTTGCAATGGTTGGCTTCTGTAGTTATTTGTTGCCAGATCCATGACTAACCTCATATTAGTAGCTTCTTATGATGTGCCTGAGGTGTTCCATCATTTTAGGACATTTTATCTCCAATTTTTCTGATGCTCGTCTCTGAAATGCTATATACAAATATACTGCACACTTCATGCTCAAAACTGTTAAAAAAAATAATTGTCTTTTCTAATTCCAACAAAACTCACCTGTTTCTTGCTCTGGTGAAAGTGCTTCCTCAGCACTCAGGACCCGCTGCAAGCTCTCTTGGTCTTGAGAAGCAATAAGAGTGAAGTCTGAGGGGGATGGTGGTCTGTCAGAGCCTGCAAACTCTACACTCATCTTTTCACCATCTTCTTCCTCAGCCTCCTCCTCCTCCTCATCATCATAATCCTCATGCTCTTCATCATCATCCTGAAGACTATCCTTTTCAATGTCTGTGTCAAACTGGACATGGAGTGTGTCTTGCTGAGTCAGTACTTCACCTCCCATGGCTTGAGGGCTGGCAGGTATTGTCTGTGGTGTGAGACCCAGAGATATTTTTAGTTTCTCCGTATCTTGTGAGGCAATAAGTGTAAACTCTGAAGGAGATGGAGGCCTATCTATTCGGTCCATACCATCATCAAATTCATCCTCGGATGATGACAAGTCATCCTTATCTTCACGTACTCTGGAAAATTTCTGTTCAATGAAAATCTGCTGTGAGATATCAGCTAAAAATTTTCCTTCAGACTCATATTCCTCCTCATCTGCTTCATGCTCATACTCCGATCCAGTCATGGTGTACTCAGAGCCGGTCATTGTCTCACTCTGGGCAGTAAAGCTGGAGCTGCTCATCATCTCACTGGCAGCTGTGTAGTAAGATCCTGTCCCAGTTGTTTCACTCTGATACTCAACATCACTAGGGGAAGTATAGTCAGATCCAGATATACTGGATGCCATAAATGTCTGACCAGGTTCTCCGGATTTTTCTTGTTCACTTCTTGTAAGTACAGACTCTTCTTGAGGCTGGGAGGAAGCTTCAGGATCTAAGAATTCTTCATCCTGACTATCTTCATCAAAGTCTGCCATTTGTTTCACCTCACTATATTTTATTTCCACTTCTGTGATCTCCTCCTCCAGGTCACTTGGAGATCCTGAACGATCATGTACTTCAGTGGAGGATGTGGGGTACAGTGGTGATCTAGGAAGATGTAAGCCCATGTTCATGCCATCAATGAGCCCATGACTCTGGCCATAATCATCTCTTGTTTGTTGTGAACAGGGAGACAATTCATTATCAGTGTGTGGGAACCTTTCTGGTTGTGGTTCCTCTGATACTCCATAGCTGGTGTCAAAAGTAGTTAATCTTTCTCTGTCATCCTGGTCTGGCCTAGTTACATCTTGTAACACCTCCAAGAACTGTTCTGTTCTGTCAATGAATGTTTCTGGAAAGGCCGCTACTTCCTCCTGGATGTCTGTGGCTTCCATGTTTATATCAATCTCTTTTATCTGATGAAAGTGCTCTTCTGGGAAATCATCCTCTCTTTTCTCAAATTTTTCTTCATGTAAGTATTTCTCTGTTTCTTCTGCCTGTGCAACATCTGTTGCATCCATGGAAAAAGTATGTCCCTCATCAGTAAAAGAGTCAGACCTCGCAACAGAACCTTCCATTCTTTCAGTGACAAATTCATTATGCAAAACATCTACAGTCTCTTCAAGCTTGGTTTCCATTCTATCTACGGACTGCGTACTTTCTTCAAGGGAACTAGTTTCAAGAACTGAAGAGTCTAACTTCTCAAATTTTTTTTCAAGCCTGTCTATGGACTGCTCTAATTTACTACTAACCTCAGTTGTGTCATCTTTTATCTCCGCTTCTTCAAACTGGGATGTGAATTCTGCATACTCTGTCCTTATCTCAGCACAGACAAAACCATTTCCTCTTTCTACAGGAAGCTCTCCTTCCAGCTCATGACCCATCATATCTTTCTCATGCTCCTCCTCATACTGATCATCATCAAGTTCATCTTCAGACATTAGATCCTCCCGAGCTTGCTGGTTTTCTAGTGCTTGCATTTCAGCCATTATGCCCATGTAAGGCCCTTGTTCTTCCTCTTCAGACTCCCTCTCAGTCTCAATCTTCCTGGTTGTTTCAATACTCGTGTGAAGAGCTTCTTGGACAATGGCTCTACTAAGCTCAACTTCATACTCCACTTCGCTGCCTTCCTCTGTCTCTTCCTCGACCAGAAGAGCTACAGTTTTATCAGAAGTTTGACCAGAGTCAGCTGTCAACTCGTCAGCCAGCTTTTCAGAATAAGAATCTGACACACAGATATCTTTGCCACCTTCATCAGAAACTTGCTTCTGAAGCTCCAAAACTAGCTTTTCAACCCTTTCTCCTGCCTCATCTTCTCCTTTCACCTCAATGTCTATGTGATCTTCTTCTTCAAAATCTTCTTGCTCCACTGTGTCCTGAATAGACAATTCATGTGCTTGATATTCTTTCATTGTGGACTCTTGATAAGCTTCCTGGAATGTTTCGTATTCTTCTGTCAACTCCACTTTAGCATCAATGGCAACAGAAACTTCTGGTTCGTGTTCATACTTTTCAAAAGCTCTGTCAATATCTTCTATTATGATTTCTGCATGCTCTCCCACCTTAGCATCTATAGGAACAATAATTTCTGGCTCAGCTTCATATTTTTCAAATACTCTGTCCAAATCTTCTATTATGATTTCTGCATGCTCTCCCACCATAGCATCTATAGGAACAATAATTTCTGGCTCAGCTTCATATTTTTCAAATACTCTGTCCAAATCTTCTATTATGATTTCTGCATGCTCTCCCACCTTAGCATCTATAGGAACAATAATTTCTGGCTCAGCTTCATATTTTTCAAATAGTCTGTCCAAATCTTCTTCCTCATCACACTCCATGTATCCAGATATTTCCTCTGTGCCCTCTTCTTGGACTTCTTTTAGTAAAGGTTCTATCCTCATGGAATACTCCCTTTCATCTATTGATAGTCCTGGTAATTCTCTATGCTTGTCATCAACTGTTTCTTCTAAATCAGCTCTAACATCATCAGAAATGTCACACGTGGCATCAGTGACATACATTTCTTGACATTTGGCCAGGTCACTCTCTGGGGATTGTTCTGGAATCTGCTCAAGTGAGGTTTCTGTGACCATGTGTACTTGCTGTTTCATGTCTTCAACTGATTCCATACTAGTACCTTCATTGACGGTGTATGGCTCAGACAACTCTAAATCTCTGGATATATTGTCCTCATCATCCTTATACTCTTCTTCTTCTTCTTCCTCCTGCTCCACTTCTTCTTCCTCCTGCTCCACTTCATCTTCACTGTCTTTAGAGTACTGAGACATGAGAGCAGCAGTTAGCTGTTCCTGTTCCTCAATTTCCTGATCTAGCTCCTCATCAATATCTTTTGCTGCAAACTCTTCCTCAACATCTTTCACAAACTCCTCATCTTGATCCAAAACATTCTCATCATCAAGATTTTCCTGTTCTTCTGGGGAGGAGCCAATAGCTTTTTCTGAGACAGAGACAGATTCTGACTCCTCATCAGGCAGGGCTAGAAGCTTTTCTGCCTTTTCTAATGCTTCAACTTTTTCAATGCCATCCTCTATAGCAGAGCTGACACTTGGTGAAATATCATGTACTTCTGAGATGAAAGTTTCAGGGCAAACTTCTTGCTCTTCTTTGACTGCACTTTCCTGCAGTGTTTCAGTCATTACTTTTTCTGGCTCATAAAATTCCTCTGTTATTTTTATGTGCTCAGAGACAATATCTACTGCTGTTGTTGCAACGTCATAATCAATCTCAGAAGTTGTTGATTCAAGAATAACTGCTTTGTCTTCTTGCAAGGGTGACAGATCAGACACATGTGATTTGACTGTTGGGGAAATTTCTTCCTCTTCTGCTACATCTTCAACAGTTTCCGCAGCCATCTGAGTTCCTTCCTCAGTTTCATAAAGTTCTTCTATTCCAGATGAAGTCATTACATTGACCTCGTAAAACGATTCACCTTCCTCCATTTCTTCAATTTCAATAGATCCCATTTGTGTTTCAATCAGCACTCTGTGATGAGGTGGAGCTTTTGCCTCTCTCATAGCATCTGCTCTTTCCTCTACTTCTACAGAGCTCTCAGTATACTGTATGGCTTGTTCTTCAACTTGATCTGTCTGTGAAAATCTGTGCACTTCCACTTCTACAGCAGTTTCATCATGAGTGTCTACATCCGGCTCCTCAACCTGCAATATTTCTTGTATTGTAACTGGTGATACCAGTTTTTCTACAAGATCTTCATCTGAGATTTCTTCTTCCCATTTCTTCTCTACAGTAGGTTGTGCAATGTCTCTGTCTTCTTCCATGTCTTTCACATGATCTTCAAAGCCAATTTCTTGATCACCATCATATGTTTTCTCTTCAGTAAGTTGGGCAATGTCTGAGGCAATCTTGTCCCTGTCTTCTTCAAAGCCAATTTCTTCTTGATCACTTTCCTCTAGTGTTTCCTCTACAGTAGCTTCAACTTGTTCATGCACAGTTAACATCTTCTCAGTTTGGTCTTCCATTGTGTACTCAGCTTGTTTTTCATACATTCTTGGTTCTTCATGTTCCAGAACTTCTGTAGTTTTCATTGGCCTGCCTACCATCACCAATGCAGCAGCTCGAACCATCTCCTCCTCTGTTAGCTCTTCCTTGTTAAGAAATTCCCAATCATCACACCTGTCTTCTACATCTTCCTCAGCTCCGAAGTCTCCTTCAAGGTCATGGTCCAGTTTTTGCCTCCTATCATCTGTTAGCATAAACTCATGTTTGTCTTTCTCATATGTCTCTTCAGTTTCTTCCCTGTAATGAAATGCTTGCCTCTTTGAGCCACCTACAGATTCTTGTGTAAAATGGGTTTCAGTCAGTCTCTCTTCCTTTTGGTACTCATGAATGCTGGAAGTATGCTGTGTTTCAATAATTTCACTGGTGTAGTATTCTTCTAAAACCTTGGAGGAAGAACAAACCACAGAAATGGTATCTGAAGGTTCATATCTAGGTACTTGTACAAAAAGCTGTTCTTGTTCTTCCTCTGTAAGAATTTCATCTCCTTGTTCATACCCCTCTGGTTCTTCTTTCTCCGGAAAAATCTGCTCTTGTATGTCAGGTTCTCTCATTTCATAGTCAAACTCTGCTTGTTTTCTGTCCTCTTCTATCACCTCATCATGTAAGAAATGTTCTACTTCGTAATCTGTTGGTGAGGATTTTTCTGTCACTTCCACCTCCCTCATTGTATAAGTAACTTTTTCTTCTGAAACTAGGTGGACTGTCTCCTGAGAAACAAGCTGATGAGAGCTTGTAGCATCTTCTGTAAGTCCATCCACAGTGTCTTTCTTAAGATACAGCTCAGATTCTATTACTTTTGTTTTACTTGCAAAGAACTCTTCTTTGGAAATTTCTTGTATTTCTTCTTCTTCTTCATCAGGAAGAGTTGCAAAGCTTCTGTGGGATTCCATCAGTTCGGTGGTCTCCATGATTTCATGTACACTTCTGCCAGCATCCACTTTATCCACATCCTCAGGCTGAATGTCCTGCTGCCTGACATCACCGACCGCAGGCTCATCAATGAGATAATCCTCATGATCAAGCTGCCTGAATGTATAAGACACTGGCTCTGTAGATGTGGTTGTAGTCTCCTCTCTTACTTCATCTCTGATGCTTTCTTTTTCCTCCATTTCATGATCTTGACCAAACTGCATATGTGTGACTCTGACTTTTGTTTTTACCACAGCTGTTTCCTCAATTTCATCAGCTTCTTCATCAGGTAAGCTTGATGCCCTTGCTTGAACATCTTGGACTTCCATTTTCACCATGGAGTCTTTGGCTGTTTCTGGCAGTTCCTGTTCATGTGCCAACAAATCATCTTCTTGCTGACCTGCTGCAAATTCTTCACTTTCAAATTTAGCTATCCCCTCTCTGCTTTCTTCTGAGTCTCTCTCCTCTTCTTTTTCCAATCCTTGTTCATACTTGTCTTCAATTTCCTTTTCACCTCGATCTTCATACCTGTCTTGTATTTTTTCTTCAACTTCTCCTATTTCTTCTTCATATTTATCTTTCACTACTTCTTCTCTTTCTTCTTCATATCTGCCTTCATCTTGTTCTATTTCATATTCATCTCTTTCATCCTTTTCTTTTTCCCTTTCTTCTTCAGATTTGGAAGTTACTTCCCCCTTCTCCTCTTCATACTTATCTTCCTGTTCTGCTTCTTCATATATGTCTTCCTCTTCATTTTCCATTTCTTCTTCATATTTGTCTTTAGGTTCCTCTCTCTCCTCTTCATATTTATCTACTTGTTCTGATTCTTCATAAAAGTCTTTCTCCTCCTCTCTTTCTTCTCCATATTTGTCTTTTACCTCCTCTCTCTTCTCTTCATATTTATCTTCCTCTTCTGCTTCTTCATATATGTCTTCCTCTTCTTCTTCTTTCACAAAAGCTTCTTTATATCTATATTCAAATTCTTTCTCTTCTGCCTTTCTCCCTTCTTTCTCTTCTTCAAAAAACTCTTCCTCTTCTCCTCTCACTTCTACATTATCATCTTCTGTTATTTCTCTTGTGTCTTCCCCATAGCTGAGCTCCAAAGTTTGGCTTTCACGTTTCTCTTGATCATCAATGGCCAGTCCTTTTTCATTCTCTTTCATCTCAGGGAAATACTCCTGCTCAACTTCTTCCATACCGGCAACATCACTTCCAGAAGTTGCAGCTACACTCTCCAACTCTTCATCGACGGTACGCTCAAACATCTTTCCTTCACGAGTAATTTCCTCATATAGTCCTTCAACTTTTTCAGCACCTCCAAAACTTTTGATTTCAGCCATTGTGTCTGCTATCGTAATTGTTTCTTCTCTACCTTCATCTATGTTTTCTTTATCAACATACACATCTGTTTTTGTCTTCTCACAGCTGACTGTCGTAGCTTCACTTTCAAACTGACCTATCTCTTCGTCTTCTTCACCTTCAATTTCTGTGCTGATGATGTGTGCTGTGTCAAGAGATGGCTCTGCTACTATCTCCTTACTTGCCGTAAACTCCAGCTCACCAAGCTCTGTGTCTCTGGATTCTTCAGAAGCATCCTTCTCTTCAAAAGTGTATTGCGCAGTTTCATTTATGGATTTCTGATACGTGATATCAATAGATTCATATTTGTTCACGTCAACAAACTCTGTTGTCTCAGCTGTGATCCTTGTGTCTCTTGTCTCATCATCAAGGACACGTGACACTAATGTCTGGATAACATCAAGGGTTTTCTCAAGGGATTCTGTCATAGCTGACTCAACAGCAAAATACTGCTCCTCTTTCTGCTCAACAAACTCTACATGTGCTAACTTCTGATCTTCACTTTCATCTAACGTTTCTTGTGTGTCACTGAAGTATTCATCTTCTTGATCCTGCTCTTCGAAACCAGTTCTGATACTCTCTGCTTCAATTCTTTGGTGTTGTTCCTCAAGAAGATCAGTGGTTCTTGTTGTTGTTTCCGTCATCCTTGTGACTGTTTCCTCAACTTCAGAAATGTCAATGCCTTGTTCTTTGGAAGTGTCCAGTTCATGTTGGCTCTCCAGGGACTCGACCAACTCGCTTTTGATTTCTGAAAAGTCCTGTGTTGTTTCACTGACATCCTCTGTGACCTCACTCCTAAATTCTTCTTTAACCATCTCCTGGTCATGCATAACCTCTTTACTCTCATATGTCACCTTCTCAGAAAAGACCTTCTCATGTGAGTCACTAGTCAATGTTTTTTCATATGCTTCACTATAGGTCAGTTCAAACTTTCTTTCCATCTTACTGACCACCTCCTCAATAGTTTCTATCTTCTCCCTCACCAGCTCTGCAGTTGCTGGATCAGCAAGGGAGGTGTATTTGAGGTCAGTGATGGGTGACTCATCTTCATCCCTGACTTCATGCTCCTCAAAGACATACCCACCTACTTGAGATTCTTGTTCATCCTCTTCCATCTCTTCCACGACCTGTACAGTTTCTTCCAACAAAGGATGGGAAACAGACTCCACAACATGAATACGTTTGGGTCCCTCTGTTTCTACAGTTTCTATCTCATGTGGTGTGATAATTTCTGTGGTAGTAAAATCTTCTGTGACAGTGACATCCTCAACTGTTTTTGCAACCAGTTCTGTCACACATTCTTCTTTCTCCAGATGGTCTGCCTCTATGATCTCATCAACCTTTGTGACAACACTGACCACATCATGTTCCTGTATTCTCTCCTCTTCATCAGTTGCATAAAGACTTGCAACTTCAACAGCTTCATCTACTGCTGTCACCATTTCCCTCTCATCAGGGATGACCACTGCTTGCTGTCCAGGGACTTCATATACTTCCTGTTCTTCTTTGACGATGGCAGCTTCACGGGTCTCAGAAATGTCTAAAACATCAACTTCCTCTACAACGACCTGCTCGCTAAACTCATGATGAATGTCAGCTATGTACAGTGCCCTGTGCACTTCTGGCTCCTCAACAAAGTCATCTACTGTTGTTTCATCCAGTTCTGGTGCCCGAGACAAAGCTAGCTGCTCCCTCACAAATTCTGAATCCATCTCTCTCATCTCCTGCACTTCCACCTCAAATTTATCTTTATCCTGTAGTTTATCTGTTGCGCCCAGGCCAGTCCAAAAGAAGCATTAAAAGAGAAGGATAGACGACGAGAGTATTAGTATGGAAGAAGGGATTAAAAAAAAAAAAACCCCAGCCATTAGCAAGATGGATATGTGAAAGTAAATGAAAAAAAAAAAAGGTTGCGAGGGGTGAAATCGAAAATTAAGTTTAACTGAGTTCAACATGATATATACAAATATATTTATGAGATGTAGGCAAAACTGAGTATGCATTGTAACTTATAACACATGCCTGTTCAGAAAAACATTACAACCAATTATGAGGACAACTTTAGAGATGAATATTACATATTTATATATACTACCTACTGATTATATTAATACATTATACAAACTATTCACATAAATGTATACATCATAAAAATACCATTGACAGTGAAGTTGCTCAACAAGTAAATTAGTGACTGAAGGTTTTAGAGACAGGAACATCAAGAAAATATTCAGACATTGTAAGATGACACGACATTACTGTGAAGGTAAAGATGGAACTGATGTGCTGTTAGACTTGTTAGAGCTACAGATGTACTTCTGACAGAAATATTTACGGGTACGAGATACAGTCAAGGTCGTCGCACAGCAGATACTGTCATAAGGGAGTGAAGCATTAGAGATTTCACCGCACTAAATCCAGCATTGTGAGGTGAGGTGACCAGTTTCCTTCCTTAACTCAAGAGCAAAGTCAGGTACCCATTTATAGCTGGGTAGATTGAACAGAAAGACCAATAAATGGCACATTTTTGGGCTTGATGGCAGGATGTGTTTGTTACAAGACTTTGCAAATAGAAGACCAAATGTTGAACTTATGAGACAAAAATGTTTTTACAAAAACTCTGCTAGTCTATAACAGATGTTTGAACTAAGAGATAAGAAGACCACAGAACAAAGTAGATCACAATCAACACTATACAACTGATGACAAGCAGCATAATTACTTGAATAATGTCTACTGATGATAGTTTGGATAATGTTGATATCTGTTTGACTAATGTTTACTGATAACTGCTTGGATCATGTCTATTGATAACTGCTTGGATCATGTCTACTGATAATGATTATGTCTACTGATAATTACTTCAACGATGTAGTAATTATGATAATGCAGATGTCTGTAAACGTATGCTGCCCAAAGTAATATGAACCACTGCCAGTAGCAGCTAGCTAATGCCGAACAGTACTCTAGGTTATCAGGAAGAACTCGATATAGGCATATATTAGAACCTTAACAGAACTTTAACAAGTGATTTTTCTGTAGCAACATCGCTGATATGATATATATGTATATACATTTATAAATATATATGTTTATTGCTCTTTTTGAGTAGAAAAAATAAGATTTATAATTTTCTTTTTTCAGTAATAACCCTTTACCTGAATGATCCTCTGGAGACAGAATATTTGTTTGTGGGCAGTGAAACATTACACATTTGACATTTTTAAAAAACGTGAATAACTGTCCCATTCATCAAATAAAAAAAAAAATTTAAAATAAAGGTCTAACAACTTTTATCTTGAGAACTGTAAGTGATAGTACACACTGTATATTTACCTGCTTCCCAGACTGCATGAAATGTGAAGGGTGTGGGATGGCAGGGTGATATCCATGCAACATGTACAAACTGCAAAGAAGCCACTGTGGTCCAGACACCAAATGACAGGACTAACAGCAAAAGCTGAACAGCGCTAGAAAACTTTAGAATCAAAAACAAGTGTCACCTGCACACATTAAAAAAAAGAAAAAAGTGCTGGTGCTGCAGCATGTTCTGGTTTAAGCAGACGTAAAATGTGTTCATGGGAATTACACTGTAGACCCAACATAATGCGGTTTGATATACCATGGTATTGCTTATACCACGGTCAAAGGTTGGACCCCAATCTTGTTGACTGGTTCCTTTTCATGTGCATATATCTTTGTTGTTTAGCAATAAAATCATGAAACATCGGAGCGAAATCTTGATTTTCAGAATCCAAAACAAAATATGTACATGATTAGTATATCTTTTACTTATTCCCACTGATTTATATGTGATGACAGTAGTTTGTACTTAAGCTAAAAGTCCTTCAGGTTGATGATTTCTACCAAACATCAACAAATCTAGGCCAAAATTAGGAAATTAATACAACACAGACTTTGCTTATAAGGCGGTGCCACATTATATCAGGTCTATAGTGTACTACAGATTTGAAAAATAGCAAAACAAAAACATCAAATAATTAAAAATTAAAACTCAAAAATTAAAACTCAATCAATATTGAGAAATAATTTGTGTAACATCCCTCAGTTCACTGGATTAACATAAACTGCCTGCAGAACACAGATTATGCCAGCTTGGAAGTGGGGAAGGGGTAAAGAGAAGGTAACTATTAAACCAGCAATGGTACTAATGATGTGCACACAAAAAATGCTCTACTGAAGTGGGCATGTGGGATCTTACACTGACAGACAATATCACAGTTATGTAGATATACAAAAAAATTCTGACACGTAGAGAAAACTTCATAAAAACAAAAATGCAATGCAATTCTGACAACAACAATGTAAATTCAAATATATTAATTCTTTCTCTATGGAAGCAAGAAAGAAATCTGTGACGGCCAAAAGATTCAAAATTTGCCTGGACAAAATTATGTCAGATAGGTCTACACAACCCAACGGGCTGATCACCCGTTTGCCAGTCACTTTGATTACGGAAACAACAACAAACGGATTGATTTGTCGTTGCCCTAAAGACGCCATTAGGTGTGATGGGAACAGCGGCAAAGAAAATCTATTCGCTGTTGCCCTTAAGACGCCACTAGGCGTAATGGCCACTGACTGCTTTGCCGGTCGTTGGCTAAGGACGGAAGAAGAAGAAGAAGGTCTACACAAGAGGCAGTGAATCAATACATATTATTACAAAATAGCCTTAACACATTAACTACCGAATTGAAAAACACACTGTGGCCGAATTAAATTTTTTTCCCATTTTCATCCTGTAGGTGTATGCACAAAGTAAGCTGTAGTTTTCGTAATTGTTTACAGATTTTTATGAATTACACGTCATTTTAAAGATAAATGAATGTACTATTACAATGCACACCATTTGTAACTCTAATAGAGGTTATTGCTATTTAACGGCCCTCCGATGGCCGAGGACTTGCAATATTTTCACAATTATAACTGCTTGCGCCCCATCTAAATCAAAATCACTATTTCAATCAATGTGCACACCGTTTTCACTCTTGTCCTCATCGCTAGATCTATCAGTCAATTGTTGAAACAAGTTTCTAGCCTATTCAGCATTAGACGAGATGTACAAGCATTTTTTGTGGTCCTATCACTAGTTGCCACGGTAAACAGTTTTACATGATTTGGTAACTAACCCAAAACACTGAAAAATATGAACATAATATCAATTTTTCAGTGTTCTACAACAAACATGCTTTGGGAATTTGTTTTCCAGTGGCAACACTCTGAGAGGCTCGCGGTCCAAATGATAGGATTTCAAAAGCCGGTCCCACTGGCTCACGGTAGTTAATGTGTTAACTTTGAGGTGAGCTGACATGTAAACAAACTGAGACTTTCTAATTTTTATGTTGAACATTATAACTGTTATACAGCATTTACTGCAGGTAATATGTTCTTTTCTATTATTAATGAGACTTTGACCACTTGTAAACAAACTTTAATAATGGGCCAAATGAATGAGTATAATGAACCACAAGAATGAGTGCAATGGACCACAGGAATGAATATAATGGACCACATGAATGAATATAATGAACCACACGAATGAATATAATGAACCACACGAATGAATATAATGAACCACAAGAATGAATATAATGAACCACACGAATGAATATAATGAACCACACGAATGAATATAATGAACCACACGAATGAATATAATGAACCACATGAATGAATATAATGAACCACATGAATGAATATAATGAACCACATGAATGAATATAATGAACCACAAGAATGAATATAATGAACCACACGAATGAATATAATGAACCACACGAATGAATATAATGAACCACATGAATGAATATAATGAACCACACGAATGAATATAATGAACCACATTAATGAATATAATGAACCACATGAATGAATATAATGAAACACACGAATGAATATAATGAACCACATGAATGAATATAATGAAACACACGAATGAATATAATGAACCACATGAATGAATATAATGAAACACACGAATGAATATAATGAACCACATGAATGAACATAATTAACCACATGAATGAACATAATGAACCACATGAATAAATATAATGAATAACATGAATGAATATAATGAACCATATGAATGAATATAATTAACCACATGAATGAATATAATGAACCACATGAATAAATATAATGAACCACACGAATGAATATAATGAACCACATGAATGAATATAATTAACCACATGAATGAACATAATGAACCACATGAATGAATATAATGAACCACACGAATGAATATAATGAACCACATGAATAAATATAATGAACCAAATGAATGAATATAATTAACCACATGAATGAATATAATGAACCACACAAATGAATATAATGAACCACACGAATGAATATAATGAACCACATGAATAAATATAATGAACCACATGAATGAATATAATTAACCACATGAATTAACATAATGAACCACATGAATGAATATAATGAACCACATGAATGAATATAATGAACCACATGAATGAATATAATGAACCACATGAATAAATATAATGAACCACATGAATGAATATAATTAACCACATGAATGAATATAATGAACCACATGAATGAACATATGAACCACATGAATGAATATAATGAAACACATGAATTAACATAATGAACCACATGAATGAATATAATGAAACACATGAATGAACATAATGAACCACATGAATGAATATAATGAAACACATGAATGAATATAATGAACCACATGAATGAATATAATGAACCACATGAATGAATATAATGAACCACATGAATGAACATAATGAATAACATGAATGAAAATGAACATTGTTTCACTCCTTAAGGAGATTAAAGCTACTTCTGCGGGTACCCACCATGCAGGAAGACTGTGTCAAAGAAATCACATACTCTTGCAAATGTGGTTTCTGTAGCTACTTATTTAACATCAGGGTAGTTGTGAATTCCATGTACACCTTAACCTGGTCACTACCTTATTCTTCTTCTTCTTCTTCTTTCGTTCGCTTGAAATATATTGTCTATATCTGCAATGTTGTTTCTTGTATAAACTTCATGGTCACTACCTTATGATATACAAGGTGGGGAGAAGTGGTACTGCTCTTTCTTAGTTTCCTGACATAAAATATAGATCATCAAGAAGAGTCCTCTGAATCCCATTTCTGCTGGCTGATGTCACTGTTTTCCTAATAAAATCTATAGCCAGTAAGATTAGAAATGGTGACAAACAGGCATCCCTGCCACATTCCAGTTCTATTCTCAAAGTGTTCTGCAAGCTATCCTTCATGAAGAACTTTATAATTTGTTGCCCTTATATGGTTTTCCTTATTACGTTAATGAACTTTCAGTTCTTATCTCAAAGGTTTCTGTAAGCTGTCCATCAAAAACTGCATTTCATGTTTTTCTTACGAAGTTAATGAACTTACAGGGGATGACATGCCTCATCAGTTTCCAAACTGATTTATTTAATATTACTACAAGAACAGTGAATGGTTTATGAAAATAACAGTACTAAATTTGAAAGTATCTACAGCAGAGGTTCAATAAACATACCTGGCATGAAGCATCATGGAGTGGATTGCTAAATATCCATCTGACACATGCTTACCAAGTACATGCCTGTTGGCATAGATGATCATGTCTCTCCACAACAAGTACATGCCTGTTGGCATAGATGATCATGTCTCTCCACAACAAGTACATGCCTGTTGGCATAGATGATCATGTCTCTCCACAACAAGTACATGCCTGTTGGCATAGATGATCATGTCTCTCCACAACAAGTACATGCCTGTTAGCATAGATGATCATGTCTCTCCACAACTTACTATTCCCAGTGTTGCTAATTCTGTTGTTGACTTCTTTTTATGCGGTGATGTCAAACTGTCCAGTTATCATCTCTCTTTTCATCTTTTTTTTCCTTCAACCTTTCTTGTCATCACAATATATTTCAGCTATCTTCTTCTACAACATGGCTCAAGAAAGTGGACTACTTTCTTCTAATGTGAGTACTAAGCTGTCCATACTGGCTTCTCTCGGGACATCTTTGTTACTCATATTAAATGTACATGGTAGTCTTAACATTCTTCTATTGAACCAAATCTTTGTGGCCTACAAGGATTTCTTGCTTGTCTGCTAACAGTCCATGATTCCCTTCCATATGTCAGGATTGGTTCTGTATAACAATGAAGAACTTTCTCTTTCTTACTTCTGACAAAGATTTGTTGACTAACATAATTTACTTTTATAATATAATTCCAAGCGTTGTGTTTTGAAATCATACAGGTTCAGCGTAGTCTGTCACTACTTAAGGCTGAGAACCTCTGCTCTATAATATTTATTTTAAAATGTGTTTTTCAAATTTTAAGTTAAATAATATTTTTGTATACATTTTTTGCACATGATTAAATTTATACATGGTTTAAAAATATTATGTAGTGATTTGATAATTAATAATTCACGTCTGATAGATGCAAATTATGATTTTCTATAGTTTTAAAAAAATCTTTTTAAAGTTCTGTAGACTATAAACTATGGTGCAGAAAGTCAATAATTACTATTTTACCTAGAAAACTATAATTAAAAACATAATTATCCATTATTGTACACAACCTATCTTTTATAAAATAAATTTTAAAATCTGTATACAGAAGAATATTGTTAAAAAAATTATTATCCATTATTGTACACACACCAATAACACTTACAAAATAAAACTTTTAATTCTGTATACAAAAAATTATTTAAAAAAAAAAAATATCCATTATTGTACACAAACTATCATTTATAAAATACACTGTAAATTGTGTAAACAGTTAACTGTCATTTTGAAAACTGACAATAATGACTTGAGAACAGAAACAATTATTTAAGTAACCCATAGTAAAAAAACTGTACACAGAAAACTATCTAGATGTTCAGTAATACCAAGATATGCAAACTGTAAATTATATCTAGAAATTCAGTAATCAAAATTTGTGTACTGAACATTATTTCTAGATGGAAACAACGGTTTTAAACTAAAATGTACACTGCTAATGATCACAGACAATAAACAAAGCCTAAAATACAATGAATTACGAACATAACACCTATAACCAATTTTTAAAAAATGCTGAACAAAGCTGAACAAGCTTAAAAAACATTTATTATTAAAAAAAAAAAACAGATTCAAGGAGAGAAATAAATAAATGCAACAAAGTACAGAAAATAAGTCCTGTCACTTCTAGGCAGTTCTGTTAAAGCTTTAACTTGTTACTTCACATATTGCAGTTATGCTTGCTGGTGAAACTAGGTAATATGGAATGTGTTGAAAAGATGTTGACCTGCTGCATTCATTAGTGAAAAAACATAATTTTATAACTGCATATTTCTTACTGCATACTTGCCCATTATGGCGTGTTACTTATGAGGTACAAATGCTAAGTTATGCACAGTTTTAAAGATGCCACTGAACACATGTACCATTTCACATGTCATTAGCAATATACATTAATTTAACATATTCAGATTTTAGTGTACCTAATAGAGAGCGAGTTATTATAGATGATGACCATGGAGACCTGACGAGATATTTAAGGTTAAGCAAAGAAGAAAAAACTCAAAACTAATGCCCTCTTCGGAGGTGACCTAACTTGCTGTACCACACCAAAATGACAATATCAATATTACTATTAAAAAAAGACAAAATATAAAATGATGGAACACCAATGTGAATACCTAACATACAAATATTTAGACAGCAAACAACAAAAGATAAAGCCATCATGTACCTGTATGAGTCACTCTTGAGATGGCTAAAGAAAGCAAAGGAGTTAAAAAAAATAAAGAGTTATTATATGCCACCATCAAAGAGACAGTAACAAAGATGGCATGTCCTCACAGGTTTGAATTTGCTTCGGTGTAGTAGAAAAAAAATGAGATATACTGAGGATGGCATATCACTTTGCCATTTCCTGAAAAACAGATCTTTAGGTACATTTTTTGTTTTTGTTGGATCTTACTAAACAACAATGTTGCTACTAGATGTTATTGCCAACACCACAAACAGATAAAGTTCTAAGAAAAACATCGACACAAACAGATGAATGTCTTTCAAAATGCAATAAACATTATATAAAAAGGTATTTCAAACACGTGACATGAAGTTTTAAAATTATTTTTTGGCTGATAATTTTAATTCCGTTTAGTCTCACTCTCAAACCATTCCCCCCCCCCCCCCAATAAGTTCCCTCAATTCTTCTTAGAGGGATATGTCCCCCAGTTTGAAAACCAGTTCACTAGATTAGAGTGTAATAACTGCTTCACGTATTTAACATGTATGATTTTTTTTTCCTGTAAAAGTAGACTTGACATCAACAATTACATATAGGTCTTGGTAATATTCTGGTCTGCTGCTAGAGATCAAAGATTCTGAAAGTAGAAGTATCATGAAACATGCATACATTTACAGCTACACAAACACTTACACACATGTACACACACACATACAGGGTGTCACAAAAGTCTGTTCTCTCTCCAAGGTAAAAAGATATTTAATTAACGTTATTTATACAGCTGCTTGTGTATTCATACAAACATCTATCTGCCTTCATAGAGTGGTGAATGTTTGGTACAATATGGTGTCATTGGTGTTTCTACATTCGTTTATAATTACAGACTGTCCTCAACTTATAACGTAAGCGACTTATACCACTCATACGTCTGATGGTCATCCTATTATAATATGCATATTTGTAGTGTTATTTTACATTATAATTTGTGTGTTGTATTATTTAACTATAAACAAAGAATACAGTTAGTTTTAAAATGTAACAAAATAGACCCACACCTTTTAGCATTCAGTCAACTTTAACTGTTAGGATATCCATTTTGTTTAGGTAGTGTATACTAGTTTAGTGATTTCCAAGTTATGACCATATCAACCTATGATGCTGCCATCGGAACAGAACCCTGTCGTAAGTTGAGGGCAGTCTGTATTAATGATAATAATAATATTAACACAATATTCCCTCTGATAATAGACTTTTGGGACACAGTGTATTTACACACACACACACAAACATATATAAGCACATATACACATATATGCAAACAGATTCACACTATATTCTCACAAATAAACACAAGATATTCTCACGCATTCTTTCTAACACAAGTATGCACTTTCTCATAACCAAAACATTCAAGAAGATAAAACCATATGCACATCACGTATCCATGAGGTTATATTACATATGATCAAACAGAATGTCATGCCAACATGCATTATTGATCACATGACAATTCACACACTTAAGCTTCATAAACTTTTTAAAAAGAACTATTTCAGAAACCAAGATTATCAGAGCACACAAGGAAAGTTCTACATCATGCCTGAAAATGAGATGAAAATGAGATGAAACAGGAAACAACAACTTGGTTTTTATACTGGTACTATTTGCTAGTCTGTTAGTGTTATTATAAGCAGAGTACACATATTAGCTATTTATACAGTATATTTAAGTTAGTAACATAGTAGCATATTTTTTTTTCACTCAAACTAGTTTCACCCGTGTGTTGCCGGGGCCCGAAAGGGGAGCAAAGAATAGTAACACTGCACCCTACCATGCATGTCGTAAAAAGCGACTAAGGAGGGTTTGGGCATGGGGCTGTTTACCCCATCCCGTAAAAACTTCGCACAGTGGGCTGATCACCTGCTTGCCAACCAATCTGATTACGGAAACAGCGATAGATTGTTTGGTCTGTTTTTGTTCCACAAAGACGCCACTAGGCGTGGTGGAAACAGCGATAGATTGATCAATTTGTTGTTGCCCTAAGACGCCACTGGGCGTACTGGCCACATACTGCTTTGCCGGTTGGTGGCTAAGGATGGAAGAAGAAGAAGAAGACTCACTAGTTTGTTAGCTTTATTTAAAAGTAAAGTCTATATGTTAGCCATTTATGCACTGGTAGCATATTTTTGTATATATTTATTACTCACTAATTTGTTAGCTTTATTTACTTATTTTGGCATTTATGCTTAGCATTTATGCTTAGCAATTCTGAATACTCATTACTCAATAGTTTGTTAGCTTTATTTATACGTAGAACCATAAGTCATTTAAACACTAGTAACATTTTTGTCTGCACTAATAACTCAGTGGTTTGTTAGCTATATTTATAAGTAGAACCAAGTCATTTAAACACTAGTAACATTTTTGTCTGCACTAATAACTCAGTGGTTTGTTAGCTATATTTATAAGTAGAACCAAGTCATCTAAACACTAGTAACATCTAGCTACTAGCACACTAGTGTCCTGTACACAGACTAACAACATGTACACTAACAATGTGTACATACAGTGTATGTCTATGATAGGAAACTCTTTACAGAGCGATACAACAGGAGGCAATCTGATCATCAGAAGAAGTCCCCCCATCAGACAAGTGTTTCGGCCCAGTATACTCCTTTACACTCTAAGGGGGGCGGGCCCACTTGGGTCATGACTCCCAAGCGTCTCAGCCTCCTGTTGTCTTGTATCGAAAATGAACCCATTTCACTTATGGTAGCAACTTTAATCCACAACTCCGCCAGCCGTGGAGGCAATTGTGAAAGTAACAAAGAGAAGACAAATTATTCCGTTCGTTCCGTCGCACACACTGAGATACCATCGCGAAGCCGCCGAGCCTAGCCACTGAAATTCTGACACTGACACCTCCTATAATATACATCGCCTGTTGCCCCTCAGTCACAGCCCGCTCACTAGTACACCACAAAACTCAGCGTTTTGTGGACTTAGAAAAATTCCTGGTGTTTTCTGTACCGCAGCGTTTATTGTCACGATTTCCATTGCCCATTGCGGTTGTTCCACAGCCAGCCTGATGCCTTTTCGGCAGTTTCACTAAGCCTCTTCAGTGCCCTTGTTCTCGCCTGTCCCTTCAACCCCAACAGTTTCAATAGATCATACATTGATGCAGCCACAAGCCCTCTTGCGCCCACTTCAACAGCCATGACCCTTGTAGTGAACCCCTCGTGTCTCAGATCCGCGGCCAGATCACTATATTTGGCCGCTTTGAACGAATGTTGCTCGTCTAATCTGGATTCAAATGGCACGGTCAGTTCAATCAGTATGACCTGAAGCGTTGAAGAAGAATGAAGCACTATATCCGGCCGTCTCCGCGATTTCCTGATACTCTCTGGATATGCCCCTCGTCCAGGTAGGTCTACCGCCATCTCCCAGTCGTTTGCACAATCAAGAAGAGATGGTAAACTGCTACCTGGTTTACTCGGTTTGGGGTGTGCTGACTTTCCTGCCCTCAGAAAGTATGTATTTGCGGTGCTCGGCCTGGGTTTGCTGTTCGCCTTCATCCTTGCTAGATCTATTGTCGCAGCAAGCTCATTTAGCACTTTGTTATGGCGCCAGGTGTATCGCCCTTGCCCTAATGACACCTTACACGCTGAGAGCACGTGTTCGAGTGTCTGCCTCCCCTGGCACAGGGGGCACTGCTCATCATCTGACTTTCCCCATTTCACAAGGTTGGTGGCCGACGGCAGCAGGTCATACATTGATCTAACCACGAAGCTGAGCCTAAGAGGTGCCATATGCCATATATCATTCCATGTCAAGGACCTCTGCAGGGCTCCTTCCCATGTAGTCCATTGGCCTTGTTGGACCTGCTGCACTGCTTTTTGCAACCTCTTATCATTCTCAGCCTCTCGTATCTCATGAACTACCATGTCTCTGCGCTCCCTGCTTGATGCCTTGGACCACCAGCGGATGTCTCCATGACCAAATCCCCGTCTATTCGTCTGTGTGTATCCGATTACCTCCCTCAGTTTGAGTGACTCTTGGGCAGCATCAACAGCTTCTTCCACTCTCCACTTCCTTCCCGTTTTCAGTGTAGGCTGAATGGACTTAACCACGTCATCAGCTGACTCGCGTAGCATCATTGCAAGCCTTGCCTTTCCAACTTTGTACTCTTCAACAACTGACTTGAAAGGAAGCAGAAGTTTTGACTTTTTGCAGTACAGTGCTACATCTGACAGACCTGGTGGTACCCCTAGCCACTTTCTCATGAACTTGTTGACCTTTTGCTCTATAGCTTCGACTGTACTTGTGCTTATTTCATATATAAGCAGTGGCCACAGCAGTTTCGTTTTCAACATGAACTGGAGGCACCACAGTTTGAACTTTCCCAAGAGTCTGCTTTGGTCTATGATCTGTAGCCCTCTGTCTGCCATTTCTATTGTCTGTTGCACTGCCTTCGAGTCTTTTAATGAGGCATCGTACACCCTGCCAAGACTTTTAACAGGTTCCTCAATGACAGTAGGGATTCTTGGTTGGAAACCACGAATATGTCTTCTGCTATCTTCCCTTTCCTGACTGATAGGCTTCTCGACTTCTTGGGTTTGAAGCTCATTCTGCACCAGCTGACTAGTTCATCCAGGCGTTCTAACATCCTCCGGGCCTGATGTTCATCTGATGTCAGAATTGTTGTGTCATCCATGAATGCTTTGAGCGGTGGCATGTGACACATTCCCCCAAGCTTTGGACCTATAGCCATTCCTTCGGCCGCATTGAGGATTACCTGCATAGCCATCACGAATAGTATCGGAGAGATGGTACACCCCATTGCAATTCCAACTTCAAGGCCAATCCACTTCGTTGTGTACTCTCTGGTTGAAAATCTGACAGCAAACCCTGCGAAATACAGCTTCAGCATTGCTGCAATCTCTTGTGGAACCTGATACATTTCTAGGGCCTGCCACAACATCTGGTGTGGAACGGATCCATAAGCATTCGCTAGATCCAACCAGATTACATGGAGGTTTGTTCTGTCAGACTTTGCCTTTTGGATTGCTTCCCAGATCATTGTGGCATGCTCTAGACATCCTGGTGTACCTGGGATACCTCCTTTCTGAATGGTAGTGTCAATGTACCCATTTGCCAGGAGGTATGTAGTGAGTCTTTTCGCCATCACTGAGAAGAATATCTTCCCTTCCACATTGAGTTGTGAGATTGGCCTGAACTGACTGATGTCTGTGGAATTTTGCTCCTTCGGGATGTAGACTCCGTTCGCCTTTCTCCATTCCTTGCTTACAAGCTGGGCTTTCCACGCATTCTTTAGTAAACGGAGCAGTAACTTCAGGGCATCTCTTATACACCACATATGGAACACCATTAGGACCTGGAGCTGACTTGCACCGAGCTTTCTGGACAATGCTTTCTACCTCTTGCACCGTTGGGGGCTTGGTGTTAAATTCAGCTCCTGGCTTACTCGGCCATTAAGGCCTGCCATGCTGCTGAGCGGCTCATCTTTGCGACCATCTGAATATGTCATTCTAAGGTGTTCTTCCAGGTCTTCTTTCTTGATGTTTAGCGTACCCGACCGTGGCTGCTCAAACAGTTCTTTGGCAAACTTGAAGGGCTCCCTGAAGAATCTTTCCCTATCCCTTCGAGTCTTCCTTCTCTTCCTGCACAACCTTTCTGCTCTACAAAGGGCATTATGTTGGCCTTTCAGGTGCTCCCAAACCTGTCGTAACCCTTCCTTCTCTGTGGCAACTGCGTTCTTGAAAAGTTTTCGGGCATGCTTCTTCTGTTTCCTGATTTCTTCTATTTTAATTTGTCTTCTACTTTTTCGTGGTGGGTTACTTTCCCTTGCCTCCCTCACTCCGAACACTTTGCGACAGTGCAGATATATTATGTCGCCGAAGATTTCCAGCTTCTTCTCCAAATTTATCTGCTTCAGGTTGTTATCCAACTCTTTTGCCAAGGCTTCGTCCAGCTGTTCCCAAAGCCCTTTTGCACTGGCAGGTGGAAACTTGATTGCATCTCTCTTCCCGTCCAAGAAGTGAGTGAGATCATCATCAGGCAGATCAACTTGAATGTACTCAGCACTGTGGATTGACTCCTGGCTGCGTTCTTCTAACGTCTTATCCGTCGAGACAGAGCGCTGTTGATCTCCCCCAGATGACCTCCCACACCCCTTTTTCGTTCGGTGGATTTTCATTCCTCTCTGAGTAGAGAACTCCCTACCACAGGCACATGGAAATTCCAGCCGTTGTTCAGAGCTCGAAGTCCGTGTAACGGGTCTGGTCGATTCCAATGAGTGTCTGCAAGCATTATCATCATGTCTAATGTAGTATGGCTACTTCGTCTGTCATGTTGCACCTCCATCATTATTTGGTTTAACCTTCAACCTTAGTTGGTCTTTCAACATTAGTCAGTTTAACCTTCAACATTAATTTGTCTAACTTTCAACAATAGTTGATCTAATTTTCAACATTAGTTGGTCTAATTTTCAACATTAGTTGGTCTAACTTTCAACATTAGTTGGTCTAACTTTCAACATTAGTTGGTCTATTATTCAAGATTAGTTGGTCTTACTTTCCACATTAGTTGGTCTAACTTTCCATATTAGTTGGTCTAATATTCAAGATTAGTTGGTCTAACTTTCAACATTACTTGGTCTAATATTCAAGATTAGTTGGTCTTACTATGAACATTAGTTGGTCTAATATTCAAGATTAGTTGGTCTAACTTTCAACACTAGTTGGTTTAACATTCAACATTAGTTGTTCTAACCTTCAACATTAGTTGGTCTAACTTTCAACATTAGTTGTTCTAACATCCAACATTAGTTGGCTTAACCTTCAACATTAGTTTGTCTTTTACTTTTTACTGAATGTTACACAATATAAATGATCCGCACATCTTGAAATTTGTTTACCTAGAAATTAATTTAACTGTTTTCAGCAGTAAAAGGTTCAGTTCCATCACCATTAGCTTTGTCTGCACATTCCTAACAGTGAGTCATAGGTTGGAGTTCACATGAAACAATGGCCAAAATCTGCTCTATTAGTTTAGAGCAGATGTTAAAGAAAGTTGAAACATTAATAATGGTAAACCAATGACACACGTCAGAGAAAGAAAGTAGTATGAACTATGAGATTTCTACTAAAGTATTAGTTGACAGCTCATGACAAAGCTTACAACACAGCATCCTCTAATTGGAAGTTCCATGTTAAATGTTTGCACAGAGACAGGTTTTTTCCTACAGAGATCATGCAGACATCCAGAAAACAAAAAACTAGAGATAAGATGACAAGGAATGGCTTCAAGTATGCCAAAGCTGCTGCTGTTAGCTTAGCACTCAAGGCCATGCATTAACCTGGCCCACCTGATGTGTCAGGGTCATCTGTATAATAAGTGACCTTGGTGACCTGACGTTTAGCAAAACCAGAATCATCCAGTTCTCGACAATCTGAAGATAGCCAATGTGAACATAAAGGAGGTTGAAATGTGAAGGACGTAGTTAATCTTGAGTTATAACTTTGTTATTGCTTGTTGCACTTCTTACAACAGGTTACAAGTTTCAGTACTTCACTACAGCTTTGAGCAGCATTAGTGGTGTTATTTGAAAAAAGAAAACATGTGAATTATTGATTCATTTTCATTGTTTGATTAACTTATTCTGAAAGATTAAACTCAAAGATACACAACCAAAACCAGATATAAATTAACATTACAAAATTCAAGAGACACACAGCTGCCCTCAACAAGACCAACATATGAGAAATAGTAGAATATGAAGATCAGTGTGACTAAAACATAAGTGTTGATTGGCAGAGTGGTTTGAGTGGTGAGGCAAAGCTACTGGCTTCAAAACTTGGTGGTGCCACATTCCAGTCTACCGAATTGCAAATGGGTATCTGACTCTGCTCTTGAGGTAAGGAAAGCAAACGTAGCAAGGAATGGAACCAGCCACCCTGCCTCAAAATGCTGGGACCTAGTAGAGTAAAGTCTGTAATACTTCAGTCCTCTAAGGCAGTACCTGTTATGGGATTATCTTGACCTTACAACTAAATATAGAAGCAACGAGAGTCAGCAGAAATCCAAGCTCACCAAACATCTTGACCTTACAACTAAATATAGAAGCAACGAGAGTCAGCAGAAATCCAAGCTCACCAAACATCCACGTCAACCAATAACTTAATTAAACAAATCAACCAGTTCCAATATCTTGGAAGCATGCACAATGAGGATGGTACACTGGACACAGAAACAGAAATAAGATGCCCAAAGTCTGAGAAGGTGATTTACCACATGGTCTCACTGCTCACACACTGATTAATCTACATGGATACAAAACAGCAGCTGACTAACAGCATATTCATACCAATGTCTTTGCTATCAAAAGCATTTTCAGTATCTTTACAACATGTGAGATGAGATGCCTGAGAAAAAATGCAAATCATAATAGAAGGCTGAGGGAGAAATGAAGAAACCCAGAAGTTAATGGCAACAACACCACACATCAGCTAATATGAGAAATTACACTATTAGCTGCCATCATAAGGCCTCAACAGCAGACAAGAGAAGAGAATGACAGAGACAACGGTGGACAAACAATATTAAGAAAATCATAAAAAAAAAAAAAAAAAGCAAACAGGACTAAAGCAACACATCTCACACAAACTATAACTGATTCTTGTTAAGTCTCTGAAAACAAAAATGGAAAGTGTAGGAAAAAAACAAAAGGTAAACGTTACATAACATTTTGTATTCTAATTTTGATATTACTGCTGGTAATACTCTGTGCTCCACTCATGGATACATAAATAAAAGGTAACCTTACGTATGATTGTTTTAATATACTTAAACATAAAGCAGAACAGCACACTCATATAAATGTTTATCATTGAAGCACACCTTTTAACAAAGCTACAATCATTATTTCCCATAAAGAATTATTCAAATGTTGAAGATTTTCTTTTCTTTCTATTTTAATTGTTAAACAAACATTATGTAAAAACACATACAAGGTGTTTTCACTTTTAAAAATGAAGACTTGGGGAGGACAGCGGCTGAGACTAAGTACACAAAAATGGAAAGTACGGGTGGTTGGTGTGGGTGATGAACACAAGTATGCAGTAAGCTATACACCTGGAGATATGCAAGCCACATAAAGTACAGCTAATTAGACACAAGATGTTCAAACTCCACAGAGCAAATGAAAATAAATGGTACAAGCAAACAAACAAATGAGATAAAACAAATAACAGTAGGCTAAAAATGTAACCAATGTTTCTCCTCTCATGCACAGATCTCCATTTGCCCAGGAGAACATTTTATTGGGAGACCACATGGGTTATTCTTTACACAAAAAAGGAGGGGGTGCTTAAACATAGCTCTCATCAACACTAGACACTTGAAACAGGGTGACAAAGCAACATGATTTGTGTACAACACAGCTCTCCTTAACAATGGACACTTTCACACACCACTGCAAATAAGCTGAACATGAGCCTGACAAAACAAAAGCACACACAAACAGAACTAACACTTGTTCTAAGATGTCTGTGCCATAAATATAATAAATGCCATAAATATAATAAATGCCATGTGTATCAGTTAATAAATAATTTATTCAACTAACAGCCATTTACTTAACAAGTTGAATTGGGAATTAATGAATGAATATACCTTACGTGTTCCCATTAACCTAACTTTAAAATATATATGTATACTGAAACCACTGCCTGTACATCACACAAATACCTGAATATTTATCTATAAAATTACTAAATGGAAGCTTTATTTAAAAAAAAAAAAAAAAAAAAATTAAAATCGACTACTTTTCTTCCTACAACAACTGTTTTTAAACGTTCATGTATGCCTGCCTATATTACACATCTGATATACTTTCACTTCTGTCTGCATGATAGTTTACAAACTTTTAGTCGTGCATGTAGTACCTTAAATGCTCGATATACTTTTAATTGTATTCATGGGTATCATCACAAACACAGGACAAGAACTTGTTCACTCATACATATACAAAGACAAAGACAAATGTGACAATAAAATGGTAGACACCTCATCAGAGCAATCTCATTCATGGTAAAAGTACAACTGCTTTACTACAGTGAAAATATCATGCACATAAAATGATGCTGAAACTAGTATAACAGAGCAGAATCACACTTTAGTTTCAGACTTGTTCCTTCACTCAAGGATACCACTTCAATGAACAATCTAGCCCTATAGCTATAGCTACATAAGAACACAACAGGGGGCTAGAATCTAAATTAAAAATTATGCCAGTGAGATGAACAAGGCAGGAATGACCTCACTCACTGACTCAAAATGCAAAACCCACAAGACTTTTACCTTGCGGATATGTCTTGTCAACATCCTCCGTGCCCTGATCAATGGGAGATGGTTCACCAATGACAGTTGTGTCAGTAACGAGCACTGACTGTTGCTGCTGTTCATACTCTGATGACGCAAGAGCAACTGTTTCCAGTGTATCCTCTACAGTCTCCAGTGTCTGCTCCACTATATCATCCTGCTGTGTATCCTCAGCATAAGAAGATCTGGTGTCTGTGTAGAAGGGCAGCTTTTCTGAAACGTCATATACATCTGAGCCAACAGGAGAGTGTGGTCTTTGACTTTGTGTGATTAAGTCTGTTTCTGTTCTTGTCTGTTCTTCTGTCTCCTCAGCAGAACCTGATCTGAGGTTAGTCTTATCAGTTGTCAAATAACTTGTGTTAGTGGCACCACTGCTGAAAACTTGATCAGTGTTCTCAATGTTTTCAAGGTCGTGGTCTGACCCCTGTGGACTATACTCATCATCAGACTCACCAGAATCAGTAGAGTTATTTCCTGCTACAAAGGCAGACTCAGTTCCAGGTATTACTTCATCTATTTCAAAGTCTTCAGTCTGCAAGCCATGATCAGAGTCGAAAGATTCTTGGTGGGTGCGCATGCGGTGAACCATTCTGTTGTAGATGATTTTCTGCTGGACTCTAGTACCATCGTCAAGAACTTGCTCCACATCTTCTGTTTCTCTGACCAAACGAGGGGGTTCATCAAAAGTTTCTACAACATCTTCCTTGATGGTACCAGGCACAACATGTTTCTCCTCCACAATCTCCTCTTCTCCACACTGAGATTGGACCCTTCGCAAGATCTTTTTGACAGAATGGCTGTGGACTCTACGAACGTGGTGGACTGTCCCGTCTGGCAGGATCTCTTCATGTTCTTCCACTTGCTCTTCATCCTCTGGACCCTCCTCACGAACAATGTCCATGTCTGCTGTAGAACTTTCTTGAGTGGAAATCTCACGTTTAACTTCCTCTTTCACCTCTCTGGAGGTGTCCTCTTGTGAAACACCACCACCAAGGACTGTGTGGGAACAAAGAAGACAAGGACGTACAGACAGCTTAAGACTTCTCATAATACAAGAGTAGTGACTATGTGAAGTATATATATGCTATGTCTTCTTGTTTCCTTATTATCATTAATATATGTGACCTTAATTGATTACTTAGATAGACCTATACAAATATGTAGGCCAACTTGTCATGACTTCATACAAAATGGAAGATATGAAATCATGTTTTCCTGAAAAAGGTAAATATGTAACATCTCAAAGGTGGTTGAAATCACAGATGATACATGTGAGGGAGGAAAAGAGAATCAGAGAGAGGCAGATAGAAAGGAGGGTATGAGAAAATGATCACAGCAGCACACAGCAAGATGAAGTTCCTCATACACTGGGTGGATAATTTTAACAGTTTGCTGGAAAGTTTTGTAACTCTTTATATATCCTAAATATTTTATTTGTCTAATATTGGTCTGCATTAATTATCTTTTCATTTCTATGTTTTTTAAAGGATTTCTTTGTTTTCTTCTGTTTCAATGACAGGCTTCACATTCTTTAACATACGCACATTTTAAGGGCCCAAATTCTGTCTTCCAAAAACTGTTCCTTGTCACTTTTTCAGACCAGACAATGAAGAGTTTATATATGCTTCTTGATTATCATTTGAAATGTTCTTTGTTTGCATGTTAATATGTGACCTTTCCTGTTCATTTCTATGACTTTTACACCTGCCACTCTCTGTCAATACGTGTAAATATATGTGATACTTTTCATTTGCTCTAGTATTTCTCAGTTTTGTCAAATATTAATATACAAAAGTAAAAAGAAATCAGTTTCAACACAAAAATAAGAATCTTACACTCAGACGTCAGTTCAGTCTAGTTGTAAGACTGTCAAACATGGAGAGCAACAAAACCAACAAACAAAAACTTCCAGACGTACGTACATAAGATGACAGAATGAAATTGTATGAAATGATGATTAAAGTGAAAGTGGTGAAAAGAATCAGACAAGTGGAACAGGAGACAAGCAGACGACACTGGCAACAGCACATCAATGTGGGAATTTGGTGATAGTATTACAAGTCAGTCCTTGTTCTGGAATCCCCAGGTTAAGAGAGGTAGAGGGGGACTAAAAACACACAGACAAGAGAACTAGAGTTTGTGGAAGACATGAACAAAGACCTTGACCTGATGGCTAAGAGGACTTGGCATGTCTTTGTTGATGGCGTGTGCTCTATGACAAGCTGAAGGGTAATGACATGGAGAAGAGAGCTGGACACAGACCTATAGAAGACATGGAAAGAACTGAAACAGATGGCACAAGACAGGGGAATTCATTGAAGGACTATCTTTCGCGGCAGCTGAAGGGTGATGGTTATGATGATGATATTTTAATTTACTGGACAGGAATATGTTTTAGGTTTTGAGTTTGTTGGCAGGGGAAAAATTGTAAATTAAAAAAAAAAAAAAACCCACTGACACTGCACTGCAGTTCCTACCACCACGATAGCAAGGAATTATGTTGTGTGAGTATGGCTTGTGAGAGCACTGAATTATGTTGTGTGAGTATGGCTTGTGAGAGCACTGAATTATGTTGTGTGAGTATGGCTTGTGAGAGCACTGAATTATGTTGTGTGAGTATGGCTTGTGAGAGCACTGAATTATGTTGAGTGAGTATGGCTTGTGAGAGCACTGAATTATGTTGAGTGAGTATGGCTTGTGAGAGCACTGAATTATGTTGAGTGAGTATGGCTTGTGAGAGCACTGAATTATGTTGAGTGAGTATGGCTTGTGAGAGCACTAAATTATGTTGAGTGAGTATGGCTTGTGAGAGCACTGAATTATGGTGAGTGAGTATGGCTTGTATCAGAAAGTGACTTGACAATAGGATAAGTGGAAGGCAGTGACAAACGCAGGTGTAGTACAAAAGATGTTTGACAACACCTGTAACTATAAATCAAATTGTGGATAAAGACATTTGATCCACATGGTCTTATTTCAGATGACACATGACATATAAACAAAGTTGTACCAAGCACTACTACTTAAATCAATAGTTTATATTTCTTGACTAACTGTATTACAGCTTGTCTCATGCTAAATAAACACCAGGAGAAACCTATCTCATATATAGATGTCTTGATTTTCAATGGTGAGCAAAACTATAAAGTAATAAAACAGCGCAGCAAAATCAACCAACTTGTCCCTAACAATATAGGCTTATTACACTGTTAGTTCTGCCTTATTTAGGCACCAGCTTGTCTGTTTATTCAAACTATTACCAACCCAAGTGTAATGAATAAAAAGAATAAAACCTCTATTACTTGTTGGCTTTTTTGTTACTATTTCTGAACTATCACAACATATGCAGTTCAACAAAAATCCATTTCTGAAGAATTGTTGATTTAAAAATCTTCAAATTTACTGTATCACTGCCTCGTGGGGGTGGGACGGGGATGGGAATTCACAAAGGATTAATAGCCACGTTAAAAAAAAAAAATGCACAGCTGAATACTTACTTACTTAGTCGTTCCCCTTCTACCGTGAGGTGTAGAGGTTTGGAAGAGAGAGCGCCAGACTATCCTATCGGCTGTCTTCCTCCTGGCCTGGTTCCATTCTAGTCCTCGATCCTTCAAAGATTGTCTAATGTTGTCCTCCCAGCGGACTCTGGGTCGTCCTCGGGGTCTGGATCCTTGGCTCTTTGTTTCCCCATGCTTGTCGTGGTATCCGATCTTCTCCCATTCTGCAGACATGGCCAAACCATCTTAATTGGGACTGTTCTACTTGGGTCTGCAGGGGGTAGGATTTAAGGCCTTGACGTATCGTCTGGTTGCGTACCATGTCTCTTCTTGTTACTTCAACCACCTTCCTCAGATACCTCATTTCTGAGGTTTGGATCTGGCTTTTATGGGTTGTAGTCATTGCCCATGACTCACATCCGTATGTCAAGACTGGGACATAGGTGGAGCGGTATACAGCCATCTTCGTTTTCTTACCAACCTCTCTCTTGCTGAGGAATCCTCGATTTATGGCCTGAAAAAGTCTCCCAGCTGCTGCTTTTCGAGTGGCCAACTCTTCTTTGATGCCTCCCTGTCGGTCTATAATAGCTCCGAGGTATTTAAAGTGTCGACCTGCTCCAGGACCTGTTCTCCCAACTTAATCTGATGTTTTCTTTCTTCTCGTGATATCACCATGGATTTTGTTTTAGAGCTGCTTATGACCATCCCTCTCTTCTCCAGCTCTTCCTTCCAGACTTGCAGGTTGGATTGGAGATGTGCCTCTGATTTAGCAATCAGGGCAACATCATCAGCAAATGCCAGCTCCGAAATATAGACCTGTCTCATCTTCCAGTACCCCACTAAATACTTTCTTGTTCTCTCCTTACATGCCTTGATGACATCGTCCATAAGGAGTATGAAGAGGTAAGGTGATAGGATATCACCTTGTCTTACACCAGTGGTGGTCCTGAACTCTTCTGACTTATGGTTTGCTGTCCTCACATAATTTCTGCAAGACTTGTAGAAGCTCTGTATAGCATGAATCAGAGGTGCTGGAATATTCTTCCTTGCCAAACAGTCCCAAAGTTTGCTCCAGGGGACCCTGTCAAACGCCTTTTCCAGATCTATGAAACAAAGATGCATCTCACTCTTATACTCAAGGGCCTTCACAGCTGAATAGCTCATTACAAATAGTCAGAACAAGGAAATCACTGACTCAGAGTGGATTTGTTTCATGTGCATGAAATGTAGCTGGCAAACTGTGGGCTTTCTTCTATGATATTGTAAAGATCTGTTAAGACTTCCCATGATGCCTCTAACAGCTTAATTAGCAGTCTCTTAGCTCAGGCTCCCTGTTCAGTTATGTTCTCTATGACAATATAAACTTTAAACCAATCATACTTGCTATATACATGACATCAGCCTACATGAACACAGACTAACATCATTAGCATCAGTTCAACACACCCACTGGTCCTAACTGACGAAAATTGTAATGTGTCTCGCTAGAACCTTGGAGACATGCAAGAGGCACAACAATGCAAGAGGCACTTAGATTAACTGCAAGCACACAACAAGAATAGTGCAAGTCCAGCAAGCATGACAAAGATGTGATCACAATTGTGTATGTCACAATCGACAGCAATATCTGACAGCAGTGAACATATACATAACATATTAGTGAGTGTAGGCATTCTGACAAAAGTATTGCATAAAACATGTTAGAACTTCATACTTTACTAAATTTAAAAGCTGTCATTGAAGAGAAAAAAAACAAAAAAAACTACACAGATATCCATGAAAACTTACTGGATATAAGATAGTAATGTATTTCCACATAACAAGACTAGTGTAAATATCGACCAATCATACAAGTTATTTGAATTACGCTTTAAGCTAAAGCTGCAAACTTTTAAAACAATATTTATGTTTAACGGTACAGCAAAGAAAGGTGCAAAGTACCTTCAGAGTTGTCATCCACATCGTCTACTGCAGACGTGTCAGCTGCAAGTTCTCTGGCAGAAGTTTCAGGCGCCGAAATGGAGGAAGCTGGAGAAGTCACTTGAAAACTTTCAAATTCACTTTCTGCAGTGAACTCATGATCCTCATCTTTAAATTTTTCTTCTGAGTAGCCAGAAGCTCCGGGGATGTCCTGATCAACTTCACCATCTTCTCTGTAGCTTTTATCTACTGGATATCCATGATCTTCATCTCTCTTGCTGTTATAACCATCTTCAGGTTGCAGAGAACTGTCTGAATAATCATGTTCAATGCCTAAGACTTGTTTCTGTAAGTCTCTGCTACCATGCTCAGGATGATACCCTCCATCGTCCACATCTGATGATCCTTCATGGTCTCTCCTAATCTCCAAAGACTGGTTTGAAGTTTGGAAGATATCAGCATCCAGAGGCAGGTCACCAAGCTTATTAATACCTTGCTGAAATTCAACATCCCCTTCTATTATGTTATCATATTCAACTCTCCCATCTGCCATGCTGTCGTCATCTTCATACTCTGCTCTTTCGTACGCCAACTCATCATCTTTAAAGTCTTTAGGCAGTGTAGGTTCTGGAACTGGTGATGGCTCGTCGTGGTATGATGAACTACCATCAGACAATGGAGTAAAAACCTGACTTGATTCAGACGATACATGCTGTGTGCCTTGGTAGGAACTGGCCACCTCACGTGACAAAACCTCAGCCCTTGAATACATGACCTCGTGTTCAGTTTTAGGCTGCCCATGCTGACGGATGCCGCCTCTGTCCTCTGAAATTTGTATACAATGGGCGTGTGCGCTTAAAACTGGATGTTAGTAAGAGGAAAGTAACAGACTTACCAAACGTAATGAACCAGAGACTATTTACACACTGACCATTATAAAAGTTAATTACAATTACACTATTTGCTTGAACTATATTTTTAACATTTACAAATGTTTTGACTGGGAGATAAGTTAGAACATGGTGTTTACTTTCATCCCGCCAAGCCATGCTGTGTGTGGAAATTTGGAACGACAAACACAACTGCTATTCAGGATGTATTTGAAGTTAAAATTCCAATTAGTAAAAGTAGCATGCGGTTAGTTCAATGCAGACGTATACCTCTTTTCCTCCATTTAATATCAAGACAGAAATTTGTTATTAAACTTTTGGCCAGTGTCTGAACATAATTTTATGCACCTTGGTTCTATGAATATGAGTACAAGTGTTAATATTTAATTATTTATTGTTTTTCTTTTGGAGGGAAAAAAGTACATTTTCGACATGCTTTATGACAAGCAGACGAAGCAGAAGGGAAAGCATGCATTAGGTTACGTAATGTTATGCTTGTCATGAAGTCAATCGCACTGAATTATCAAATTACAAATTAATTTTAAAATGCTATTTTTTCTAGAGAAAGAATAACACAAGGAAACACTGAATGATACTGGCAAGCAGATGACGGCACTGTTGAGTGGGAAAAACACATGAAGAGGTGGACTGAAAAAACAGTGTACCAACAAGGGAGAGATATTTCTGGAAATGCACTGCAGCCAACTTTCAGTGTCGACACAGGTCTTTAGTTAGCAACATATTCCCAATTGGAGCCGTGGTAGCACAGTGGTTAGTGCACTGGCTTCCTAGCTCGGTGGTCCATGGTTCGATCACCAGTTGAGGTGGGATTTTTTTAGACCGCAAACGGCTCTGGGGTCGACCTAGCCTCAAGAATTGGGTACTAGAGCAACTCTGGGAAGGTTAAGATGGCCGGCATGATGCTGACCACATCACCCCTAGTGTGCTGTTTGTCAAGAAAATATGGGCCTAACACCATATTCCCAATATGCCTCAATGGGCAAGTAACACGATCCTTTACCCTTTTTTTTTTTTTTATTCCCAATTAGAGCCGTGGTAGTGCAGTGGTTAGTGTACTGGTTTCCGAGCTCAGTGGTCTATGGTTCGATCCCCAGTTGAGGTGGGAATTTTAAGACTGCAAATGGCTCTAGGGTCGACCCAGCCTCATGAATTGGGTACCAGAGCAACTCTGGGAAGGTTAAAGGCAGCAGGCGTGATACTGACCACATTGGAGAAGTTATAACTTTGGGTTTCGTGCTGTCACCAATAACGATATTTTACTTACTTGTACGATTTAGAAACTCATTAACAGTGGTTTACATTTACTTGTATGAAATAATAAATTGCTATTGCTAGTCAAGACTGTTTCCGTAAATTAAGTGAGCATCTGAATGGTTAAGGTGCTTGCTTCTTGAGGCAAAAATACCAGGTTTGAAACCAGATCACATCATGCTCCAGTTTTCTCAGCTGTATAAATGGGTACCTGATTCTGCTCTTGAATTAGGGAAGGCAGAAGCAGCAAGGAAGGGAACTGGTCATCAAAACTTTAAATCTGAGACCTTGTGTAGCTAAAGTCTCTAACACTTCACTCCCCATTAGCAGTATCTTTTTTCCCCTTACATTTGTTATTTTGCTGTTATGCCCTGTTCAACCAAAACCCTTTGAAGGGTTAAAAATGGTTATATTGGGGTATATAGGGTGTTAACGTCTTTGCTGGTATCACGTTCCTAGTCCTGGAAATGACTGGTTCTGAAAAGGACCACTAGCTGCCTGTTAGATCCCTACTCGTTGTCTTTTTCAGCTGTGTGTTGTTCATGACTGTCTTATTATATTTGGTAGGAGTTCCTTTTGGGTTTCGGTAATTATTTTGTCTTCCGCTTCTTTCTCTTCCTTGATTGCTTTTTGGTAGGCGTTCTTCTAGGGTTTCGGTAATTATTTTGTCTTTAGTTTCTTTGCTTCTTTCTCTTTCTTGATTGCTTTTTGTTACGATATCCTCGATGATCCTTCTCTCTGTTTCAATTCTTTTGAGGACTTCTTCGTTCTCCTCCTTTAGCTCTGCGAGTTTAGCGATGTCGACTTCTATTTGGTGTTGAATGGATTTCATGTCCTGTAACATTGCCTGGGCGCTCTGTAAGGCTTCTATTGTTTCGTCTCTTATGGTATCTGTGTCTTTGTTGTGCTGCCTGTTCTTCTCGACTGAGTTTTTGTTTTATATCTTGCACCCCTGTGGTAAGTTTTATTATTTGGGTTCTTGTGTGCTGTTCCTGTTTAGCAGTGCTACCTGAAGCCACTCGGTGTCTTGCTTCTCTGAAGGGGATGTTTTTGGGTACAGATTCCTTCAGTATGGCCTTTGTCTCATGGAAGATCGGACAGCCACGGTATCTTGCCCCATGGTTCCCGAGACAGTTTGCGCAGGTTCTGTTGGAGTTGCGCACTTTATAGTTGGTATCCTTTTTCATGTGAGGACATTCATTGTAAGAGTAACTTCCTGCACAGTACCAGCAAACTGTCTCTCTCTTGCGGGTTTTCCTGGTGTGCGAAAATTGCAGCAGTTTGAGCACTGCATAACAGGAGTGATGTACTCTTCTGTTTTTAGACGTCTACCGTCTAGCTTTAGTTGACTTGGTCTTGAAGTCCCTTCAATAGTTAGGATAACTAGGTTTGTGTCCTTCTTGTCCCATGTCTTCAGTCTTTCAACCTGTGTTATTTTGACATTCTTGTTTTCTGTTTGCAGGCAGCTGTGGACTTCTTGTGTAGACCAATTGTTGTCGACCCCTTTTACAACTATCTTTTTGGTTTTCTTGTAGATCACAGTAAATTTAATCTGGTGGGGCAGCTGGACTTCTTTGTGTCCGGACTCTAGTTCGACCATCAATTCGTTTGTCTTCTCCGTGTTATTTAGAGCTATTATAACTCCGTTTTCGTGTCTTGTCACTCTAGTTATACTCCTCCTGCCCATTATTGCCTTGAGGATACCGATCACTTTATCGTCGGGTAGGGCCCTGAGCGAGGCCTCCCCTCCAGACATCTGAGTGATCTTAATGATCCTCTCCTGTAGTGCCTCATGAGAAACAGCATTTCTTTGCTTGCTAAGTTGGCACGCTCCAACTTCCGTCTCAGTTTGAGCATGTGGTCTGCGGGATGGATTCACGTTCTGGCTCATTGTCTGCCTCTGGTCTCGTTTTACCGAAGTTGCCTGGTCACTGCATGATGGAGACTCGACTATGACATCTTGTTTTGGCTGTGGTTTTGCTTTGTCGGGCTTTAGAGCATTATTGCCCTCTGTCATCAAAGTTTTGTGGCCATGTTTTGCAGATGTTGCCTGGTCACTGCATGATGGAGCCACCGCCCCGACATCTTGTTTTACTGGTGGTGTTGCTTTGTTAGGATTCGGAGCCTGGTTATCCTCTGCCTTCAAAGCTCTGGGTTGCTCATCGGTCGTAGTGTCAATGGTTGCATTGTTCGGCTTCTGAGAAGGACCAGCCCCAACGCGAGTAATTGGGCAGTCTTGCTCTCCGGCTGACTGTCTTTGTTCTCTGCAGATTCATATTTGCTGTCAAGTGTTGGCGGGCTTCTATAGATTTTCCTCTTTTTTGCTTGTGGCTTGGTACGAACCATTTTAGTATATTGCTATCCGCATGGGAGTGAAGAAAAAACCCCGTCAGCAGTATCTGTGATGGGACCATCTTTATGCTTCATTCATTACTCCTGAGCTCCCCAAGGAGCATAGGTCTACAACAAAACTTTTGGCAGATCCTCCTGTCCTGTGCCATCTGCTCAGTCTTTCTGTGTCTTCTTGATACATTCATTTATGCCTCTAGTTCTCCTCTCCATGTGTTTTACCATCTGTCTCTCCTTCTCTTGTCCTGGGGATTCCCAATGAATGACGACTACCTTGTAATGCTATCAACAGATTTTCTCAAACTATGCCCTATCCATCACCAGTGTCATCTTATCTTCTATTCCATTAGTACCTGTCTGACTCTTGTCATCAGTTCCACATGAGTGAACCTGTCATGTGATTTTAATTCTTCAGTTCCACCCAAGTCTGTAAGTTCTTCATTATCTTGACCTTTAAAAGGTGATGGCTGTCCCATAGCAGATACAGCAGTAGGGGAGTCAAGTACTACATACTTCACTATAATAGGTCCAGCTTTGTGGGAGTTGGGATGGGACTAGTTTCTGTTCTTGCAGCCTTTGCTCTCCCTTTCTCAAAAGAAGTCAGGTACCCATTTACAGCTGGGTAAACTGGAGCAGGAAGCTACCACGTTTCAAATCAATGAACTTTGCAGCCAGAGGTAAACTCTCTACCCACTCTGCAAATTAAATGCTCTTCACCGTGACCTAATATGCATATCCCTGCTCTATATTTAAACATCTCTGAAATTTCGTTTAGTACAATATGTTTGCCACCTTTGCATTTCCATAGCTACGTTTGATTTCACAGTCGCGTAACACAAAGACTAGGGTAAGCCACACACACTTACCCACAAACATACATATCATGCTCACTCAAAAAAAAAAAAAAAAAAACTAAGTCCAGAGGAAGATCAGATTTCTAGAAAGATTTTGTATGTATCAGACGTACATCATTACGTACGTGTACATCATTAGACCAAACGGGAATGAAACACGGCAAACACTATCCAGTTTTTTGTTACTTTTATTGCACAAGTCTACTAGAGTAGGTTATAATGTTAGTTTGGAGGGGAACAAGAAATCAAAGAGGCATGCACACATCGCTATGAAAAAATACAAACAACTTAACAGAAGAACAATAACTAGAAGATAATATCAGAAATGAGATTCTTGTTAACCAAAATGACATTATCTCAATATAATATAATGCATGAAACAAATGCCACATTTCAACATCTCAGGCAAAAATGTTCACCAAAATTTAAAAACAATTAACATAAGAAAATTACAAAATTATTATTTTTTTTTAAAATGAAGCTAATGTGCGAGTATTCCGCAGTTCTAGAATACGAAAATAACTTATTTTTTGCTCAAATAATAACTACACAAACCTACATCCCTAGAAAGTACCAGTGGACAGTAGGGAGAATATGAAACCCATTAATTATGACAAATGACTAGTCTTTGATATTCACAAGGCACATTACTGTTATATTTAAACTACTTTTACACATTCAGTTCTGATGTTGTTGCATGCAAGAACTTAAAAAAAGGCACTGAAGATAAATTTGCATCTAATACAGACCCAAAAGCAGTCCACCATGGTGAATTTTGAAACAAGTTTTAAAAAGGAACATAGAAAAATGTGCTATTTGTGTTTACCCATCTCTATATTGGCTAAAAAGAATGTCTTTGGTGTCCTTTGTAGTGGAGTCTGGAGCCAACATGTCACTTTACTGTAGTCACTCGTAATTAATAACCACTACTGATATGCCCTGTAGTCGGTTTCTAGAGCTTAAATTTCATGCAGCACAATTCCTCTATTCCAGTGTTATGTAGGGATATAAAATGTCTGAAAGTTTTACAAAGGGAATTTGAGAAATGTCGAGTGATGGATCTTTTCACTGTCCAAATCTGGTATCATGTCTTGTGTAACACAGTGGCTGTCCAGTTAATAAAGAACACTGAAGATTTCCATATCTTAAATTATTTCTGGCAGATCAGCTAAGCATCTGAATTTACTATGTAAATTTGAGCTGTGTTTGCACCATTCATAGTTTTTGCTTTCTAGTGTACAGCTTAAGCGTGCAGATCAAGTCTCCATCAGAGTAAGAAGAAGTTTACAGCAAGGAATTTGTACATACTTCAACCAATATGTTACGCAGTTAGTGAAACATGTGCAAGCCAGAGTAATACCTAAGTAACAGGGTAAGAAATGCAATCGCAAATGGTAACGGTGCATCTATGACAATCTACAGCCTCTATTCCATGGTCTCTTTGGATACTGTCTGAATATTAATAAGGACAAGAATTTTGTTTAATACTAAAAGTTACAGTATAGGTTAAAATTTTCTCTTCGACCATTAACTATATCAAACAACAAATGTTACCACACAAAAAAAAAAAAAGTACAAACACTTGATGTTAATAGCCACATATGATAAAAATGCATGAATATTAATATTAAATCAAGAATTAAGCGCTGAATAGTCCACTATTGAATAAAAATATAAAAAGGAACTAAACAAGGCAACTACAACTTTCCTGAACTGAAAATGAACACATACACACCCATACACAGACAAGGACAAGCAAGAACTATTGTACATGAAAGCAACACGAAATGTTGCAATTGCAGCAAAACCTAAGACTTCCCAGTAAACCACTAGTGCTGGCTTAATCTCGCTATATAGTTCAATAATTATGCCCACTATAAAATACTCACTCTAGGTTCCAAGATTTCCTGTCATTTACCCCCATTTTTTTCATTTTAAATTAAAAAAAAAAAATTGTGTGTGTGTGGTCAGTTCTAGATTGACCTAAAATTATGACTGCCTCTAAAAACAAAAGCAGCCAAATACAGCACTGTCCTACATAAGTGTTGTTAATCATTGCTCAAAGTCACTGATGTAATTTCTTGAATTCTATATGTGTATATGGTCATTAATTCAAGATGACATTGATAATGTCTAGTCAACTGTAGAACAGCCCTGAGTTGTTAAACTTCTAGTCACAGAGAACATGAACCTCACAGAAACTCTGCTAAGAGTCACTATACTGTATGGAGATGAAACCCTGACAAAATCAAGTAAATATGATTGGTGTAGTAAGATTCATAAGGGCCAAGAACACTCCTTCAATCTTCCATATACTCATGTTCAACAGTCACAGGTGATGTTGAATAATTGATACGTTGAAGAAAATCATAAAAAATAAAAAACTGTCATGAAGTCAGTTTGACAAATAAACACTACTCTAGAAAGTCTTGTTTAGTTCTAGGCAGTCTCTGAAAAGACAAAGAATAGGACTACTACACCCTCATTCAGGTAATTCTGATATTAATATATTACTGCCATCCGTTCTTGCATTGGGGATGACTGAACTCACTTTTCCTTGGAGAATTGTCTCATTTTTCAAATGGGTTGTCTATCTCCCAAATGGCCTAAATGTCCAGCATCATTTTGCATGAATTCTAGTGTCTTTTTAATTGCCGCTATCTTATACGTCACTTCCATGGACGTTACTAGACAAGCGATCTTCTCTTTTATTCCATGGATATAGCTACTTAGATCGGGAATGGTTTTTGTAGTCTTGTTAATTCCTTTTGCGTTTCGTTTATTATTCACTTTCTTGTTTCGATATTTCTTTCTCGTTTTGCGATTTTCTTGCGTTATTATTGTTCTTTTTTCGCTCACCAACTGTGTTGTTTAATTTTTTCATCTACTTTTATTGCTCCTTTTTGTATATTTTTCTCATCATCGTATGTGTTTGTAGTATCTTTCTTTGACCTGTATGTAATTCTTGTCCTTGTCACCTGTTTGTAACTGTGGCTGACGAAGGGTGAAACTTGAAACGTCCTGTGTTTCCTGTGTACTGTTAACTTGTCAAACTGATTTCATACCATTTGATTTTTTTTATTTATATATTTTTGTCCTACACCCTCAGGCATGTCATACCAGGAGACTAATGTAAGGTTTTGTATGGGGCTGGCAATCTCACTGAGTAAAACAAATTGCCATATAAACAATCACTGCAAGAGAGCTTGTAACTGGTTTGTGCTGGCTTCCTGCAGGACCAGCTATTAAGGTGGATCCATGCTCCACAAGCAGCGTAAAGGAAAATGATGATGAATAAACTAGACAAGAGATTCAATACTGACATGATGAATACACTAGACAAGAGATTCAATACTGACATGATGAATACACTAGACAAGAGATTCAATACTGACATGATGAATACACTAGACAAGAGATTCAATACTGACATGATGAATACACTAGACAAGAGATTCAATACTGACATGATGAATACACTAGACAAGAGAATAAACTAGACAAGAGATTCAATACTGACATGATGAATACACTAGACAAGAGATTCAATACTGACATGATGAATACACTAGACAAGAGATTCAATACTGACATGATGAATACACTAGACAAGAGATTCAATACTGACATGATGAATACACTGATTCAATACTGACATGATGAATACACTAGACAAGAGATTCAATACTGACATGATGAATACACTAGACAAGAGATTCAATACTGACATGATGAATACACTAGACAAGAGATTTAATACTGACATGATGAATACACTAGACAAGAGATTCAATACTGACATGCTGAAGAGGTGATTTTGGTCAACATGTAACTAGCGATGTGTCCTACTGCATCACAATCTGACATGCTGAAGAGGTGATTTTGGTCAACATGTAACTAGCAGTGTGTCCTACTGTATCCCAATACTGACATGCTAAAGAGGTGATTTTGGTCAACATGTAACTGGACTGGCAGTGTGTCCTACTGCACCCCAACCGACATGCTGAAGAGGTGATTTTTGTCAACATGTAACTAGCGGTGTGTCCTACTGCATCACAATCTGACATGCTGAAGAGGTGATTTTGGTCAACATGTAACTAGCAGTGTGTCCTACTGCATCCCAATACTGACATGCTAAAGAGGTGATTTTGGTCAACATGTAACTGGACTGGCAGTGTGTCCTACTGCACCCCAACCGACATGCTGAAGAGGTGATTTTGGTCAACATGTAACTAGCAGTGTGTCCTACTGCATCCATAATTGGATTAAGTGTTGGCAGTTTAGAAACAATTATTCATGAACACTCAATACTCAAGAAAGTGTGCCAGGATGGTGCCTAAGTGATTAGTATTTGATCAAAAAGCACACTGTGGAGTTTGTGTTCGGACCATCTGGAATGATTCAAATGTTAACAAGATGTTGGTATCCTTGGGCCATGAGATCATGGCACACCTTTCTTACAGTCCTACCAAAATGACTGTCATCAGTCTGGACTGGTGAAGTTTAACCCAGAAGGCCAGCAATTTCAAAGTGACAATAACCTCATACAAGCTCTCCTACTCTGGCACTGCAGGCTGGCTCTAAAACTGTCTATAATGCCAGTATCTGGAATGTGTCAGTGTGGTGGCAAATGTGTATCAGCATCCACGGAGAAGACCGTGAAAGGAAGTGATGTGATGGTAATCATTGAATGTGTTGGTTTTCTTGTAAAATAAGAAAAATTTCAGGTAAACCTTGAACCATCCTTGTATTAAGGAACTAAGACATACGGCCAAGAAAATGGACAGCACAGAAACAGACCCGGAAGTTTTAAGTCGTAAACTTGAAAGACAGGCTATCAATGACTGAGTAATGGAAACAGACTGTGTTTGCGGCAAACAACTTTAATGACCCGGGAAACTAACGAAGAAGAAAAGGGAGACTACGCAACTCATGTTTTCTTACTTGATGTAATTTTAAACAATACTTCAGATTTCTGGGTTCATTACTACTTGAGGTAGCATGGTTTTTGCTTTAAAACACAAAAGTGCAGTCATAAAAGTTGACGGGGCAAGTAGTTAGATGAGAGAATGAGAACATGTAACAATAACAAACAAATAAAAAGATGTTTCACTGAACTATTTTCTAAAACAGAAAAATGTGTAACTAAATAACAGCGTCATGGTTAAAATATTACAAATAGAAAGTTGGTTGTATTACTTCGACCTCATGTATAACTTGAAACTAATTTCTTCACATATTCACTAAATGCTGCCTCTCACCCTACTCTTCTTACAGCTGATCCTGCTCTAAACAAGCACAGCAAAATAAAAAGTCTGCAACATGTAAAGGGGATTTACTTGACATTTATGGATGCAAGCATTTGGCTATACAACAGCGATTCTAGACTAGGTCAAGAACAATTAATGGTAAAACTGTATAAAGTAAACACATTCCTGAATAGCCACTGTCATCTCAAACCATCACATTCACAATAAATAAATCCCTTGTGAATAATAAAATACGTAATATCATCTGAACTGTGTGATATAAAACAGTAAAATTAATATCAGGAAGTAGAAGTGAGTAAACTACCTAACACATGAATACCACAATAATAGCCAATGAGAATAAACTGTTAAAAATGTAAATTGTTACAAACAGCACATTGAGTTGACCAGAGAGAAGTAAGTAAGTTAGGTACAACAGGAAGACAAAAAAAGTTAAATGTAAGTATGTAATAAAAGAAGTGCTCTTGTTGCCTCCCCCTAATTTGTGTTGGTAAATGACCAGTGAATGTTCTTTTTGACACTTTTATGTCTACCTTGATGGACTCAAGTTTTTCAACATATCTAGTGAAGCGAGACACTAGAAAGTTGCTTGTGTTGTGTATGTGTAAACTAACAAGTTTCATTACAACTAAATCTATACTTGATTGTGAATTTTCAGACCTGTACAGCATTTACTCATTTCTTGATCTAACACAGAACACGTATAATAGCAATTGGGACAGAAGTACAAGACTAAATTAAATACTTTTGTATGGAAGTATGACACTAAAAAATATACTTTGTCTTGTTTTCATGATATTATGACAATACATAACATAATTTTATTTGCTTTCCATGAAAGTATGAAACTAAATACTTGTTGTCTGCTTTATATGAATGTACGACACTAAATAACATACGTTTTTTTTTTTTTTTTAATATGTAGGTCTGCAGTAATGCAATATTAAATGTTTGCCTTCTTCAGGAATGTGATGGTTACACAGGTTTAGATTAAACGTATATGGCAACACTGAAATGGATGATGACTGATGCATTCGTAGTACTATCACTAATATTGATTATCTATGGTACTATCACTAATACTGACTATCTTTAGTACTATCACTAATACTGACTATCTTTAGTACTATCACTAATACTGACTATTTTTAGACTATCACTAACACTGACTGACTTTAGTACTGTCACAAACACTGACTAGCATTGTATCTAGCATCATATAGCAGAGTCACAAACAAAATAAGTCAGGCGGATAAGACTGGAAGGTTTGCATGAGTCTGAAGCAGATAATGAACAAGACTGGAAGGTTTACATGAGTCTGAAGCAGATAATGGACAAGACTGGAAGGTTTACATGAGTCTGAAGCAGATAATGGACAAGTGAAGTGAAGACAGTATACAACTTTAAACTTTTTTCATTTAGCGTAACAGAATGTTGATAACTTAATGACAACAAATAAATACATAAAAAACACTGACAACAGCAACAGAGATGTCCATGCTTAAAAAAAAAAAAAAAAAAAAGGCAAGTGATATAAGATCATACAGTAACAGTGAACGGTAAAGCATCTACACACCAGAATCACTTTGTTCTGCTGATGAGGCAAGTCGTGTCGCAACTTCTGCTATGCTACTTTCTGTGGCCAGGACAGGTTCTTCTGTGAACATACAGATAAAGGAAAAAAAAACACAATCAACTTCACAGAGAACATTCTGTTTTACAAGTCAGGCTGTAATGCTAACTCCTAACAAATTTTGTGATATATGCTATATCTGTCATGAGAGATGTAGCATATACAGGAACCTGAGATGTGTCACAAGTAGCATCTTTAAACATGTCACTGCAAAATGATAACATGTCACATATCATCATCATCCTGTATGGTCCTTATGGAGCACAAAGCCTCCATTGTAGCTAGCCTCCTTGTAAGAAGCCTGCATAAAGCAGTCACATGCTCTTGCAGCAGTGGACTATAGCATGATGAGGTTACCAGCCTACATGTCACATCTAATAAGCTAAACACAAGTAACAAATTATAAAGATGCTTGAATTCTTTTATAGAAATTCAGCTACCTGGGCAAGTCAGAAAAGAAAATGTAATAACTGAACTTATGACAAATAAAAAACATAAGAATCCACATCACATGACCTAAATCAAGAGTTCCCAACCAGCATTTCAGCAAGTTTTCAATGTTTCCTGTTTCACTAAACTATTATCATCATCACGTTCCTTATGAAGCATGGAGCCACTCTGTAGATGGTCATCTTATATGAAGCCCTGCAGCACCAAACATTGACATGCTCTTGCTGCACTGGTTTCTGTGACAATTAGTTTAACATGATGAGGTTGCCAGTCACACACACAACTACATATTAGTCACCTTGTACCAACACAACGTCTGAGTCTACAGAGGTCCTATACTTTTTTTGTCTCTTTAGAGCCCACCCCCCAACAGACTACACAGGCTCTTCACTAAACACAATACCAAAAACACATCACTGTGGTGTTGCCCCATGTAGGTCCTGGGGGGTATCTAAGGAGACGAAGAAAGAACATGACTACTGCTGCCTCAATCAAGTTGTTAAGTAGAGATTAACATAACTACTGCTGCCTCAATCAAGTTGTTAAGTAGAGATTAACATGACTACTGCTGCCTCAATCAAGTTGTTAAGTAGAGATTAACATGACTACTGCTGCCTCAATCAAGTTGTTAAGTAGAGATTAACATGACTACTGCTGCCTCAATCAAGTTGTTAAGTAGAGATTAACATGACTACTGCTGCCTCAATCAAGTTGTTAAGTAGAGATTAACATGACTACTGCTGCCTCAATCAAGTTGTTAAGTAGAGATTAACATGACTACTGCTGCCTCAATCAAGTTGTTAAGTAGAGATTAACATGACTACTGCTGCCTCAATCAAGTTGTTTACTGAGCTGGCAACTTTATCATGTCAAACAAATTGTTGCAGACACCCACCATTACTGTAAGAAAATATCAATGCTGTGACAGCATGGGGACCAGCCACAGTATTGGCTCTATACTTCATAGGAAGTAAAGAGAACAATGAATGTGCCGTGTCGTGATGATGTGGTTAAAATATGTCACCATTTAGAAATGTCTGGCAGCTTGTGATAACAATGATGTGTCTAGTATGTGGTTAAAATATGTCACCATTCAGAAATGTCTGGCAGCTTGTGATAACAATGATGTGTCTAGTATGTGGTTAAAAAATGTCACCATTCAGAAATGTCTGGCAGCTTGTGATAACAATGATGTGTCTAGTATGTGGTTAAAATATGTCACCATTCAGAAATGTCTGGCAACTTGTGATAACAATGATGTGTCTAGTATGTGGTTAAAATATGTCACCATTCAGAAATGTCTGGCAACTTGTGATAACAATGATGTGTCTAGTATGTAGTTAAAATATGTCACCATTCAGAAATGTCTGGCAGCTTGTGATAACAATGACGTGTCTAGTATGTGGTTAACATATATCACCATTCAGAATGTCTGGCAGCTTGTGATAGCAATGATGTGTCTAGTATGTGGTTAAAATATGTCACCATTCACAATGTCTGGCAGCTTGTGATAACAATGATGTGTCTAGTATGTGGTTAAAATATGTCACCATTCAAAATGTCTGGCAGCTTGTGATAACAATGATGTGTCTAGTATGTGGTTAAAATATGTCACCATTCAAAATGTCTGGCAGCTTGTGATAACAATGATGTATCTGGTATGTGACAAATGGTCCTGTGGGAGCTTAAGGGTGATGATAATGTGACAAGTATTAGTCAGATTAACAAGTCAAACTGAAAGAGCATTACAAGTATTACAGTCAGATTACCATGTCACACTGAAAAGCATTACAAGTATTAGTCAGATCAACATGTCACATTGAAACAGCATTACACACACAGTAATAATATTAATAAATAATGTGCAGTAACAACAGTTAAAATTTATAATTTAATGACTAATGTATTTATATTTAACAGGTAGAAAGAGAATGAATGAGAACACAACATCAAGATAGACACAGACAGTTGCTACATCCCACAACTTGGTTGGTGATTACAACAATCATAGGAAAGTCTGACAAAATACAAGTTATGGTTTGGGATTAGTGACTAAATTACTGGACAAGTAAGGAAGGAGGAGGGGAATATGTGGCAGATCAGTGTCAAGGAAATGGGGGAGGGGAAAAAGCTCAATACTGAGTTATATTTAGGGCAGTAGTCTTTTTGGACATTGTAGTGTTTTTAGTTTGGAATTTCTGGGTTGACTAGCTGAGTGAACGTGGGCTTGCATGTGATATTTGTATTTAGAGTGAACTGTTTTGTTTGGGAAATAGTTATCGTTGGAAATCGTTTTACAAAATATAGTCAGTCAGATTTTAAACACGCTAGCGTTTGGAAGCAAGTTGCTTGTGTTAAAGTTGTGAAGTGGCAAGCGCAATTTTGGGGTATCATCGGACAATAAGCCCAAGTCATTGGGTAGCTTCTGTGATGACAGAAAAGTAATAAACTATTGTCTAGCCCTTTAATCGTTTTGTACACCACAATCATAGATGACAGTTCATATTATATTTATTTCTGTGGACAAGATTGACAAGGTTGCCAGTACGACAGAAAATGTGTATATCTTCAAGTCAACCAGGTATGTTGGTCTCGCCAATACTTTATAGACTATGTAATACAAGAGAAGAACAATAGACATTAGCTAATCAGGAGAACTAGGAAACAGTAGACCAGTGTCAGCCTAACAAGTAGGAAATAATAGACTTTTTGGCTAAAACCATCACCCCTGGCAGTTAGGCCAGTCTTACCAAGATACGCCAAGCAGAGCATAAAAGAAATAAGAGACAAATGATTTCACATAAATGAAGAATTTAGAAGGCAGATAAATCTTGACAGCAGTAGTCGTTTTCCCATCGTGAACACCCTAACATCTAGAGACAGCTAGGCAATACTGAGGAAGTAAGGAAGAATGAGAGAGAAAGACACTGAGATAATAATTGATATGAAATTGTGCTGTACAAGGTTGACCAACCTCAAGGGAAGGTTGACACATTATTTCACATCTTCCACGTTATATGTAAATAAACTTCATCGTATTTTATACTGCTGTTGGAGTCAAGTCACTCATCTATTGATGATATCATTCGTGAACTGTTGTTGTATTGTATCAAGTAAGAAATTACTTTTACACCATCAACCAAAACCTGCCAACTGTTAGGGTAGTGATACGACCCTATACATCATCAATCATCATCATCAGCATGCACGGCCACACATGCACCAACATGGATGCAACATTTTTTACACAGGCATTTTAAAAGAAGCAGTAAGTTCATATTTATGAAAAATATCTCACAAAACATATCAATATTGCTATAAAGTGGCTGAAGAATATTTCCAAGTTGTAAATTGCAGACATGAGGAAATCTGCAAATAATTAAATAGGAATACTTGGTGGCCCTTGGGACATTAATGTACTGGGGTTCACCATGAGGATCATCAGGTAGAGAGTGAAAGAGTGTAACAAAAATCAGGACTGTACAATGAACACTTAACAGTGTTTCAAAAACATTTTTATTACCTACACCTCTGACAAATGAAACAATACTTTTTTTTTAAACTCCTAAACATGAGGCACCACTGCAGATGACTCCCCATGCAGGAAGCCTGCACCAAAGTACTTTATATAACTTCTGGCAGTGATAGTTTCTGTAACAAGCTGTTTAACATATTCAGGTTGTCAGATATCGTACATGCACTACTTCACCTTAACTGCCTTTTACAACACAGCCCTACTGAAAACAGTGGTCCTATTATGTCTGTGCCTCCTCAGAGACTCTGGAAACCATACATGGCTGAGACAGCTAAATTAACCAAACATGGCTGAGACAGCTAAATTAACCAAACATGGCTGAGACAGCTAAATTAACCAAACATGGCTGAGACAGCTAAATTAACCAAACATGGCTGAGACAGCTAAATTAACCAAACATGGCTGAGACAGCTAAATTAACCAAACATGGCTGAGAAGATAAATTAACCAAACATGACTGAGACAGCTAAATTAACCGTACATGGCTGAGACAGCTAAATTAACCATACATGGCTGAGACAGCTAAATTAACCATACATGGCTGAGACAGCTAAATTAACCAAACATGGCTGAGACAGCTAAATTAACCAAACATGGCTGAGACAGCTAAATTAACCATACATGGCTGAGACAGCTAAATTAACCAAACATGGCTGAGACAGCTAAATTAACCATACATGGCTGAGACAGCTAAATTAACCAAACATGGCTGAGACAGCTAAATTAACCAAACATGGCTGAGACAGCTAAATTAACCAAACATGGCTGAGACAGCTACATTAACCAAAAAACTCTTTAAAAAATATGTACAAACATACAACAGATAAAAAGCCACAGGATGAATGACTAACCTCATGTGATGCCATAAACAACAATTATGATATCATTAATACAACAACAGACAAGATAATAAACAATAAGAATTTATCACGTCTGGTGATAAATGTAAAAGGATTAATTAGTCCCATAGGAGATACTGTGACAGGGGAGTAAAGTGTTATAGACTTCACCATATAAGGTCCAGTTTGATGAAATGGGAGGACAATTCCCTTCCTCACTGCCTTTGCCTTCTCTAACTCAAGAGTAGAGTCAAGCATCCATTTACAGCTGGGTGGACTGCAGCACGACACTATCAGGTTTTGATCTTAGAACACTGACTGTGCCACAACAGGAAAGCACTCTAACCACTTAGCCAATAACACTAGTCAACAAATTTTCAAAAGTTATTTGTACCAGAAATTAAATATAACATTTCTTATTGATTTTGACATGCTGATTTCAAATATCATAATGAAATTCACCAATTGCCTCTGGTTTTTTTTAAAATGATGAATTTACATTACAGCAATACAAATAATGTATACTTGTTTAATTCTCTGGGGTGAACAGCTAGTCTTTCTACTCTAGCATTATAAAAATTGTGGATACATACTCAATTAATTGATATTTCAACATAGAATGATAGAAAAAATAAAAACATTATTTAAAGATCACATATCATGTTTTAAAAAGGCACATTTGAACCCATTCCGTCATTATTCAGTCGCTGTTCGAGCTCTCTTTGCTTGCTTCTTGTAGTCAATCGATGAGGCGTCTCTTGTCACAGTCCAACAGTAATCAGCAAGCATTGAAGGGCTCCAATTGCCTTGATACCTTGTCTCCATAGCAGCAATGTCCTTGTGAAATCGTTCACCATGCTCATCACTGACCGCTCCACAGTTTGACATAAAGAAATCCAGATGAGAATCCAGAAAATGAATTTTCAAAGACATGTTGCAGCCAAGACTCTTATACTTCAGAAGGAGATTTTCTACAATTTCATTGTAATTATCAGATCTGTTGTTTCCAAGAAAATTGTCCACCACTGACTTAAATGCTAGCCATGCTGCTTTTTCCTTGCCATGCAACACGCAAAAAAACTCATCATCATGAAGAAGTTTTCGAATTTGCGGACCAACAAATACTCCCTCTCTTATTTTAGCTTCACTCAGTCTTGGAAATTTTCTGATGAGGTATTTGAAAGCCTCATCTGTTTTCTCCATTGCCTTGACAAAGTTTTTCATGAGACTCAGCTTAATGTGCAAGGATGGCAACAAAATCTTGCTGGTGTCGACAACTGCTGGGTTCTCAACGTTCTTACTGCCAGGCTGCAATGACTGCCTGATTGGCCAATGTCTTCTGATGTAATGGTCACTTCGTGCACGGCTATCCCACTCACAGAGAAAGCAACAGTACTTGGTGTATCCACCCTGTAGTCCAAGCAAAAGAGCGACCACTTTTAAGTCACCGCAAAGTGACCAATGATGATGATCGTAGTTTGTACACTTCAAAAGCTGCTTAATGTTTTCATAAGTTTCTTTCATATGAACTGCGTGACCAACTGGAATTGACGGTAACACATTACCATTATTCAACAAAACAGCTTTAAGACTCGTCTTGGATGAATCAATGAAAAGCCTCCACTCTTCCGGTATGTAACTGATTTTGAGGGCTGCCATTAAACCAGAAATGTTGTGGCACGCAGAAAGGTCACCCTCTTTGAAAAAGAATGTAATAAGCGGTTTCTGGCGGTTCCTATACACAGAAATTGTAACATCTTCTGCCAGGAGATTCCACTGTTGCAATCTGGAACTCAAAAGCTCCGCCTTGTTCTTCGGTAAATTCAGATCTCTTACAAGATCATTCAGTTCACCTTGGGTTATTAAGTGTGGTTTAGTGGATGTAGTTTGCTCAAAATCTGGGTCGCTTGAGGTTGATGGTTCAGGACTACCAATGTCTTCTTCTTCATCAATGGAAGCAGCTGAAAATGATTCTGGCACTTTGGGAACTGGTAGGTCATCGCCATGTGGTACCGGACGTATTGCAGAGGGGATGTTTGGATATTCCAGAGTCCATTTTTTTCTTCTTTGATATGCCTTTCCCAATTGGAGGGACCATGCAAAAGTAACAGTTGTTGAGATGATCAGTGGGCTCTTTCCAAATCATTGGAACTGCAAAAGGCATAGCTTGCCTTTTGCCAGTCAACCATAGTTTAAGATGTGCTGCACATGTATTGCAGCATATGTGTGGCGCCCAGCTCTTATCTAGATCTCCTATTCTGCAGCCAAAATACAAACTGTACGCCTTCTTAATCACTTTAGTTATATTTCGTTTTTGTGATAGAAATGTCACCTCACCACATATATAACAGAAATTATTAGCACTGTTCACACATGTCCTAGGCATTTCTAACTACGATACTTTTGATAAGGATAAATGCACTAACTAATGGCAAAATTTTATCAGAGATAAGATATTTATACACAAAGGTGATGTAATCATAGGTAGGATTGCATCATCAACTTCTAGTTACATTTTTATTGGTCATTTGAAAAAAATTATGCAATCGCCCACAACAGTTGCGTCATATATATAAATATACCGTAATTAAATAAACTAGTAGCATATATCTTGAAAACTAGAGCCAATCAACATTTTTTAATGTCATTTTCGTTTTCAGCACACCAAAATTAGTTAAGATCAGCTATTTTCATTTCTGGTACATTTTGGTTGTTGACTAGTGTAATAAGTCTCTTTAATTTTAGGGACACAATTTTGTAGCTGGTGCAAAACAGAAAAATTATACGAACATGAATGGCCAAAATACATTTGCAACAAGAGACAGATATTAAGATTGAAATATTTAAACCACAACAAGGACAAAAAAACACTCAGCAAGAGATACAAATTTTCTTCTCTACTGCATAGTGTAGAAACTTTGATGATGATCAAGTAAATAGTAGAAACATTTGAGGTTAAAAATGTCCAAAATGACGACAACAGATAAGCACACACATCACGTCACATACATGAAACAATATATAACCTTGAACTTGCTGCTCCAAATAAGAAGGTTAAACAAAAGTGCAAGTGCACAACAAAATTAAATTTAAAAAAAACAATGGATAAAATGCAACAAATTGTTGCTATTTTTAGGTTGTCTAAATGTTTACCTTGAGGAGGACAACATATGTTATGGCACATGTTATAAGAAGTTTCTGAAAATGTTTGTCAGCAGCACAATAATAGAGAAACAATGACAAGCCAGATGCTGATAATCTGTTAGAGATTATGCTAAATTGTCTCCCTCATTTCTTCACAGCACATCTCATTCAATCATAAACAAGTATTCTTTAACTATATCTGGAGGTATTTCTGATCACAATAAAACTAACATAGACAAGCAAAAGAAAACTAGTAAAAACGTTATTTAGTCAGTTTTATAATGGAATCATACAATAACATGGGCTCATTTAGGGGGAAACCTTTGTCCTCCACTATAACAAAAAAACACTGAGAAGTTAATAAACATGATATTCCACAATAACAAAAGATACAGAGAAGGTAAAAAAGATGTCAGAAGGATAATCAGAAAGTAATAAAAATAACATGTCACAATAACAGAAGGACACAGACAAGCTATTTAAAAATAATATGTCACAACGACAAGAACAAGGTAATAACCATTATATCCCACGATAATAACCTTTATATTCCACTATAGCAAACAATATACAGAAGGTAATAATTAAAACAACATATGGTAATAATAAGAACACAGAGAAGATAATTAACATTATATCCCACTATAACAAACAATATACAGAAGGTAATGAACATTATATCCCACTATAACAAACAATATACAGAAGGTAATTAAAACAATTTATGGCAATAATAAGGACACAGAGAAGGTAATTAACATTATATATCCCACTATAACAAACAATATACAGAAGGTAAAAAACTATGTCTTTGGCCCTTGTTGTTGTGGTTGATGTTATTTTTGTCTCATTCCATTGTCAAACTGACTTAGTTACATTTTAGTCTAATCTACCTAACAAACTCAAATAAAACAAAAGAGATAAGAATTAACTTTGTTGCATTTTTCTAAGGCACAGAATGTATACAAAACAAATAAAGAAAAACGACGGTGCCATTCCTGACGAAGTGCCAGCCATGTATTAAAAAAAAAGGGGGATTTTCTGGATAATACCTTTGAGAACTTCAATTCGTTCAGTGCTGCCCTCTGTGGTGATTAGGGTGGTTTTCTGAATAGTTTTCCAAATATTTCCATCCTCACATACCCGATAGGTTTCAACTATCTCTGTCATTTCCTGCTTGTCCTCATCTTCACTTCTCTCCTCTTTAGCAGCAAACAATGGACAATCGAAGTATATAGTGACAATATACATCTCTAGCTATTGTCATGATAAAGGTTATAGTAGATACTTATAGCGAAATCAAGTAAAATAAACAAGTTAACTATAAAATCCTGACAAGTGTCAATTCTTTAAATGAAACTACTTAAAGAGAAAATGCTGACAGACTGCAGCCAAGCTGAACAGAAATTAATATAGAAAACAGACACAATGTTGATGATAAAATAAGACAATAGTTAAAAATATCCCTTGAGATTAGATGACCCAACACTGCTTTCTGTCATCTCTAAATCCTGTCCTTGATCTTCTATTTGGCCATCCATGCATAACACTGCCTAATACACATGTTTATAGCTCTCACTCTCTTGTTGATATCAGAGACTGAAGTTCTTGCTCTAATCAGTGACCTGTGGCTGCTGGGTAATGATGAACATTTGATAAGCAATCATGAGACAAGTGATGATATAACAGAACCAAAGCTTCCCATCTAAAACAAAACTGTTAATACCCAAATATAATCAGATAAATACTGGGTAATTTTGTACCTGTGTCATATTTTTCACTGGGACTTGGGGGAGGTGTAAGAACTTCTTCCTCTTCCTCATATTCTTCATACTTGTCCTCTGGTTCCACACTCTCATACTGGTCTGAAAGCAAGATGGTATCAACATGCTTATAGGCTAGCCACTGCAAACATGGGCACTAAAACACATGCAAAGAATGTAGAACAAACAAACAAACAATCACACACACATATTCAATTCAACATATCTAAATGGATCATATTTAATTACCGACATATTCAGTTTCTAACTTACATCTGCAAAAATGTTTGTTTAAAAAATTAAAAAAGAGGAGAAAAACAAACCCATGTGCCCTGCTCAGTAGAGGTCCAAAGAAATTAGAATAGCATGATCAAATTAAATTATAAAGTTAGCAAATCAAATTAAATGTAAAGTTAACAGAGTGCAACAATCTCAGCATCACAGTAAGTAAACATTTACAGCCGTAGCTGCTTGCTTTTGTTTCCACCCAGATTCTCATCAGCCACTCAACTTTTCAAATTAGACACAATTGGTTAGTACTAGCAGACTTAATAAACACTCCAATTTAAATTGTTTCTGCTTGTTTGTTTTCACTGGCAGTTGTAGTCTAGTACTTGTCTTACACATCAGATTCCCACCCAGTGCATTATCAAATACTCACGTTTTCAAATTACAGGGTGTTCCAAAAGTCTCTGTAACCTGGTCTCACTAAATTATGTGCACGTGTATGTTTTTGTTAATTTACAAAAAGCATAATGTACTTTTACAAATGAGGAAAGGTAGCAATGTGATAACAGTAATGGGTGTGTATAGGGACATATGGGTCACCCTATAGATACAAACTGGTAGTGTCAGTGGACTAAATAAACACTTCAATTTAAACTACCTCTGTTATTTTGTTTTCACCCACAGCTACATAAAAATCAACATATTAAGATTTCCCCAATGAAAATGTGTCAAAAATTTCACAGAATATAATTTCATTCAGCTATTCAGGAGAGCCCAAGAATATGTGAAGACTGTGTATCCAAATGAAAATTCAGGTTTAAAGAGCACTACACACATGGCTACACACTCTGAGAATCTTACAATGTGCAGAAAGACTCTCAGAGCTAAGCAACTCACACTCCTCCAGTTTATCAGAGGAGGACCATCATAAACACACTTCTGTTATCTTCATGCACATCTATTACGTATTAGACTGCTGTGCTTCATGTCAAAACATAATACAATGATATTTCAGATGCTCAAATTTCTAACACAAGTTTCACTAAACCTTTGTGCATATAGATTAGTCGGTGCATATAATGCCCACAACCATGAATGGTGTTTAAAAAAAAAAAGAAGCCAGAATACAAAGAATAAAGTGAAAATATATTTATATCACTGTCAATGAAATAAAAAATGCCAAGCAATATACTGTGCAGCAAACTAAAAATTGATTTATTTTCATGTCACTGTTATGTAAAGGCAAAAATGAAGTTTGAATAGGTAGATATGAACAAATAAATATAAAAATGTCCATCCTGCTTAAATAAAAGCTAAAAATCAATATTCTAGTCAGATTACATGCCATGTCAACATAGAAAGCTGCTGCAACAGATCTCCAATATTTTCTTAGCTTGACACATTATTTCCTTGTTTTCTTTCCCACTCATGTGCTGTTGTCCTGCCTACCCATCTGTCTTCAACCATTATGGCTGTCAACAGTGTTAAGTCTTCTGATATGTTTGAAATAATTTTATTATAAATATTTATTATATTACCATGTTACAACACAACTCATAACTCAGAGTCAACAGGAGCTCCAGAGCTTGATGAATCGCTTCTCCCAAACATGCAAGAACTTTGATCTCACAATAAGTCTAAGAAAACAAATGTGATGGGTCAGGATGTGGATGTTGCACCAGTTATCACTATTGATAATTATAAATTAGCTGTGGTCACATACCTGAGATCTACCGTCAATGACAAACTCTCTCTGGACACAGAAATTGACAGCCGCATTCTGAAAATTGTAGCCATCCTTGCCCGCCTCACAACGCATGTTTGGGGAAACTCAAAACTCACAATGAAGACCAAAGCTGTGGTGTATAATGCCTGTGTCACCAGCACACTTCTACATGGCAGCGAGACATGGACAACCTATGCTAAGCAAGACAGAAGACTCAATATCTTCAATCTACGGTGTCTACACCACATCCTAGGTATTTCGTGGAAGGACAAAGTGACAAATGTCGTGGTGTTGTCACGTGCTGATCTTCAAAGCATGTATACTGCTTAGACAGCAGAGACTATGCTGGCTTGGCCATGCTCACCACATGGAAGATGGCCGCATCCCAAAGGATATCTTCTAAGGACAACTGGCAGATGGCAAAAGAACAGTTGGGCGACCACAGCTGAGATTCAAAGATGTGTGCAAGAGAGACAAGAAGGTACTGGACATAATCCAGCAACCTGGGAGGATGAAGCTGCCGATCGCACCAAGTGATGATGCTTCCTACGGTGCCACCTCAGACTGGGTGAATAGAAGCTCTCACAACAAGCAGAAGAGGAAAAAAAACCTGCCAAAAGGAACACCAGGAAAAAAAAAATAAGCAGCTGAGGGCTATCACCTGCACTCAGGGGCACATTCCCATAGTCAGTCATGACTGAAGGTGTCTACTACTACTATAACACAAATATTCATATACAATCTCTACATCATTATTTTTAAAGAAAACAAAAATTATGATTACATTATTTGAATCTTTTCATTCTATTTATCTAAGCCATCTGATGTGACAAGCAATAAAAAAATAAATACAGTTTTTTTTTTTAAACAGGAAAAAGCAGTTAATTTTGAGACAAAGTTCAGATGAAATAAAGTTATCAAATAGCAGCAGTTTTAGTATTTTCATAGGAAAAAACACTTTTTTTGGTAAAATATTGAGGGGAAAAAAACATGCAAAATTATTTTTTAAAAATAAGTCAATCAAAGCTTCTACACCCATTTTGAATGTCAAGTTCAGGCAAATTTATAAATACCGGTAAATGAATTAGTACACCAGTACTTATGGCCCCAAACTCTAATACACATGCACCGGTAAACTAAAAAATGGAAGCTGCTGATCCATGCTGATTTAACAAACATCCAAGCAATGCCCGCTTCCATGTGCAACTAAATGCAGCATTCCCATTCTACCTGCAAATGTCACATGAGGCCTGTGAGGCACTTGCTTGCGCTGCTCTTGTTGTTCTTGTTGCTCTGAGGAGAATCCAGCACTCAGAGATGGCAATGCCTCATCCGTGCTAGCCTTAGAAGATTTCACAATTTCCTCCTCCTGGATGGAAGGTGCTGACTGCTCATCGGAATCTGTCCGCAAGTGGAGGCAAATGTTGAAAGCTGTGTCATCTATCACATTATGCATTCACATTACAGTGGAAGTGGTCTTATAGTTACTTATAACATTAGCTTATTTAACACTGGATCATTGGTCATTACATATGTTATGTTACTTTTTCTTGTTTTCTTCTAAACAACAGCAGAGGACATACTACAAAGGTCACCAAATGCTAGAAAGCTATTTACCACTGTATATAAAGCTGGCTAAATGTTTACAAAATATTCATAACATTTTATATATATTACTGATCAAACATGTCACTATGCAGAAAAAGAAAAAATATGATCCCACGTGATTACAACAATAAATATATATATAAAAACAAGAAAACTGCCCCAAAAAATATATCATCCATTTTATTTGTGCCCATGCTGTTAAAACTAAATCATAATATTCTAAGGAAAAATTTTTAACAGAAAAACTCATGCACGATCACGTTCTCCATCACAAAATGAAGAGTAACATGAAAGAAAGTTATAATTAAACAATTCAGAGGCACATAGCCATTAAAAGAAGGAAATTCTTTAAAGTGTGATTAAAAAATAAAAACCCCAACAAGGTAAGCAGTAACTGTGTGATTATTACCCAAGGAAAATCCATGTTAAACAGATAGCAATCAATCAAAACTGCATACAGCAATGCTCCAGATTTTCAAAAGAAAAGAAAAAAAAAATAAAGGGGAGAAACAGGATGTAAAATTACATAAACAGTTCTCAGGTTAAGATCAAATTTGCGAACAAACTTGACCTAGTTTACTAACTTTCCTCCGAAAACTTACTTATTTGAGTTCTATAAAACCGATCTGCCACTCCAAAAACATTTACTGATGATAACAAGCTAGTACAATCATGATAACAATAGTCTGCTAGACCAGAGTTTCCCAAACTTTTTTGTGCCACTGCCTCCTTGGCTCCCAGAGCACATTCCCAGCCAGCACCTCCCCCCCATTACATTTAAAACAAGCTATACATAGCACCCTTGGTTATACATTTGGCTCTTCTCAAGCTTTCCTCTTAAAATGTATTATGGATATCATGTGATCAATACACAACCCCCCCCCCCCCCCCCCCCGCCCCCCCCCCCCCCCTTAAATACTAAGACAACCAAATTTGCAACAAAGCAAAATTTTTCCTTTTTGAAAAACCTGCAGATATCTAATTTTGTCAGCTTCCTGCAAAATTGACATTCTAACACATCTTGACATTCTGACACATCTTGACAGTGGACATGCATTGATATTAAACTGGTAAACACTATTTAGCCCTGGTTACCATCTTCCAAAAGATGCTGATTAAATCTGAGTGAGCTGACCATATCCTTCTTGTTGTTAGCTTCCCTTTCTTCGTTGTTGACTTTCACATTCACTTTTTCAGCAGATGATTACGGTTAGAATTTATGATTAGCGAGGTTGCCTGAGCTCAGGATGGCAAATATAGATGAAACTATGCCTTGCTTAATGATCCTAGTAAAACAGCTACTTCACTATCTATATTTCCTATCTCGTCCTCACCTCACTGATGTTGAGAACCTCTGCTATAAGGTGTATGAGGAAAATGGGAAGTGTGCAACTTGGGGGGAAAGGGGGAGGAGGAGAGCGGTGGATGCTAATGTCATGGCCCTGTATAATCAAAACATTTTTACACTGAAGTGTTATATTGAGTGATATTTTTGAATTTAGCCTCTAAAATCCTCAACCTACCCCTTACAAATGAATGCTTCCCTGCCGCATAATTTTCTATTATCAGCCCCCACAGATCATCCCAACACCTGGTGGGGGTGGGGGTGTACTGCCCACTTTGGGATCCACTGTGCTAGACCATAATAAAAATCAGTAGGATTGTGATAATGGTAGGCTACTAGAAAACGATAAGTTTGTAGGATTGTGATAACAACAGTCTACTAGACCATGATAACAGGTTTGTAGGATTATGATAACAGTCTACTAGATCATGATAACAGGTTTGTGGGATTATGATAACAACAGTCTACTAGATCATGATAACAAGTCTGTAGGATTGTGATAACAACAGTCTACTAGATCATAACAAGTCTGTAGGATTGTGATAACAACAGTCTACTAGATCATGATAACAAGTCTGTATGATTGTGATAATCAACAGTCTACTAGATCAAAACAAGTTTGTAGGATTATGATAACAATAGTCTGCTACACCATGATAAGTTTGTAGGAATGTGATAACAACAGTCTGTTAGATCATGAAAACAAGTTTGTACAATTGTGATAACAACAGTCTGCTACACCATGATAAGTTAGTAGGATTGTGATAACAACAGTCTGCTACACCATGATAAGTTTGTAGGATTGTGATTACAACAGTCTGCTACACCATGATAAGTTTGTAGGATTGTGATAACAATAGTTGGCTAGATCATGAAAACAAGTTTGTAGGATTGAGATAACAACAGTCTGCTACACCATGATAAGTTTGTAGGATTGTGATAACAATAGTTGGCTAGATCATGAAAACAAGTTTGTAGGATTCAGATAACAACAGTCTGCTACATCAGGATAATAAGTTTGAAGGATCATGATAACAATAGTCTGCTAGACCATGATAACACCAGTCTGCTACACCACGATATGTTTGTAGGATTGTGATAACAACAGTCTGCTTTACCAGGATAACAAGTCTGTAAGATTGTGATAACAAGTCTGCTAGACCACAATAAATTTGTAGGATTGTGATAACAATAGTCTGCTAGACCATGATAACAAGTTTGCAGGATTGTGATAACAATAGTCTGCTAGACCATGATAACGAATTTGTAAGATTATGATAACAATAGTCATCTAGACCATGATAAGCTTGAAAGCTTGTGATAACAATAGTCTGCTAGACCATGATAAAAAAAATGTGTAAGATTGTGATAACAATAGTCTGCTAGACCATGATAACAAATTTGTAAGATTACAATAACAATAGTCTGCTAGACCATAATAAGCCTGAACGTTTGTGATAACAATAGTCTGCTAGACCGAGATAAGTTTAAAGGATCATGATAACAGCAGCCATCTGAACAAAGATAACAATAATTTCATTGAAGGAACACGAAACTAGGATCACTGATCGAAGTGAAGTAACAAAAGTGCAGGACTGCGGCAACTAGAATGAAGGACAATGACAGACACCAAGTTTAGGTGTAGGAGGCACCAAGGACTTAACGGTAGGAAGCACTGTACAGTGCCTCCTACCTGACGGTAGCAGACACTGTACAGTGAGCGGTACTTAGGTACCGCCCACTGTACAGTGAACCTTACCTGCTAGGTAGGAAGCACTATACTTGGGTAGGAAGGACTTAACATTTTAAAGGTTTAAAAAAACTGAAACCCGTACATAAATATAATTAATGCTGTATTGTATGTATTGAGAAATGGATGTGCCAGTAAAACCAAGGCCATAATACATGATAATTGCGTTTTTATTTCTACTTGGCAGTGTATAAATAAAGAAAATTAATAAAGTAAACCTGGATAAATGACATTCCTTCGAAATATAGATCTAACCAACGAAAATCAGTATGTGTCAGTTAAAAATCTGAAAGAGCATTAAAAACTATTTTTTTACCTTAATATAAAAAGTCAAATAATTCATAACGTCATCTGCTCGCATTGTGAAATGTGTTGTTGTTGTTTGTGTTCGCTTGACCATATCTCACTCTTACATACTGGCCTTTTCTGAGCGGTATGTAGGCCTACGTTGTGTCGTAGTTTACGATATCTGCGCCTTTCGGCCCGAAACATCCGATTTCAGCACAGCACGCAATTTTTACGGGTTTGCTTTCCCTGCCATCTCACGCCCATATGTATGCATTACCTCATGTCCATACAATGGTGCAGTGAAATGACTGCGCCAGTGCATTGTAAAATAAATCTTCTCTGTGGCCAGAACATACTTAAGCGGAGCGGGCAACGAAGCTTATTTTTTCATCCGTAATAAGTTTAATTGTAATCAAGTTAAGTTGTTGTAGATAACTTGCTATTTTGAATTTCGATACAAGAGCATATAAAAACACACGAATCTTTATGAAAGCTTTTTAAAAAAATCCTTTTTCGTTTAATGTTGACAATTTTCACATCTGATTTTCAGTGATCTTCATTTTTATTTTTTCATTAAGTTTCACTTAAAAAAATTAAGTATACTTAATGCTAATATACAATACAATAAAAATAATATTAATTTCTAAAATAAAATAAATAATAGCTTTGTTAACATTTCAAAATAGACATAAGTAGTCCCTTTCTCCAATACGCATTGTTAGAGTGACAGACTTATTTCCTAATAGGCTGTTTGTCACCTGGGCAACGATTTATGTTGCATATATTCTCAGAACAATCCACTATTCACCTGTCAGAAAATGTATAGTGGCAATAAAAAGATCAAGTTTCTTCCATGCCCGAATAATTCTTCTTCTTTTCTTTGATCCATAGCCGCCGACAGTCAAAGCAGTCAGTGGCCAACACGCCTGGTGGCGTCTTGCAGGGCAGCAACAAATTGATTCCACTTTGTTCGGCAAGCGGCCATCCTTCGTACAGTGCCCCAACTCTGAATAATTAAACGGGTTTATCTCTGAGTCGCGCAAATCTTATCTCAACTTACCTAATGGTGTGAAGTATTTATGACCCTTCACGTGAAGCGTTCATGGTAAAGGGCCGTTATGATGCAATCAAGTCTTAGCAAAGAAGTCTACAATTGTTTGTTATCACAAACCTAATTAACATGTTTAAAATCACTGACCAATTCAACTAAGTTCATGTCATAGCGCTTTTGTTTCTTCACGTTTGAATATTTAACACTGTATGTTATCATTATAAATAAATTATTTTTATGTAAAACCAGTAACGGTTGTCATGTCTCAAATGTACTCCCTAAAATTAGCTCGTAAAAATGTGGGTTTTGAACACGTATACTAAGATTTAACTTCAGCCACTCTTGACATTTCGTCTCAGTATGATACCTGTAAATAATTAAATGAAGCTTACTTCATGTCTTTTCCTTAACGGAAAGTCTGTTTGTATACACATTGTGATATAACAACCAAGATCTTTCTTTTATATTTTTTTTAGTTTAACAATTATAATTAATAAAAATTATTCAGAAGTACAATTATATGCAATATTATTTGTTTATATATTTATTGAGCGTCCGATTGAAAGAGTGGTTAGAGCGCTGGTCTCTCTCGGCAAAGGTTCTGGGTTCGATTCACGGTTATCGACATGCTCCAGTCTACCCAGCTGTAAATGGGTACCTGACTTTGCTAGTGAGTTGGGGAAGGAAAAGGCAGCGAGAAAGGGAACTGGTCCCTTCACCTCTCGATGCTGGACCCAGTATAGTGAAGTCTCTTACACTTCACTTCACTACGGCAGTATCTGCAATGGGACCACCTTTACATTATATTTATTATTCACTGCCCAAATTATGATCCCACTACATGCACCATACCGATACCTGTTTGGAATGAATATTGAAATAACAATTTCCTACCTTATATTTTAGATGAAATTAGACAAATTTCATAAAATTAGTTTACACACTATAAATGAATAACATATGAAGCAAACATAAAAACATCTTTACTCTTTATATCTCCAGTCTTTTGCCCTATAAAGGAAGGAATGGTGGAAATATCTGCCTAATGGATTATAATAACTACAACGCAGTGCGATATATCAATTTTTTTTTTTTCAGACAAGAATTACTGTACAGTGCTTCCTGCCTGAGTTAAGTGCCTGCTACCTAGGCAGGAATCACTTGTCCAGTGTTCCCTACCTGACGGTAGGAAGCACTGTACAGTGCGTGTTACCGGTTAAGTCCTTGGCGCCTCCTACGCCAGTAGTGAGGTAGTAAATTTCCTGAACGATTGATGATGTTCACAGTAAGTAAACAATGCTTCAAATCTCGGCCTACGGCAAATTCTGTAAAATCGGTATTAACTGATTCCGTACGTAAGACTTATTTAAAGACGCAAGGGCCGACCGCTGTGTCTGTATGATCTTTTAAAAGACCCTGAATTATTTCGTTGTTTCTTTCAACTCTATTTTAAACTGCCCTGAATTTATCTCGAACGGAAGTAAACACAAAACTGTGCCAAATTCAACGTGCTTTGTACGAGTTTGGAGGGAATTTTACACATTTATCTTCATTTTTATTCGTGTTTTGTCGTAACACCATAATGGCCGAAAACACACAGAAAAAAATGGACTGACATCAACACGTCCAGTGCGTCTAATGGCTTTACAGGCCTGAGACTTGTTACAAAGTGTAATGGATAGTGAAAATGAGACTAATTATTCGTCTTCTGATAATGACTTTGAAGGGGTTTCTAGCGATTCTGACAAATCCATAGACATCAACTCACAATCAGTAGACAAGGGGGCATCTTCCCAACCAGGTCCCAGTGGTAATGCAACAAAAAGGAGGAAGACAGTGTCGGAACCTCCTAAATCTACATGGAGAGAAGTAAAGGAAGGCGCAACCTGTAATTCTTTTAGATTTGTGCCACACAAGACACCAGGTGTTCATGCTAACCTAAGTGAGAGCTCTACACCGTTAGACTGTCTCAGAGCTCTACTGACTGATGTCCTTCAGCTTTTGTGTCAGTCAATAAATGAATATGCATCATATAAATGCATGATAAATAATCCTCACAAAAGAAGATCTGCTTACTTAAACTGGACACCAGTTACTATTTATGAGCTTATAAAATTGTTAGCAATTCTTATTGCAATGGGAATTGATATTCGTCAAAGTATCAAACCCTACTGGTCGAGAAAAGAAATATTTTATACTTCATTTTATCACACAATGTTCAAGCGTGACCGGTTTGAAAGAATTTTTCATACAATGCTCCATTGTTCAAAGTGTGATTCAGATAATAAGACAAAAATAGAGCCCTTTATGAATCTTCTCCTTGAAAAGTTTAGTGATGCCTTTTATCCATATGAAAATCTGTCACTTGACGAAATGGTTGTTGGATGGACCGGCCGTTGGCAGTACAAGCAGTACAATTCAAGCAAGCCAAAAAAAATATCATATTAAAGTTTTTGGTCTGTGTGATTCCACAACTGGTTACGTCATCAATTTACTTACATATTTTGGAAAAAAGACATCCTATGTTCCAGAGGCAGATCTTGATGGAGGCATGGCAGTGAAGGTTTTTCAGACACTACTGGCACCACTTGGAAAAGGTCACCATGTTTTTGCTGACAGGTATTATACTACCCATCAGCTTATATCATATTTACTCAGAAAAGCTATTTTACAGGTACTCTGAACATTAACAGGAAAAACTTCCCCCCTGCAGTGAAGACACTAAGACTTCAACACCTAGAAACAAAGACCTGGATGAAAACAACTCAATTCTTATCACTGGATGGAAGGATAAAAAGGCTAAAAAACCTGTTGTTCTTGCTTCATCAAAAGCTTCAACAGGAGATATTACTGTACTTGGTAAAAGAAACCAGACCAGAACAAAACCTAAAATTGTACATGATTACAATTATTCAATGAATGGATGTGACCATGTTGACCAGATTCTGTCATATTACTGCAATTTCAACCGCAAAACATACAAATGGTGGAAAAAACTGTTTCATTGGCTCATGGAGATATGCCAGAGTAATGCCTTTGTTCTCTATAGTCTGACAAGACAGGAGAAATCAAAGCATAGCATGTTAGATTTCAAAATGGCACTTGTCAATGAACTGACAACAGCAGCTACTTTGATACCAGAGGATATACAGAATGGAACTTCTTTGCTGTTACCTGGCAGACCCAGAATTTCAAATCCTGTAGGCAAATTTCAAAGAGCTCAGCACCTTATCATGTGGTCTGGCAGCCAAAGGAAGTGCATACATTGCAAAAAATCAAGAAGTTGTTTTGTATGCAAAGGATGCACTGCCAATCCTCCACTTTGCGCAAAGTACTGCTTCGAACAATACCACAGCAGTAATAATTAATTAATTATACCCATCTCCACTTCTTACAATGTTCTATAATTTGTTACTGGAAATATTAGTGCCATTCTTGTGTCTGTGGTTATATTTTCTTGGGCATTGATGATTAGGATGTGAGTTCTGGATTTTCACAAAATTTTACTGGAATTTCCTCATTGCACATAAGTTACTAACATGTGAACAGTGAACAAACTGTGAGAACAACCACAACTTTCTAATTTTTTCTACTTTTCTAAATGGATTACCTACACAAAGAGAGCAGTGAAACTGAATTGTGATAACAACTTGTGTTACAACCCTTTGGTAAGTGGACAATTTTTGTTCAAAATTTCAAATTATCTTTTTTTCCATGTACATTTTATCTGTCATTACATTAACATCATGGAACAAGTCAAGAGCTACGTATATCTTGGTCATATAATAACAGAAGATGGCAGATGTGAAACAGAAATCAAGAAGAGAATAGGAATGGCCAAAGCTACATTCAACAACATGAAACATATACTGACATCCAAACAGTTATCTCACAAATTAAAACTGAGAATCATAAAGTGTTATATATATTCTGTATTTCTGTATGGTGCAGAAACATGGACGATGAATAAGCATTTGGAACAAAGAATTGAGGCTCTTGAAATGTGGATATATAGAAGAATGGGGCGTATCTCATGGAAAGAGATGAAAACAAATAAGGAGGTCCTAGAAAATCTAGGTATGAAAAGAGAACTAATGAGGGAGGTCAAAGTTCGGCAGCTAAAATACTTTGGCCACATAAAAAGGCATAACACCTTGCAGAAGACCATAACAGAAGAACGAACGAACGAACGAACGAACTTTATTTTCGAAGGGTAAAGAATTGGGCGCGCAGGCCCGTCTAACATTCTGCCCTTCCACTCTCATTAATCTTGCATACTATATCCTTTCATTCCCACATGATGCTTTAAGCATTAATTTAAAGGCATGCAACATTATAAAGTTACCATAACAGCATTCATTTACAGTATGCAAGCATAATAATAATAAAAAATGAGTAGGGTTTTTTTTTTTTTTTGAAACAAACAAGCTAGTAAATGGGGGAAAAAAGTAATAATAAAATAAAATAAAAAAAAAACAATAAATAAAAATAAATAAATTCTGTATACCGACACTCACTCATGTCTACAATTAATCTGTATTTTTGGTATGCGGGTACATTCTCACGACTCACATTTCTAAAGTACAGTATTATGTGGGTACATTCACACATACATTACATTATATAATAATATTTTAAAGTGAATATAATAATGATATTACATGGATATAAAACAAATTATTCACACACAAAAATGAGCGGAAGAGGAAAAGAAATGTTGACCTATGGATGAGATGTTGACAGGCAAATACTGTTTCTATGGGGGTAGATAATCAGTGTTGAGGAAGTGTTTGAAAAGTGCTTTGTTAAAAGAATATTGTGTAGGTAGGCTTTTTAGGTGGTGTGGAAGGCGGTTCCATAAGTAGGCACCAGAGTAGGCTAGACTCTTTTTGAACAGGTCGATCCTAGGTTTGGGCAGACGTAACTGATGTAATCGTTGTCCCTCCCTTCTACTGGTTTGAAACAATGATCTTAGGTACGACGGGGCATTGTTAGATAGAATTGTGTGAGTCAGCTTGGCTTTGTTGTAGAGAAGACGTTTTTTTAGCGACAGTATTTTGGGTTCTTTTCCTGTCCTTGTGTGTGGTGTCGTGCGATTATCGGTGATCAGACGCACTGCTCTCTTTTGCAGGGAGTGCAGTCTCTTCGAGGTGGAAGCAGGGCAACAATCCCATAGTGTAGAGCAGTAATCTAGATGTGTCTGTATATGTGAGGTGTAGAACAATAGTCTAGTGTCTGCGTCTAAGAAGTGTTTTATTTTGGCTAGCTGGTACGTCTTTTGTGCTATGTGTTTGGTTAAATTCCGTACATGGGAGTTCCACGTTAAGTGCTGGTCAATCGTGATCCCCAGAACTTTGTGTTCTGTTACATGTTCAATTTGTATTGATTCCGCGTGTAGCTGTAGCGATCTTTTGGTGCAGCTTAGGAGTTTCTGTCTGGTGGTAATCAACATAGATTTCGTTTTTGTTGTGTTTACTGGCATACGATTCATATTACTCCATTTTGTTAGATTGTCTACATCGCTTTGAAGAGTCATTTCAAGTGCCACGCAGTCATTGTCACTAGTGTAGATAGTACAATCATCTGCAAAGAGGTCACAAGTTGAATATTTTAGATGTAGTGGCAGGTCGTTGATGAACATTGCGAAGAGTAGGGGCCCAAGAATAGAGCCCTGTGGTACTCCTGTAACTACCTTCGAGAAATCTGATGCCGAGTTGTTGTGAAGCACTAACTGTTGTCGATCTGCCAGGAATGATTTGATGATGTTTAGTGGATTAGAGCCTATTCTGAGGGTTTCCAACTTTTGAACCAAGATAGTGTGATCAATCATGTCAAATGCTTTCTTGAAGTCGACAAAAACAGCACCACATAATTTTCCATCATTTATGTTCGACAGCCAGTTGTCTGCCATTTTGGTGAGCGCTGTGTGACAGGAATGTTTGGGTCTGAAACCTGACTGGCTATCAATGAGCAGTTTGTTTGTTGTTAAGTGTTGAAATGTGGTGTTGTAAATGTGTTTCTCTAGTGGTTTTGAAAGAGATGATAGAAGGGATATTGGTCTGTAGCTGTTGGGATCGCTATGTGAGCCAGATTTATAGAGGGGGTACACTTTGGCAGATTTAAATGCTGTGGGGAAGTAGTTGTGTGCAATACATTGGTTGTACACATAGGTTAAGGAGTCGCAAATGATGGGCGCAGCGTAACGTAGAATCTTATTGCTGATACCATCAAGCCCAGATGAATTGTTGTTTTTTAATGCCAAGATATATTTGAGAACTTCATGTACTGTTAGAAAAGGAATATGTCTTAGATCTGTTGTGGTGTGTTCAGTGTTGCAGAAGGCTGTCAATTTACTAATATCGTAGTCCATTGGCTTTAGTGTCGACTTGAGAAGGCTAATTTCTGTTTTGAAGTGGTTGCTAAAATGAGTTGCCGTGAGGGAGCAGCTTTTTGGTAAAGAGTTTAGTGACTTTGATTTGTGTGTTAGTGTTCTAATGGCTGCCCAGACTTCTTTGCTGTTTGCTTTGTCTTGAATCATCTTTCTGAAATGTAGTTTCTTTTCCTGACGAATGAGATATTGTACTTTGTTTCTAAGCATCCGATACCTGCTGAAATCTTTGAGCTTATGTGCTTCGTCCCGCTCTCTCATTGTTGATAGTATTTCGTTGGTTATCCATGGGGTCTTTCTGATGTTTTTGACCCGAACCTGCTTTATAGGAACATGTTTGTCGAATACGTTGTTGAAAGTTTGTGTCCAGTATGTTATGGCTTCTTCTGGATGCGGAAGTTGGTACACGTATGAGAGAGGGGATATTTGTAGGTCTTGTAGGAATAATTGAATGTTAAAGTTTTTGAAATTCCTATAATGTTTTCTGGGCAGGTCGTATAGATATGATCAATTAGTGTAGATGATGAGTCTGTTACTCTCGTGGGTTGATTGATTAACTGTATGAGGTTGTATGAGATGGTGATATCATTCCACGTGTTGTTCGGTTTGTGAAGGTCAATATTGAAATCCCCCAGTAGAATAATTTCCTTCGAAGAAGCCCAAACGTTGTCCATCATTCGTGAGAATGTGTCAAACCATACAGCAGAAGAGCTAGGGTTTCGGTACAGGTAACCAATTAGAACGGGGGTCAGGTTGGGGAGTTTTATTTCCAGCCATAAACATTCAATGCCAGTATGTTCTAGATCATCACGGCGCTTGTACTGAAGAGATGTTGAGATGTATATGACTAGCCCTGTTTCATGTTGTCTGTTAGGATCCCTGCGAATGGTGGTGAATCCATTAATCCTAATTTCGTCATCTGTAATTTTGTCATTGAGACGGGTTTCAGAAAAACCAAATATGTGGAAGTTTTGTTGGAGGGAGGTGGAGACTTCAGAAAGCTTACCTAGCAGGTGGTAAATGTTTAAATGACCAATTTTAAGCCCTGATAGTTTAAGCCATGAATTAGTGGTATTGCCTATATTTTGATTAGAGTTTTTGCACTCGGACATGATAATAGTCAATAGGAAAGAAATAATGAGGGGAGTAGGAATGAGTAAGAAGCAATAAAATTGGTACACAATGGTTTATACAAAATTGTAGACAAGTAATAAAATATGCACTGCTAGAGTCCGTGGACACTGTTTACAGTATCTTAATCTCTGCAAAAAGTGTGGTTTTTATCTTAAAATACAGTCTGTTCCGAACAAAAAGGAATATTTTTACTTCAACCACAGTCAATGTAGAGAATTAATCCTCCCGGGACAGTTAAAGGTCCACGCTGTGACTTAGTTAGTTAGTTTTGTGAGGATTTCCTAATTTTCCTCAATATGAAAAAACGAAGGTGCAGATGTATAAAAGATGTAAAAGAGAATGGTGAGCGTAGGAATGAGAGGAATAAGCACAGAGATAATAATAATAAGAAAACAATAGTATTAATACGATAGAGTTATTACTAAATCGGAAACAAATTTAGATACGCCCTGCTCTGACGAACAGAAAGAAATGTTTAAACAGACAATGTAATAAAAAAAAAATAAAAAAAAAATTATTAACATCCAAAAGTGACAGTTAAAAGTTCAACGCTGATACTCAGCTATTTCTTTTATCTCAGGACAAAGGTCACTAAAGTGCTTCCGAAGAGAACGCGTCAGGTCGAATGTTACACTGCAAACTTGTTTTAAAAAAAAACAGTTTTAAGTTGCTTGGTTTTAATCTTGTTCTGTAGAGCCGTTTATAGACATCTGAAGAGCCTGCATTAATATTTCTGGACTATATTGAGTCAGTTGCCGTAAAACGGATGAATTGTGAGAATTCCGTTCTGTGCGGGTGGAGACGGGGTGAGAAAACTCCCATTTTCTTGCTGTAGTTCCTGCATTGCGATTAAGTGAATGGGTGTTACTTGTAGTCCAATCTGTCCATCTGTCCAGTGGTGTCTGTTGTGCAGTTAGCAGCTGGCTGGACTGTTGTGTGGGTAGTGGCGGATACATTTGGTCATAAAGGTTAGCGTGGGAGGTGGGCTTAAATGTAGCTTTTCTAGATACTTGCTTGTCAGCTGAGGACGGTGATTGATGGTTATGAGCTGTTGTGCCTGGGTTTACTAAGTTAAGTGTATAATTCGTGTCCCTGGTGAATGAATGTGTGTGTTTCTGGTGTGTCCTCTGAGGAAACTTTAAATTTTTTGCTAGGTAGCTGGTCCCTAGTTTAGAAGTGTGTACCTGATCTCTGTATAGAAGTTTTTTTGGCGCACCTGACTTAGATGTGAAAAAGGGTGTGTTGTTTATGAAAGACGTGTTATGCTTTGAACAAAAAGTGTAAAGCACCTTGTTGTTGATATCCACAGTTTGGCGTGCTTTACCATAGCTGGGTGGAATAATTGACGAAATATATGTGGATGTGTTGGGAGAGTTGAAGGCAAACGTGCAAGGGGAAGACAGCGCTATAAGTGGGAAGATAACATCAAGAGATGGACAGGAAAGAGTCTATCAGAGTGCACCACCAAGACAAGAGACAGAAGACGTTGGAGATCCATTACAGCCAACCTTCGTTGTGGAGACGGCAACTGATGATGATGACATTAACATAACATAATATTAGCTAAAAATGTGTATAGATTCATATTGTCCAGCCAATGTACTTTAATTTGATATATAATATGTTATACCTAACTCATGATTAGACATACAATGTCAGTAAAAGTAAATTATGTGATAATTTTGCGGGCTTAAAAATAATTCCGTCCAGAGCTGAAAATAATTACCTACTGAATCAGTTAAATCGATACTGCCCGGATCCCATACATTTACAAACGGATGCGCTGCGCCAGGTAAGGTAAAAAAAAAAAAAAAAAAAAGAAAGGTGAATGATCAAGTCGACTTTCTTAACTTTGTCTTCTAGTTCTGTTTCCGCTCCTTCGGGAGCATGAGGCAAATCTACAGTTGTTTCCTTGCACTTCTTTGATACATTTACGCCGGTTCACTGATCCGACTGCGAAGCTACGCAAGATTAGAACGGGAAAAACCGAATCCCAGGGTTTAAGAGGCAGGTGTAGTATCCGACACAAAACGTTACACTATTTCACTAAATTACTAAGCCAGTTAAATAAGTACAATTCACGCTCGCATACTGGCTAATGTACAGTCGGATGTGGGGTTATAATCAAGCATATATACTCACATCCATGGCGCCAGCGCTGGAATAAAAAGGCCCTGAGCGGTAGCCACAATTCAAAGTAAATCCTGACAATAGTGGGATAGAACATGAATGCACCAACGACCTCCAAATGACATCTCAGCTCACACACTCCCCGTGTCACGACCTACACCGCAGCACACGTATAACCTCTCTAGTTTCTTCGGTACCGTCCTAATGTACTCAGCCACCGCACAACACAAATCATCTAACGCTGTTTAGTGATATCCAGGCCAATTTGGCTAGCGCCCACCACTTTCTCAACAGGTCTGGTAACATCCACTGAACTATCAAATATGATCACACACACGTATACACATATAATGTTTTACGCACTGTCTCTCTGTCTTAGTATTCAACAATGTATAATCCTCGCGCCAATTTTTTATGCAGTGAATTAGTACTTCAGCCTTTGTGAATAGTAACCCTACTTTGTGTTGCATACGATATGGCCTTCATGCTTGTCATGCAACATTGCCTCTATTAAAAATATATATAAACCAAAATTCTCCGGACAGGTCGGTCACGCAACACTGCAGTTACTTAAAAAAAGTGAAGAGTGTGAAAACACCACGTGAGATGGTCACTATAGCGGTGGATTTTATAGGTTTTTATTTTTTTATTTGTTAAATTAATGAAGAAAAATATCCCGTTCAACCTCTGATGAGTTATAATTAGGATACATAGTTTGTCCTTATTGTCGCGACACTTTGAAAATCACGGCCGTACCGATGTACGCTAAGAGCTGGTAACAAGGTCACGCACTATATAGCTGATCTGACACAAAAACACAGAGCGAGAGTGGGACACATCATGTGTATACTAAACTATAAAGCACATACACGGAATTAGTTTCTTGCTACACTTACAGGAGCCTTTGGTCATTTCCAGGAAAGAAAATGAAACAAAGAGGTCATGGAAAAACTTGGAATGAAGAGAAAAATAATGAAAGTTAGTTCAAATATTTGGTTCATATAAAAACACATAGCACCTTTCTAAACACCATAATGGGAGGAAGAACTGAAGGCTGTCGCGGAAGAGGAAGACAGCGCTATAAGTGGGAAGATCAAATCTAGATATGGACAGGAAAGAGTCTATCAGAGTGTATCATCAATACAAGAGACAGGAAAGAATCTACCAGAGTGCACCATCAAGACGAGACAGAGGACGTTAGAGATCCAATGTAGTCGAACTTGGATGTCAAGATGATAGATAATCTAACACACATCCAATCCAAACTTTACCTCACGTACCTAGCATTTAACTTTGTATAATTTATTTTAATTAGCATTCTTCCCCCCCCCCCCCCCCCGGGCATTGTGCCAAGATTGCCACGCAGCCAGTAATAATAAATAAAATTGGACGTGGCGTAAGCTCAAAAAGACACAGGGGAGTAAACATTAATGAACTGGAAGAATCTTCTATTATCTCAGACGGAATCTGTCCATTACTCTCAAGAGTTTAAGTGGAAGGACAAACACAACTACAAATGTTTCTTGCGTTCATGACAGCTCAAGATTTTCGATGCATTTTATGTAAATTCGCAAGCCTGAACATGCCTTTTTATTATATTATTATTATTTTGTTATTTTATTGTATTTATTGTTGTCCGTTAGTTTCTTTATATTTCTTTTGTGTTCTGAAGTTTTAGTTAATTATTAAGTGTAACGTGCTCCTCGGTGTCGCATAGAGATTTATGATCAATACATTTTCTATATTCTTTTCTTTTTCTACCCGTGTCCTCTACTTTATTATCGCTCTTTCATCCTTTGAAGGTTTTTCGCATTCGTTCGTTTGCGAAAAATATTTACTTTCCCATTCTGATACTTTCTCATTCTGACTTTACCGTTTTTTCTCATACACTGGTAGCGCATTAATTACATCAGATGTCAGTCGCTGCAGGTAGACGGAATGTGTGATAATTCGTTTCGCCAGACATAGATGCAGACAACTGTCTACATGTTCATCGGTCACGCGAGTTTCTACGGCTAAAGTTTTAGGAGAGGTGTGGAAACTGCCATCTGCCTCGACCAGAAATGAGACATTCGTCTAGCATTTCCATCTGACACGGCACTCTACGGCCAGTTTCTTAGACGGAGGTGTCAAAGACGTGAAGTGGCAGTTTATGGCAGTCTCTTGGTTTAACGTAAGTGTTAAGAGGAGAGGGGAAAGACGGGGGGGGGGGGGGGGTGTCTCGAAATGATGTGGGATCCTTTGTCTATTTTATATATCTTAACTGGAGTTTTAGATTTCATTCACTCAGTAACTTCGCAGTCAAGACTAGAACAACCTACGTTCGATTCCTAAGAATCTCTGTTGATAGAAGATGGCATTTAGTTGGTCGAAGTGGATTTAGTTCTTAGTAGTTCTGTGTTGAGGTAAATATAATCTAGTATTTTGCGAGTGATTAAGTGTTAAATCGCTTATTATATTTCACTAGTTTCTTTTGTGCAGAGTGATTAAATTATAAGTATGTTATATTCTCTAATTGACATGTTTCAGTGGAAAGCAGAATAAAATATAATTTCTAGCTTAAACTCATTCGGCTATAAATGAATTTAAGTAAACTACTGGAAATCAGTCGAGAATATTTTAAACTAACTTATAACTGCACTGATTCATCATTGAGTATTGACGAAATACGTATGTATTTCTAATTCATGCTGATTGATTTTATTTATATAACTTATTTCACGGGAAGTGTTAAATGATAAGACAAGCTCTACGCTTGCAGTTCATAATGTAAGTTATAACCGAGTACATAGTCTGTATAAGTATTTTATATGTTTGTTTTCTTTATTCGGTGAAACTGGGGTAACCCAACTTTGCCAGCGTTGAGTACAATTGAGAGAAGAAACATTTTACCTTTAACCACGTGGGTTTACAAGTTAACACCTGTCTGACAGTGCGTGTGTCTCCATAAATAGACAGAGTACAACTCTCACTAACGGTTTTTTAAGGACTAAATGCTTATACTGTGCCTTTGAGCCAGATCATATTTCTTTACAAACGCTCAAGTACATTTTCAGCCCTTGTGGCAAGTAAATATCACTATCAGTAACATTCCGACGTAGTTTTGACCAGTGGTGGTGTGACCAAATAAAGTCCTATACTGAAATAAGGCACCGACCTGACATTCCTCATTTCTAGAAACCTAAGCTATTGACACTGTGCTCGCTGTTAACGTTCGTGCCTGGACAATTTTAATGTGACTTAAACAGACATCCAAAATAAGAATAACCAAGAAAACGTTTCCCTGAAGCAGTGAATTCAACCCGTCTTTTTTGGAACTGGGGTTCTCTTGGCCAAGTCTACCATTGGAGAGTCTGTATGTGCATGTCCTAAAAATTGTGTTTACAGAAGTTTCTACCAAAGCTGTAAGTACGAGTGAACGCATGTGATCACGGCTGACTGAATAGAGTGAATGCAGGACTGAGTGATTCCTTTATTGTTGTATTTTGGCACACATTTTGCTGTCTTAAATTTCTTTATGAAAGTTTGTTTTGTTGCTAACAATATTTTTCCTTAGGATAGATCAGAGTATCCCAGTCGGTTCATACCTTTAAAGGGAAATCTTAGACTAAATCATATGTATCCGTGACTCTTTGTGGCTATCACTTTTCTTCTAACAGGACTGTGGGCTATACATCGGGGAAAAGGATCATACCAATGGGTCTATCATTCTTGTAGCAATTCATTGACTTTATGACTATTTGTATATGCTTAAATGTAAATTTTTTTATGTGTTGTGGCGGAATTTTAGTCTGATAATTAAAATTCTATTAAACTAAATCAGTGTGGTGGTCAGTTCGTTCCCAAATATCTATATTTTTTCATTGTCATAGTTTTCACGTTTGTGCGTCTGTCGTCGTCACTTATGTGTGTGTGGGTATGTGAGGTCCTATATATATATATTAAAATATATTATATTAGATTTGTCTGACTAATCTAACTCTGTTGTAGATGATAGGCTGACTGAGAGAAGCTTCTCGAGTGTCAGAGACAGAATCTACTATATTTCCTCCACCCCACTCGTGAAATCTATTTCTATTTTATCATCTCACTGAGCTATCACCTATTTCTATGTCTATTCAGAAGGGACCAAACTAAGTCTTAATCACCTATCGCAAATCTACGACACTCGGGTACCGCTGTTTCATCGTTTTCACCTTTCTGTGCCGCTCATCTTTACCTTTTTTTGGTTCATCTATTTTTTCCCACATGTCTGCTGTGTCCTTTGTCTTTTTCTCTTAACCTGTCTATATTTCTCATGTGAGTCTCTTGTCGGTGACTGTGGCAGGGTAGATCCCGAAACGTTCCGTGTTTCTAGTGCACTGTTCATTTGTCAAACCCCTAACCAATTTTAATGAATGGTTTATATTTTGCTTGACTACAACTCCACCCCTACTAATTTAGCTTGTCAATGAACCTGAATTATCTCACCGTGCTTCCACCGTTAGTGAAATTATGTGGTATGCTGAGTCTCAACCTCCCCCTCTTTCACGTTCTTAACACGTCCTGCCTCTGATATTTTCTTTACAACCTATTATTCAAACAGTGAACGGCCCGAATAAAACAAAAATGTGCACATAGAATGAAGAATGACTCTAGCCAACTGTCAGGTCCACACATAGCAACAGAGTTTCTATTTGTAACAAGTCCGATGAATACCCGTGAGTATTACATCGGGGGGTGGGGTGGGGGGGGAAGAGAGAGAAAGAGGAGACTTAAAAATTTCTTTGTCTACCTTCGAGAAACTGAATATATTTTATATCATTTCTTCATAAGATTCTCCTATAGCCAACTAAGTTTTTACATGAAACGAACATAAGATTCAGTATGATAACGAGAACTAAGATTCAATGTCAAATTAGCTCAACATAAGATTCAGTTTGTTCAACAAATCACAACATAGCTCAACATAAGATTCAGTATGTTCAACAAATCACAACAGCTCAACATAAGATTCAGTATGTTCAACAAATCACAACAAAGCTCAACAGTGGGGAGAGGAGGAGGCGAAAGAGCAGGGAGAAAGAGGAGAGAAGGAGAGAAAGGGGAGAGAAGGGGGCGAGAGAAGGGAGAGAAAAGAAGCAGACTTAATATTGAGAGAGACAGTATGTTCAACAAATCACAACATAGCTCAACATAAGATTCAGTTTGTTCAAAACAAATCACAACAAATAGCTCAGACAGTATGATTCATATTCAGTATGTTCAACAAATCACAACATAGCTCAACATAAGATTCAGTTTGTTCAACAAATCACAACATAGCTCAACATAAGATTCAGTATGTTCAACAAATCACAACAGCTCAACATAAGATTCAGTATGTTCAACAAATCACAACATAAGATTCAGTATGTTCAACAAATCACAACATAGCTCAACATAAGATTCAGTATGTTCAACAAATCACAACATAGCTCAACATAAGATTCAGTATGTTCAACAAATCACAACATAGCTCAACATAAGATTCAGTATGTTCAACAAATCACAACAGCTCAACATAAGATTCAGTATGTTCAACAAATCACAACAAAGCTCAACATAAGATTCAGTATGTTCAACAAATCACAACATAGCTCAACATAAGATTCAGTATGTTCAACAAATCACAACATAGCTCAACATAAGATTCAGTATGTTCAACAAATCACAACATAGCTCAACATAAGATTCAGTATGTTCAACAAATCACATTCAGTATGTTCAACAAATCACAACATAGCAGTATGTTCAACAAAATCACAAGATTCAGTTTCGTCAACAAATCACAACATAGATCAACATGTGGCGTCTTTAAGGGCAACAGATTGATTTTCTTGTTGTAGTTCAACAAATCACCTAGCTCAACTTTTAGGGCAACAACAAATAGATCCTTCTGCCGTTGTTTCCGTAATCGGTGTGACAAGCCAACGGGTGATCAGCCCATTGGGCAAAATCACAACATAGCTCAACATAAGATTCAGTTTGTTCAACAAATCACAACATAGCAGGCAGATATTTTTGTTGTCTCTTGTAACGTCTGTGTATTGACCATTTTAGATTTTATTCCAGTTCCCAGACAAACAAACAAACACTAAACTTATTAATCAAATTGCTCCTAGCTTTATCGTTTGTTTCGTGTATATCAAATAGTTACAAGTGACGATATAAAAATATAAAAGTACGGAGTGACTACAGAATACATACTATAATGTTGTATAGTATTTCAAACAGTGCTCTAAACCTGCTGTTGCCAGCACACTAGATGTCTAGAAACAAATGTCACAGCACACAACACACTTGTTGCCAGGAAACTAGATATCTAGAAACAAATGTCAGATCACCTGCGCGGTTCCTGGTGAATCTCTCAGCAGACAAACAAACATTACCAATGCTTAGCCGTGCATTTCGTAAGACGACTAATGTGAGACTGGCCATGCAGCTGGTAACAACATCATCATGTAAAACAAAATGTTACATCAACTTCACAGCAGAAGTATGGCTAGTGATTTGGCGCTGTTATTAAGGTGACCAACTACAATGGTGGTTCCAGGCTCATTAGGGATATTTTGGAAATAATATCTGCATAACGTGACCTTGTTTTGGTCATAGCACGAGTGAACAAAAAAAAAAAAAGGCTACATAAATCACCATAACACATATGGTGCTATGGTGCTTAGGCACTGGCTTCCGGCAGAGGTGGTCACATGCAGTGATGGTCTCTTGCTCCATAAGAAGCGGAAAATGAGAAAAGAATTCCATTAGGATATCATACTTTTCTGGAGGGATTATAGGAATACAATTTGTCACAAAACGGTTTGTGCACTCTCATGTCCACTCCGGCAGGATTGCATTACATTCCTGTACGAGTGATATTTTGTTATTTCGCTCTCTCCCCTGCCCTTATTTGTCAACACAGAAAACTCATCCGAAGGTCAATGTTTACATAACTTTCACCCTTCAATTCACTTCAATTCGCCGGTCCATTGCTGAGGGACTAATTGGGTCACAAAAACATGACGGTCCCCACATTTGATCCCAGGTGAAAGGCAATTGATGGTATTTGCACAAGATGAGAGTAATCCATTACAATTCTACAGAATAATAGACTTGCATATTGGAGGTGTGGATAAACCACGAAATGTCCTAACAAGACGGCCGAATCATGCCGAGTCATAGTCTGACAACGACGGTTGAATTACGTGGGATAGGTAAGTCAGATAATCCCCCAATCTGGGAGGACATGTTGAAGTGTGAGAGACGTAACTTGACCAAGTAATAATCGGATGTTTACAGCCCAATTTTAGAGAAGTAACATTTGAAATTTTGCACTAGATGAGTCTGCTAAATATTTCATCATAAAGTTGCCATAAATTTAAACGTCCAAATAACATTGGCTGATACTTTGAGGCGCGAATATCAATTGCGTTGATTGGGCGTTTGTCCCAACAGCCATGCAAAGCAGGGGCAGAAAACCTACAATATAATCTGACAATTTTTGTAAGTCTAGTTCACCGTGAGAATCGCTTGCCAAAATGACAACCACACCTTGCCAGAGTTAAGACTGTGAGAATCAGACTTCCATTTATCAGACCGGACTTTTGTTGGAGTATTTTGAAAGACTTAAACAGCACAGGAAAGCTCTATCATTATAAGGGAAACCGGGATCTGAGAAAACTGAAAACACGGAGTCATAGTCGGAATTCATTGTTAACATAACATCACCCCAGAAGCGTGTAAAAAGGCATCTGCTAGTGCCTTAACTTTATCCCTCTAAGCAAATAGTCTGTGAGCCAAGATTGGCGTAAGTTATAAATTTTACATTACTAACATGTGAACTCATATATATATATATAGATATATATACATATATTTCCATGTGAATATTAGTATGTGAAAATTGCTAGTGGATGTCCAAGTCATGTGAGGCTGGCAACCTCAGCATATAGAATGATGATTTCATGAACCACCACTGCAAGGGCTGGTGACTGCTTTATCGCTAGTTTCATAAAGAGAACTAAAAGCATAAGTAGTCCCAAGTTCCATATGGAGCAGGGAGGGAAAGATGAAAGAAATGATGTACATTCTAATTATAATATTTACATTTTCAAACCAATGCAAATGTCTGTGTAAACATATTCAATCTATATTGTGAACATTTTTCAAACAGTGTAGATGTAAATGTAAAATTATTCTATCTATACTATTAACCTTTTCATTTGAATGTAAAGTAAATATAAAGCTATTCAATTTAAATGTAAAGAAAGTTTTCTCTCGAGGGTATAGTCTGAGGTAGATGGGATGGTGGAATAGGAAGATGGGGACACATAACTATGTGTTGGGAAACTCAATACTCAGAGGGTATTTGTTTCTATTCTTTTACCATACTAGTTGGTGGTACCAGTTGTGGGTACTAATCTCTGGACAAAGTGAGGGTAGAAGTGGACTGACGTCAAGCTAGACACCATCATCAGAAGGTCTTAGAGATGCGGGACCAGTTACTCCCTGATCTTACTTGGAATGTGCTGCGTCTTTAACCTTGACCTGAGATGCGAGAACTTCAATGACCTATCTGCATAAAACCCATAAACCTAGCAGGAGAAGAAACTACCATTTGCAGCTAAGTCAAACCTAAAAGCTGCCAAGTGACTTCTTACATAAAACACCCTACAATCACACAGTGATGAGTATTTTCTGTTAAAGATTATTCATTTTTTTAAAACTGTTAAAACTTAGTTGATCATTAAATTTGTTATTTGTAAATATACAAATTTAACGTCGATTTAACACTTTTGAATGTACTGCATGTTTGTCTCAGTCAATTTACTAAATAGACTCTAAACAGAGCTATACCATTATAATAAGAATTCCACTGAGTAAATCAGGGTGGGGGCTTGAACAAGCTGAAATTAATAATTGCTTAATTCTTCACAAAAGGCGGTGGATCAGATATAAGTGATTGAGATAGAAGCATCATTATCCTTCTATCTACAACTCTGCCAAGAGGAATCTTGTGCGAAGGTAGACACCTTTGACGACCCAAAGTAGATAACTCATTTTGGCCACTGTTGGACCACTACTGCAAAGCAGGGGAGGCAATTCCATGACACAATTACTATGCTTAAATGCTATTCAACAAACAGGGGGAAGGAAGGATTCCTTTACACACCCATTGAATCTTATAATATAGGCATATTGGGAATATGGTGTTGGGCCCATATTTTCTCGGCCTTAACCTTCCCAGAGTTGCTCTGGTACCCAATTCATGAGGCTGGGTTGACCGCAGAGCCATTTGCAGTCTAAAAAAACCCACCTCAACTGGGGATTGAACCATGGACCACTGAGCTAGGAAGCAAGTGCACTAACCACTGTGCTCCCGCGGCTCCCTAATAATTCAACAAACAAGGTCGAAAAAAAGGAGCAACGGCGAAAAAAAAATTTATGACATGATCATAACCATTAAAAACAGTACACAAACGAATCTCTGTAACATTAACTTCAAATGAACATTCAACATACCTATATATTATCATCTCTTTTCTGTATGTCACAATCCTGTTATTAATTAAATTCATTCTTACTAGACTTTTTCTTCTTTTTATATATTTACCAGCTGTCCAAGCATTAGAAGCTCTGATGCAAATGCTACGCCAGAAACATCACTGAGATACATTATCCAGTGTTAGACTACGTGCTCTCTCGGCCTGTCACACAAACGTACATTCCTAAGGTATGTTTTAGAGTACTTTTCGCATGTGTCATGAGTTGATCTGATTCAATATCTTATAACAAGCCTCAAGATAACAGAATCGCATAACACTCCAAATAAAATTGCTATTTACAAAGTGAGTTTGCAGTTTGTGGCAGTGTTTAAAAAACAAATTCTAAATACATGCATCTGCAATGAACTGCAAATAAATAAATACATGCGCCAATGAGTATGTACAACTAGATAATAAAACAACCAAGCAAATGAGTAATTCAGATCAAATAAAACCCACTATATGCCACTCGAGAAAAAAAAAACTGTGATCTCTGGGAGGGAACAAAGGAATGTTTTGCGTACAAAGTTAAACTGAAATTTAATGTTCACAAAAGGCAGGCTTGACTGAAAGTTCTACAGGCACAGAACAATACTATACTCTCCAGCTGATACCTTGATGTGACAAACGTGAATCTTGCATCTCAGCAAACTGGTCCAACTGAAGAGCAAATTCCGCGAAAGCTTCCTTTCTACGACGTGACTCCTCGTCCTCTTCTTCAGGTAATTTAAGCGGCTGAACGGGCGGTCTACGATAGTCGATGGTTGTCTCCATAAAATCGTTGCTTGCCCAGTCCGGACGGGCTGTTGCCACTAATAGTTAGGGATTGAGTTTATTTACATGGTAATGTTATAATGGCAGTCTGTTGTCTGGAAGCAGGTGGGAGCTACATGACTTAGGTATTACGATATTCTTTATTCCAGTTAACCAGAAGGCAACAAATTACAGCATCTAATTTGTCTTTCTGACAAATAACTTATTTACTGGTCAAGCATTTTTCAAACATTTGAAAAAATCAGTCACGTTTAAGTAGACAATATCTAGGAAAGTCATGAATAATAATTAAACGGGTTGACAAAATGATAATTTAATATCTCTAATTGCAGCTTGCTATTAAACTCTGTCACAGGACTTACATCCAGCTAAGAACAGCCGACACACAACAAATCAAGAAACAACATCAAAACACACTCTCTAAGACTATGACTATTTCTGGCAGACAATGTCGGATCATGACTTTACCAAACCATCATATTTTTAAAACACTTGCTACCATCGTATACAAGTGTAATTAGTAAGTCTTCATATGACATAAACATCAATACGATAAAATAACAAACAATTGATTTTTCACACTAGCTAGACAAGACATGCGCGCCCAGGCTTGAGTGAATAGTTTGTAGATGAGCACAGTACACGATATAGAATTTAAATATCTGGGCACGTTAATAACATTAGATGGAACATGCATCTCTGAGGTGAAGAATAGAATAGCCCAGGCAAAACGAGCAGTCCATAAAATGAAAAGTATTTTATGAAACAAATCTTTATCTATAGAAATAAGAAAGACATTTCTGCAGTTTTATAGAGAGCTAGTAATGCCATAAGGAAGTGAGTCATGGACAATCAGTTGCCAAGCAAGAAAATCCATAGAGGACACAGAGATTTGATTTTACAGAAAAATGCTATTAAACCATGGACAGCTAAAAAGAGTAGTGAGGATGCGATGAAAGAAGCTTGTTCGCAAAGGAAGCTTATTATCTATACTAGAAGGAAGCAAACCACTTTCTTTGGGCATGTTTCATGAAAGAAAATCTGGAAGATATCGTGACAACAGGAACAACTGAAGACAGAAGATAAAGAGGGAGACAGAAGATACTGGGCAGCTTGACATCTTGACACGGAAAGATGTCAACAGAATTATAAACAGGACTGGGGGCAGGAAGTTTTTACAGCCATGATCACTTAAGCCAGCTGGCACGGTACTTAAAAAGGAAAAGAGTATATGATCGCCTACGCCTGAAGGCAAAGCACCTTGCTCGACACAACGTGAATTCTAATCCTTCGTATCAGATGTAATAACAAACAAAGGCATATGAAATATGAAGGAGAACCAGACAGGGGCTACAACCAATTCACTTGGAGATATTAAGGGAGATCAATCAAAGGAAACTTCACGAGGAACGGTAGAACAGGAAGCCTAAGCAAAGTTATGGACACAGCTTGTAAAGATGACCCAAATTAGAAAACAGCAAGGAACAACAGCTGCACCGAGAACAAAAAAGGAACCATGATACTGACAGCACACAAATGTTAAGTGTTACAGGCCTGTACAACATTACACTTTAAAGTTAGCGGTGAAGTCTTCAACTCACGAGAAGTAATACTGGTTAACAACACCAACAAGGTAAAATTATCAAATGTTGATAGAATGCAAGTCACAAACAACAATGAACTTCCCGATGCTATAACCTTCTTGTAAAAAAAATATACAAACAACAGAACAGACAAACAAACACACATAACAGAACACATTTAGGGGGAACAAATTAACATTATGTAAATAGGAAACAGAAAACAGACCATGACAATTGACAGATATTACAAAATTTAGTATAATTTTTGCCATGAAATACTCATATAAGGTGAGAAGAAATTCGTTGTTTGGTAGTATGCCTTTAAAAAAAAAAAAATAGAATGGTAGTGACATACATATTATTGCATAATATAATCTACATGATCAAGTCAAAATCTTGTGTGATAGTATATTAATGTACATTCAATGGTAAACTTAATTTGACTGCAACATAAAATGACACATGGAAATGCTGTGGATAAAAATGAATGTTTACTGAGATAGCCCACAGCTGAAAATTTAAACTTTTCAATCTCAAATACAAATCTAATACTTCCTAAAACCACATTTCCTCGTTTAACACAATTACATGTGAAAAGCTACAAACACACACACACAAAAGTTACTCACCATCAACTGGACCTTCATCTCTCAGCTCATACTGTGGATGAGCCTTCACGCCTGTTGGACTCTCCTCTGTTGCAGATTCTGATTCCTGGAAAACCAGCAAATACTCTCAGAACTGCTATAACATCTAACACATACAACATGCTGCATGCAACAACCATGTCCAACTTTACACCAATACTATTTTTGGGTAGGTCTGAGTGATTTTGGCTGTTATTTTGTGCTGTTATCCCCCTCTTCCATACTAAATTTCTCTCTCCCCCTCCTTTTCACAAACAACCTGTAAGATACTCCCCTCCTCCCACGAAAAAAAACACCAAAACACACAAATACACACACAAAATCACGCCCTCATACACTGTCCAAGCATGCACAAAAAGTCCTCTCACAGAACTCATTCAATTAAAATGTGCATTATTAAAACTCATATTCGTAATAACTGTGTCTACTAGTTTATAGAATGGTAAGGCGACATGAGTGTGAAGTAATCGTGCAATATGCAACCTACAATCAGTGCTCATAAGGAAGAAAAAAAAAACGCAGGACGCCCTCCCCAACAAATAGAAAGATCTATGATGGAGATAATGGCATAAAAGTGCCTGTTTTATTCAATATTACCAGACCACAATGTCTTTTATATTGGGCATGCATCCTAATATAACCTTGAGTCCAGGTCGAACGACGGCGTCTCAAGACAGCGTCTCGATTAAACTCCGTAAATAAAATCGTCATACGCTTTAAAAATGACTGAAAAGGGGAGGGAGGGGGCTGTACATTACTATGTGGCATCCACCAAAATGTGACAATGGTCCGTTTAAAAAAGACAAAACAAAAACCTGAGAAGGGGAGGGTTAACCTTAACTGATTTAAAAAAAAAAAAACACACAATGACACTATGAAGAGACTACCATGTTAGGTCAAATGAAAAAAAAAAAACGCCCACATATCATACAATTGGGAAATTGTTTGAATTTACTCTACATTTACAATAACTAGACAGTTGGCATGATGCCGAGCAATTAAGTAACGACAATTGAACACATTATCTGGAATTAGATACATTAGTGCACTACATATCCTAATTATAACCCATCGGAGATTGAAATGGTATATAGTTCTTCATTAAAAAGGGGGGTAAAAAAAAACGTATAATGAACAGACTATAGGGTATGTGCATAAACACTTAGGGGCAGACGATGTTAGTAAAACAGCCTAAGTAATAATATTTGGAGGCTGTAAAACAATAGTTTGCCGAATTAGGATAACGGATTAACATACTCAAATTAGAACTGCAAGCTAATAGCACTTACAGATTCAAGATCTATATTATTTCCACACCTTTGGCGACAATTTTGGCTTCAAGTGTTCAGTTCTTGTGATTTCATATTGAGCATTTAGTTCTGCTATGTTCAACTAAAGAGTTATGTTTTCCTGAGTTATTTATAGATTACATGTTACACACATGACTGAAATGGTTTGTGGTTCTGACGTAAACGCTACAATTTATTGCTGTGAGCAGTGGTGTGTTGTGAGACATGTAACCAAAAATACATTTTGTAGAAACTAATGTGCAACAAAAGGTAATAAACTCTGCATGCAAGAAACTTTCCAACAATAATAAAATATCTTATATAGCTAATAAAATGAGGTGTTAAAAAAAAAAAAAAAAGACTACCATTGCTATAACTAAATTTAAAAAAAAAATTAAAAAAGGTTAAATAAGTGAAAATATATAAATATATAAAACAGTTTACTCCACTAAAATGTATATTGGTAAGCTCACCTGAATGTCATCAAGATTCTGATTGGTTGGTTCAGTAGGTAGAACAAAGTGAAAAGCATGCAGAAAGAAAGACAGAGTAAGACAGCTGATAATGTCACCTAGTTCAGTGTTTCTCACATTTCACACAGGGGATAACCCCTTATAATTCCTTATTTTGTTAACTTAGTCGCCAACAGAGTACAATCTAACTTAAAGTAAAATAAGAAATCACACCTCTTACCCACAGTAAAACCATCAATGGAATACAAATCGGCTTTGTTTTTATTTTTTAACTTTCTGTTATTTTGTCTACAGTCGCTGTAACCCCTAATTATAACCCTCCATGGTTTGAACAGGATATTTTTCTTCCACAATTTAGAAAAAAAAAAACCCAGTTATTTCCTCAGATATTTCCCAAAGAATATTTTTAAAATTAACACTATCACATGACGCTAGTCTTCCAATATACAATTTCACACATTCCTGACAATGCGTAGTTCCATAAGGTCTCTATGGATACACAGTAAAAACAAGAATACTGCTGCCTCATGCATGTCATAAAGTCATTAATATAAGGATGTGCATGGGACAGGCAGTCTAAACAATTGAAACAAGTTGCTACAGCAGAACCCACAGCTGAAAGAGAATAGGAAAGTGCTCTAGTGCTAGTTAACTGTAACTGAAACCAGTTGCACTGCTGGCTCCCATGTTCCACAAGGAGTGAACAGGGAAATTATGATAAAACACTCAACCCCCCCCCCCCCTCCCCCGCCCCCCGACCCCCCCCCCCCCCCCCCCCCCCCCCCCCCCCCCCCCCCCACACACACCCACCCCCCACCCCCCCCCCCCCCCCCCCCCCACACAACATACACTAGGGGAAAAAAAGATTTAAAAACTAAAAGGGTGATGGGATTTATGCTTGTGACTTGTCAAAAAATGACAGGGAAATATTCCATACTACAGTCCTCAAAACATCACTCTAAAGCTGTTCACTACACAGTTATCGCTGAAGTCACTGACAGAAACAATTATTCACAGCTTAAACTAAAAACAAAATATTTGGACTCGGAAGATATTTTGTTTTCTCATTATTATTTTTTTTGTTAATAAGTCTACTCTGTCGTAAATGATGTTTACAGATACTAAACACAATCATGAAAACACAATTAGTATCTCTTCCTGGTTGTCACTACAATCACAGCTAAACTTCTGCATGATAACATTTGTACACAATGACAGTATGTCCCTGATAATGACACAAAGTTTCCATAAATGTGTCAGTGAGAACGGCAACAAAAGTTTAAAAAAACAAAACATTTTTCATTCACTCCTAATACTGAACTCTAATATTATTTACAAACTGCAAACAGGGATTGTGTGAATGTAGATGGTGAGTCGATAAAATCAAACAGCTGTCAAGTTCAGGTGGAATGGAATTTTTAATTTTGAAGGCATTTTTTAAAATGAGTGTGTGGACAAGATAACAGTTCAAGAAATGATGTGATTAACACGCAAGGCAAATATGTGATGTCTGGTATCAAAATTAACCACAGCACTTCCTGGATCTAAGTTTTACCTGGGTCTTTTTAAGTACTGCTAGCTACTGAGAAACACTGACCTAGCTGGTAGCTGTATATAATGCTACTCTAATTGTGTATTATGTACTAGCCTTCAATCATACAATTTAAAAGATGCTACTCTAAGTGTGTATTATATACAAGCTTTCAAAGAAATAATTTACAAGATGCTACTCCAGAAGTGTATATTAGCACAACACAATTCAGCCAATAATTTACATTTTGCTATTTTAGACTGTATAGCACATTCAGTATTTGGTTTATTTCATATGGTGCTACTCTCTTCAATTCACATTTCTAATCTGTTTAATTCACATGAGGCTTACTTGTTATATTCACATGAGGCTTACTTATTATATTCACATGAAGCTTACTTGTTATATTCACATGGGGCTTACTTGTTATATTCACATGGGGCTTACTTGTTATATTCACATGATGCTTACTTGATATATTCACATGGGGCTTAATTGTTATATTCACATGAGGCTTACTTGTTATATTCACATGCTACTCAGTTTTATTCCATACAATATAACTCTGCTGACTTCATACGGTGCTGCTTCAATTCTAAAACGACATATTATTTTAACTGTGCATCACTGGGTGGTCTTTATATAATTCCACACGCTCCACAGTACTATATGTCTTCCCGCTCTCACATAACCACATCTCGTATCTCTCTTATAAAGCAGGCAGTCTGTCTCAGGCTTCTCTCTTTACCATACAATTTCTCCCTCAACTAGGCCTGTTGCACAGATGGTATTTGAGTCTGCAATGGCCGGTTCTAAATCTGAAAATTATTGCTCGGTCTCATCTTGGTAATATGGTTCAGCAGTACAGTCAAGGCATTCCTTATGTCATTTTTTTATGTAGTTATTTCTGATTATTGCTTTTATCTCTTCATATGTAGCCCTGTCTTCTGTTTGGATTTTCCTTCCTCCTACTTTGGCGAGTTTATCTAACTTATTATTTCCATATGTCTTGCAATGTGCAGGGATCCACTGTACTTTCACTTGTTTGAATTTATAGCTGGTTTTCATTAGTGCTTCTGCCAGGCTAATTCATTGTTCTCGAGGGCTGTGATGATTGACAGTGAATCTATAAGCAGCCCTATCTTGTCTCTAGCAAAATCCATTTTTCAATGATGATAATTGCAGCTATTTTTAGTGCTTCTGCCTGCCCTTTAAAGTTGTTTGAGAATTTTCTAGTGGCCACTGAGATATGTATTTCCTGTCCATTCTTTGTCTATACACCTCCATCTCCATTTTTTTGCAGCTTTTGTTGCTGATCCATCTGTATATACGTGGGTGCATTTTATGGTTGGGTACATCTTTCTGTTGTATTCCATAGCTAGGTGCTTTCTCTCAGCATCTATTTGACTGCCTTTTTTTCATTACTTCTGGTACACTGTCAATCAGCTCTGGGAACTTTGTTCTCTTCCATGGTGGGAACAGCGCTGCTAGTCGTTATGGGCTGTTTTTGTCTGTTCAAGGTCTGGTACAGTGGGGGCAAGCTCTTTTGCTGGTTGTGCAAAGCAGATCTTTTTTTATATCCTTTTCATTCTAGATGTTATATTTGCTTTACTAATTGTGCTGTATTCTTCCATGAAAACATTTGCTGCACTCTTTCCTGTTATCATTTTCCCATTTTCTTCTAATGTGATGCTAGGTGTTCTTGTTTCTTCACTCTTTAACGTTTTTGCAGTTTCCACATGTTTGTTACATTCTTGTCTAGGTTTAAGCTTTCAGTTTTTTTTCTTTCCAGCTATTTCTTACTGCTCCATTCATGGTCTTTCTTTCTGTGCTGAGCTGTGGCATTTTTTTCAGTTGAATACTGCTTTCAATATTTTGTTTTACTTCTGTTCTAATCCTGGCAATTGATAGTTCTTCTGTCCAGTACAGTTTGTAACACTTTCTGGCTCCTCAAGGAATTGATTCTTTTGCTGCTTTCAGTATAGCTCTATTTAATTTTTGTATCACTTTCCTCACTTTTTTTGTGTCATGTGTTTATATACTTGCAATATTTCTCAGTCACTTCTGTGTACTTTTCCCAGTTTGCCTTTTTATAGTCCCAAAAGCTGTCACTGCCGGGAGTAAAGTTAAGAATAAGCACTCAATTCCATTTAAATTCTCCCAAGGCATGCACAATACATAGCCTCAGACAGCAAAAATCAAACTCCTAGCCTTCTCGTGGTGGGACTGTTACAACTAAGAAGAGAAGAGGCAAGTCTCTGGTGCCCTAAAACCATAAAGCTCCGGGTAGATGATGCCTGTAAGCCATGGAAGGTAAATCATCTAGAAGGAAAACTTTGATTTCAAACCATCTGCTGCTATGTAGGTAAGCTCCAGGTAGATGATGCCTGTAAGCCATGGAAGGTAAATCATCTAGAAGGAAAACTTTGATTTCAAACCATCTGCTGCTATGTAGGTAAGCTCCAGGTAGATGATGCCTGTAAGCCATGGAAGGTAAATCATCTAGAAGGAAAACTTTGATTTCAAACCATCTGCTGCTATGTAGGTAAGCTCCAGGTAGATGATGCCTGAAAGTCATGGAAGGTAAATCATCTAGAAGGAAAACTTTGATTTCAAACCATCTGCTTCTATGTAGGTAAGCTCCAGGTAGATGATGCCTGTAAGCCATGGAAGGTAAATCATCTAGAAGGAAAACTTTGGTTTCAAACCATCTGCTGCTATGTAGGTAAGCTCCAGGTAGATGATGCCTGTAAGCCATGGAAAGTAAATCATCTAGAAGGAAAACTTTGATTTCAAACCATCTGCTGCTATGTAGGTGAGCTCCAGGTAGATGATGCCTGTAAGCCATGGAAAGTAAATCATCTAGAAGGAAAACTTTGATTTCAAACCATCTGCTGCTATGCAGGTAAGCTTCAGGCAGCTAGACACTAAGGAAAGCAAACCCAAATAAAAATGCTTGCTGAAATGAGATGAGTCAGGCCAAAAAGTGCAGATATCACAGCCCAGCTGAGAACTACGACGCAAGGTATTTTTTGCTCAAAACACAGTACTATGTCTTATAGTGTTTCACCTGAATTCAGTTATTTCTGTAGTGATTTCTGTCCCTGACATTCAATAAACATATTTCTTAAATTGTTAGGATCCCAAATCCATTTTTTTTTATGTTAGGTTACAAACATAACCACCTTGACTGATGATTAATGCAGCTTTAGAACTATGATACAATAACATGTACTAAATAGATTTTCTAAATGATTACAATGATGAATGTTTATACATTGTTCCTGTCTTCACTCTATAAGAAGAATAATAAGACAGCACTACACATGGCCCATAACAGGAATCTTGTGCCAAAGCATGTCATGTGCTTGTGCAGTGGAGATTTCTGCAGCAATCTGTTTTACATGTTGAACTCTAGCCCTAAGCAAAGCTTTTCTTAGCCACCTTTCTTGTAATGGTAGGGCCCACTAGCTTTTTATTCGCTGTAGTGAAATGGGCAAGACACTCTGGAATTGCCACGTTAACTAATGATAAATTATGAATCGCACACCGGTAATTCTGCTATAACTTTATGATTAATGCCTTGAACGGAAACATTCTTTTTGGGATTTGAACAGCAGCTACAAATATATGTAATTATGGCAGCGGGAAATCATTATCTCTGATAGTTGACAAGGAAGTCAGGATTTTGTCTGAATATTTGCACAACAGCCATGAAATCCCAGCAGAAAAGTGAACGCAAGCGTGGCCCTCCAAGAAGGAAAAGGTTAGATCTAGGTTGGGTATGTAAGCCCGCTCAGATTCAATTCTGGACTCTCAAAATTTCACTCATAGCTGAAAAGATGTCCAGCGGGCTGACATACATTTGTTGAAGCCACATAGCCACAGCCCATAGCTGAGAAAAGCAAAGCTGACCTGACTTGCTTGTGAGCAGATTTGCATAAGTGATAAGCTCAGATCCATAACACTGTGTCTGAAAGGTTTCTTATGAGCACAACAAAAACTTCTGAGCTGAAGCATAACAGACTGCAGTGTGTGTGATTAAAGGACCACCTCTGCAATTCACCGGATAGTAGCATTTGTCCAGGGAATACGTATTTTGGAAATCAACACCTAACCAATGACAGGAAGTGTCTGTAGTGAAAGGACCTGAACTAGATAAGTAGCAGTTACTTTGAAGAAAAAAGATCCAGAAGTCACCAATGGCCATAAATGATGACAAAGACAATAACAATCTATAACTTTCAGCCTGTGATTTGTGTAAATACATATCCGCAATCTTCACCACACTTCTATTTTAATTATTAAAGTGTACAGATATATTTTATAAATTGCAGTTGATTGATTTTTATTAAATTTCATTCTGTTTGAAATTTTGTTCTGGTGTGAATTTAAAAGAATTTGTAATATTTTAATTGGTAGGGACAATTAAAGAGCTGTATTTCACATCAACTATTAATAGAGAACCAACGGGCTGATCACCCGTTTGCCAGTCACTTCGATTACGGAAACAACAGCAAATGGATTGATTTGCCGTTGCCCTAAAGACGCCAATAGGCGTGATGGGAAACAATGGCAAAGAAAACCTATCTGCTGTTGCCCTAAGACGCCACTAGGCGTAATGGCCACTGACTGCTTTGACGGTCGGTGGCTAAGGACGGAAGAAGAAGAAGAATTAATAGAGACACCCTTGGAGCATATGATAGGTCTAGCGAGAAGGTGACTTACTTCACAGCTCTCTTCTACAGCTACCATCTAGAACTGTGCAGTTAACTACCTGGCTTGTCCTGTGCCATTCCTATCACTAGTTCACCAGTTCTCTTTTCCATTCTTGGATGCATATCTATTTTTTAATCTAATTTCCATCACGCCACATTCCCCAATATCAAGCCCCAGGATTAACACAGGATATAACAACCAATATGGTTTAATGAACATGTGTTTTTATACTGCTAGTGAAAAAAACATCTACTAATTTAGCTTGTCAAAATACTATCTATAAAGTTAGTTAAAATGTCAGTTCTGATGGTAATTATGATTGTATCTATCAGGATGGATGCTCTACAACTACATGGCAATACAAATGTGTAACACAAGTGATTTAACACCAGTCAAAAGCACATGAGTGACACCATAAATACAAAGTCTGCAAGTTATATATGTACAAATGGTAACACCCTATAACAAATGCTAGCTTGGTGACAACAACATCCTGTGTTCCATAACAACCAACAACACAAGTGACAGGTGTGAGGAACCATCATAATGTACAGAAGCATAACCAGAAAAAAACTAAATGTTTATAGCAGAAGTTAACACACACACACTGCATTAAGACCTCCATAACTACCACCTGCCCCATGGGAGAGCTAAATACTCTCCAAAAAGAAAACAGCAGCATGTGACATGATTGAAGAACTATACCCCAGAGAAGCATGGATCCAAGTATATACTGATGGATCTGCAACCAGAGCAGTGAAGAACGGAGGTGCAGGAGTTTATGTGGTCTATCCAGACAAAGAAAACGAATCCACCTGTTCACCTACTGGAATATTCTGTTCAAACTACTCTGCTGAAGTACAGGCCTTAAGCATTGCTGCAGGAATAATAAATAACACAATAAGCCAATGTCAGCAGGTTGTATTCCTTACCGATGCAATGTCAGTTCTGCAAGCCCTCAACAGTGATAAACTGCCAGAGTTAAATAAAGCACTATGTGAAGTAAATATCAAAAGAAGGGTAGTGCCACAGTGGATACCATCACACTGTGGCATACCAGGAAATGAGAGAGCAGATACGTTAGCAAAAGAGGGAGCAACACGGGAACAAAAAGAACAAACAATCACCTTTGTTGCTGTCATTTTCGACGGAGTCATCTGTCAAGTTATTTGCTTATGTTTGTATCATAAGTATAATTGTGTCTTTACCTGCGATGTCAGGTTGATTAGGGGTTGTCTTCCCTTGTTTATTCATTCATTGTGTTTGACCTGTAGGGTCAGAGGTTGACAGTTCGGCGTAGGCCTATGGGAAGGTTTTTTTAAGCGGGAGTGAGATATACTTCCGGGAAGCCGGGAGGTCCTGTTTTTCTGAAGGGACCAAGAGTCCATTGTTTTTCGGGGAGAATCTTCGAAGTAACTGCTATGGCAGTTTTCCCCAGTGAATCTCTGTGCGTCGGGATGACGACAGAATTCCTTGTGTAGTTCTGAGGATTCATTTGCCAGGTAATACCGACCTTTATGCATTATTACGCTTTTCGGTGGCAGAACATGTAAAGGATTACCTAGGGTGAACAGCAGCTCACTGATCCGCCATTTCAGAACTTATAGATTTGTGCTCGAGGTAGCCATCCAAGACTGTTAGTCTTATATTGTCCAGAAATCCAGTGACGAAGATATATTGTGGGAGCCGCAGATTGGCGGAACTTCTATCTACAATAAGTATTACTGCAGGGTTGATGATAACCTATTTAACAGAAGTACACGGCCGACGTCAGAACGAGGCCTGTGCTTTCGGCTATTATACTACAGCCTGATATGTGCAATTGGCAGGGAGTGCCAAGTTGCACCTATGTGTCATAGTAACTAAGGCATCTGACGCGTTTAGTCAGAGACGCCAAGGGCGACGCTACGAACTGTCATTATTGAAGAACTTTGCTATTGACCATGCACGTCTATTCTGATGTTTACCTTTTTGAATGCCAAATGTATACCTATCGATGTCAGGTCAGCATGACCTTGTTACACTGACTGTTCCTGTTGATATTATGTGTGTTCCCGTCAATAAATGTCTTGAAACATGCCTGCAGTGTCAAAGCATCCTTGATTACTGCATGTGAGAGTATGGGTTGCAGGATCTACATCTATACGAGCCTAAACACATTCGCGCTTTCATTCGCACCCACACTCAATTCATCATACGCTCGCACTACACATCTAACAACATGTATACTGTCTTGGGCCAGTGATCACATCAACAAAGAAAAAAAGACAGTTACATTTCTGGTGGACCAGTTACGTGGGCTCTTATGATACATTTCTTGTCGCCAATGTGGCCTAGAAACTTACATTTCTGATGGACCAGATCTGTGGGTTTAAAAAGAACAGAGCGAGCATTTGACATTATTGTTGACATTTATGGATCCAGAAATTTACATTCCTGGTTGGCTGTTACATGTATGATGTCTCCAGTTTTGTCGAGAAAGTTACAAGAAGGACAAGTACACATTACACTTCTGATCTGTGGGTCTAAGCTACACACGGGACAGCCGTAACACACAGCGCTAATTCTACACTTGCGAGTTTTGGCTACAACAGGACAGATATAGGTCATCAACGGTTGACCCAAATAAACAGTACGAGCATTTATATTATAATGCTACATAAAGCATAACAAGACATGTACTGAAGTTAACTACTAGGCATTTGCTACGTGGACCATAACTGCATAGAAGGCGGGTTCCTATTGTAAACAGTACTGCTGGTTGTTACACGTTTCATTCAACAACAGACTTTTCTAGGTCAGAGCATTCAAGCTACATTGTTGGAGGTCAAGTGTCTGTAAACAGTACGTGGAAATAGTAAACATTCAATGTGCAAGCCCTAATTTGAGAAGGTCATAGTAACTTTGGTTCGTGAATACCACTTTATGTTACAGTGGATTTGACGTTCAGTGCGCGTTTGACATTTCGTTTCTGTGTTCGCAAGGAGCAAGAAATTTATTTTAGTTTCAGCTGTGACTGAACTTGTTCTGCAACACATTGAAATTGATTGCTATATGTTTATGTCACCTCTACTGTTTTTTGTGTATTTTTCTGCGGGTTTTTCGGTTGGTGGGTCTTACGGTAAATATGCCACTTGATCGAGGCTTACTGTAAGCGTTCTGTAGGTGCAAATTTTCTTAATTTGGAAATTTGCTAGTGACAATTGGTCGCTATTGATGTTAGCTGTGATGTAATTGTACTTAACGTTGTTTTTGTAATATTTTGTCTGTTTTTCAGTTTTGATTGTCGATTTGTTTTGTTTGTATTCTGTAGGTCTCTCCTTTCTTGTGTATTTCTCTACACATTTTTGGTTAAAACAGTGTTGCCATTTGTATTGTTTTGTATTTTTGTCTTTGTATTTTTTTTTTTTTTGTACTACATTACTGTCATACACAGTCTACATACACATACTTGGTCATGTTTTGATATTATTGATAAGATAGACTCTTCATATAGAGTTTCTTAATAAAATATTATATAAGATATTTATACAAGTTCTTTGATAAAAGACTTGTTATCTACAAAGATTGAGACAAGGTGAAATACATATTCAAGTTCTTTATAAAAAAGACTTGTGCCCATAGTGAGTGGGATATAAGGGAATTTTTTTTTTCCACAGGTACTCAAGTGATTTTTTGGGTACATTATAAACAAGAGGAACATACAAAGTCTTTGTCTAAGACTAAGACAGTAAAATAAAGTGAAGTGAGTATACAAGTCTATCATTTCAGACTTGTCTCCCATTAAAGTGGGATAATTTAATATATTTGCTTCTGCAAGTTACTGATCTCAGTAGACAAGATGTCTACATTGGACTACTTTATTACACAAGGGAGAGCCCTTGATAAAACTGGTCAACAGTTAGAACAGTGGGCTGTTGCTCAGTATGACAAAGCATTAGCTGCTGAAGAAAGAAGGGCTGCTGCAGAGGAAAAAAAAAAACTATGGCTGAAGAGAAGAGATTAGAAAGAGAAGCAGCTGCTGAAGAAAAAAGGCTAGACAGAGAAGCTGATATTGCTGCTGAACAAAAGAAATTGCAGATGCAGGTGGAGGAAAGGAGATTTGAAGCTGAACAAAAGAGATTAGACAAAGAAGCTGAACAAAAGAGATTAGACAAAAAAGCTGCTGCAGAGGAAAAGAGATTAGACAAAGAGGCTGCTGCAGAGGAGAGGAAAGCTCAAGCTGAGGCTGAAATCAGAAAAATGGAACATGAGGAAAGAAAACAGAAGATGGAACTTGATGAAAAACTCGCAATTTTGGAGTTAGAGAAATTGAAATTGGCGAGTACGGGTGCTCAGCAAACAACTTCGAGTACGACAAGGGAGTTTGTTAGTAGGATTAAATTGCCTCATTTCAATCCTTTAAAGGATGACGTAGCAGATTATCTAGATAGATTCCAATTTTTGTGCGATACGCATAACATAAAAAAGGAAAAATATGTTGAACAACTGATGCCATTTTTTACAGGTGACACAGTGACTACTCTTATGACAATAGACGAACATGAGAGGACTAATTATGATGTTGTCAGGGCAGCACTGCTAAAAAAATATCAACTAAAACAAGAAGACTATCGTCTTCGTTTTAGGACAATGTTGCCAGAAAATGGAGTAGATTTCTCTGATTTTGTTACAAAGATACGTCGTACATTTACACGATGGGTTGAGTTGTCTCAGATTGAGAAAACATATGAAGGTCTAATGGACTTATTATTGCGAGATAAGGTTTTGTCATCTGTTAATGATTCTTTTCTTGCATTCCTTCATGAGCGTAAGCCTAAAAACTTAAAAGAAATGGAGGAATACTGTTGTCAGTATGCCACAGCACATCCCCATGCTACAGTTAGCAATTCTAAAGTGAAAGAAGGGTTGCCAGCTGCTTCGGCAACACCATATGGCCCTAATTTCAGAAAAAAATTTCAGGGTGCTCAACAAAATTGGAATAGGGGAAGTAATCAAAATTACACTCAGAAGCGGAGTAATCCAACACATGATGGTTCTTCGTCTATGCAGTGGAGACAAGATGGTAGTTCTCGTAATTTTAGTGGTAATAATTTGAGACACTTTCGCAAAGGCTATCCAAATAATAACTATTCAAATTTTCGAGGTAATCATTCTCGACGTCAAGATTATGACGATGGTGAATTTAGAAACCGGGATTCAAACCGGAATGATGAGTACAATAGACAATATGATCACAATTACAGGGGAAATGATAGTCGAAATAATTACAGGGGAAATGATAGTCAAAATAATTACAGGGGAAATGATAATCGAGGTAGACCTAGGTTTAACAAGAAAAGACCTTACCAACAGGCAAACTCTGCACAACAAGAGTTTGATGGAGCCTGTAATACAGCAAATGATAGTGGTAACTCTAGGGCTATCACTGGTTGTGCTTTCGATTTTGGGAGAGCAACTGAATGCCCCCAATGCTTAACATTGTTCGATTCATCGACTGTATCTACGCTAAGTTGTGGTCACCCTCTTCCTGCTCTACCTGCTACAGTTGCGCATGATGGGAGAGGATCTCTCATCTTAGATAAAGGTCTAATAAATGATAGGCTAGTCTCAGTACTTTTCGATTCGGGATGTACTACCGTCGGGGTTAAGGAGTCTCTGATAGATCCTTGCTGTGCCACTGGAAAAACAATCAAATGTGTTACATTTGGTGGTACTATGGAAAGCTATCCTACTGCTATTATTAGGATTGACACTCCTTTCTTCACAGGAGATGTCCATGCATGTCTTCTTCCTAATCCTATTGCGGATCTTATAATCGGTCGTATTCATGGGGTTAAAGAATGCACCCCGCAACAAATTTCTAGTTGGGAAGAAAAAAACATTCAAACGGTCAATGCAGTGGTGACAAGAGCTCAAGCTCTTAATCCCCCAACTTCATCTGATAATAGTAATGAAGTTGATAGCCAAGACGAGCACTTGGTGATTTCCCATGACTCGTTTGTTAAACGTCAAGAAGAGGATCCTTCTTTGAAGAAATACTTCCTTCTTGCAAAGAAAGGGGATCCCAATCAAAATACGAATCACAAATCGTATATTACTATGAAGAATGGTATATTGGTACGAATGGTACAACACTCGGACAAGTCTATGCATTCGCAAATTCTTGTGCCTAAGTGTATGAGAGCCTTAATTCTTCGGCATGCACACGATTCTCAGTGTGCGGGACACATGGGTTTTTCCAGAACTAAAACTAGAGTCCTTGCGTCATTCTTTTGGCCATTCGTGAATAAAGACATCCGAATTTATTGCCGATCTTGCAAAATTTGTCAAGAGGTCAAGTCTAGAGGTCCGAGACATGCTGCTCCTATTCAGGCTGCAGATATTCCGATTCGGCCGTTTCAGAAAATGGCTATAGACATCATTGGTCCGTTCAAAATTAAGTCAGCCAGAGGACACCAATTTATCCTCACTTGCGTGGACATGTGCACGCGTTGGCCAGAGGCTATTCCTCTGAAGAGCATATCAACTGTCGATATCGCTGATGCTCTTTGGCTCGTATTTTCTCGTCTGGGATTCCCCGGAGAAATACTGTCGGATCACGGCACTCAGTTAATTTCGGACGTTATGTCTCAGGTAATGGCTACGCTAGACATTAAAAGGTCTCTCAGTAGTATTTATCATCCAATGTCCAATGGATTGGTAGAACGTCTTAACAGGACACTAAAGAACTTACTTGGCAAGATAACGGAGGATCATCCTGAAGATTGGGACAGGGTTTTACCTGCAGTCCTCTTTGCCTATAGAGAGGTTCCCAACGAGCATACAGGGTTTTCTCCTTTCGAACTTGTCTTTGGCGCGCAACCGCGCGGGCCAATGTCCTTGTTACACGATTTGATAACTTCCGATAATATTGACGATGATACACAATCGTCATATGAATATGTTATAGCTCTTAGAGAAAAGATTATCGAATCGTGCAGGTTAGCAACTTCATCTTCCGAATTTGCGAAAGAAAAAGCTAGGCGATTTGCTAATAAGAAAAGACGCCTACGTCAACTTTGTCCTGGAGACAAAGCATATGTCTTACTGCCCTCAAGAGAGAATAGACTTCTCATTTCTTGGAAGGGTCCATACACTATAGTCTCGAAAATTTCTGATGTCGACTATATTGTCGATGTGGATGGAAGGCATAAAACCTTCCATATAAATATGCTAACAGAGTTTATTGAACGTCCAGACTATTTACAGCCTATTTTCCAGGCGACGGACGACTCTCCAGTTCAACATGGTCACATCTCATCCCTGTCCGTTATACAGGATGAGGAAACTATTTTTTCTGACGTGAACTTACCTCTTCCTGCGATTCCACTTACTTCAACGCAATCGTGGAGAGACGTTACAGTCTCTTCCAACTTGTCTTTTGAGGAACAGCGTCAAGTATCCTCTACGTTACAATCATATCAGGATGTCCTTACCGACATTCCTGGACACACAGATGTCATAGAACATGACATCATACTTACTGATCGTAATCCGATCAGAGTAAGACCATACCCGATACCTATTCATTTTCAAGCACAAGTCGAGAAAGAATTGGATGAAATGATTCAACTACAAATAATTGAACCATCCACTTCAGCTTATTCTTCGTCGATAGTTATTGTTCGAAAGAAAGACAATAACATACGTCTTTGCGTTGATTATCGCAAATTAAATCAAGTTACGAAGTTCGATGCTGAACCTATGCCGTTATTAGATGATCTACTTATTAGACTTTCTAAAGCTAAATTCTTTACTAAACTAGACTTGTCGAAAGGTTATTGGCAAGTCCCATTGACGGAACACGCCAAACCTCTCACTGCTTTTTCGACACCTAGGGGTCTGTTTCAATGGAATTTTATGCCTTTCGGGCTTATGAACGCCCCAGCGACTTTCGTGCGCATGATGCGTCGAATTCTATCAGATCGTGCAGATGTCATTGCATATTTAGACGACATCTGTCTTTTCAGCGATACTTGGGAAGAACACTATGTGGGTCTAAAGGAATTGCTATCTACTCTACGTGAGCATAGATTGACTGCTAAACCCTCTAAAGCTTTTGTTGGGTTTAGTGAAATTTCCTTCCTAGGTCATCGAGTTGGTCATGGTCTGTTGAAGACAGAGGACCAAAACATTTCAAAGATATTAAATATCTCGGTTCCGAAGACAAAAAAGCAAGTGCGTAGTCTATTGGGATTGATACAATTCTATGGAAGATTCATTGAGAATCTGTCCTCCATTATGGCACCACTTTCAACGTTATTGAAAAAAGGTTCTCCTAATATGGTGCGTTGGTCCCAAGAATGCCAATCTTCATTGGATCAGGTTAAGAATTTGTTCTCATCTCATCCTATCTTAAGACTACCGACGATTGATAAGACTTTTGTCCTTCGTAGTGATGCCTCTTCCACTGGGATTGGAGCGGCACTAATGCAGGAATATTCAGGAACTCTGCATCCTGTAATGTATATTTCTAGGAAGCTGAATGCGGCAGAAAGGAATTACTCGGTTTTGGACCGTGAATTGTTGGCTATGGTTTGGTCCATTCTTAAGCTACAAAGGTTCCTTCTGGGCGCGCATTTCTTTATGGAAACCGACCAAAAAGCTCTTACGGCTATGCAAAGTAAGGATTTGAAGAGCTCGAGATCTACTCGTTATGCTATTGCTCTTCAGCCTTTCCATTTCACGGTGCGAGCTATCCGTGGTTCGGATAATGTGATGGCGGACATATTGTCTAGATGCCCACATGATTCCAGTTAAATCTTGTGTCCTAGTTTTTCCTGATATATTTTCAGACTTAGGTCTGTCCTTAATATCATAATATGTTGTAATACAAATGTATTTGGATGATGTTTAGATAATTTAACAAATTTCATTTTGTCCATCCATCAGTGATATGTTGCTAAAATAGCATTGACATTTGTATATTGCTATGATTATATTATTTAGTAATGTTTGATATATGATTGGTATTGCCAGCAACTTAGGTTTCTTGAATGGTATCCCTTAGTTTGTTTGGCTTAAAGGAAATATTTTCTCCTATGTTGAGAGATGATTTGTACCCTCTTCTATTGTACCTGATATTAGGTTCATTGTTTGCATGAGCACAGAAGTGATACTGGTGCTATCTTGCTCATGAACATATTAAAAAAAAAAAAAATTGCATTTTTTTTTTACAGGGGGGTGGTAGTAATGTTGCTGTCATTTTCGACGGAGTCATCTGTCAAGTTATTTGCTTATGTTTGTATCATAAGTATAATTGTGTCTTTACCTGCGATGTCAGGTTGATTAGGGGTTGTCTTCCCTTGTTTATTCATTCATTGTGTTTGACCTGTAGGGTCAGAGGTTGACAGTTCGGCGTAGGCCTATGGGAAGGTTTTTTAAGCGGGAGTGAGATATACTTCCGGGAAGCCGGGAGGTCCTGTTTTTCTGAAGGGACCAAGAGTCCATTGTTTTTCGGGGAGAATCTTCGAAGTAACTGCTATGGCAGTTTTCCCCAGTGAATCTCTGTGCGTCGGGATGACGACAGAATTCCTTGTGTAGTTCTGAGGATTCATTTGCCAGGTAATACCGACCTTTATGCATTATTACGCTTTTCGGTGGCAGAACATGTAAAGGATTACCTAGGGTGAACAGCAGCTCACTGATCCGCCATTTCAGAACTTATAGATTTGTGCTCGAGGTAGCCATCCAAGACTGTTAGTCTTATATTGTCCAGAAATCCAGTGACGAAGATATATTGTGGGAGCCGCAGATTGGCGGAACTTCTATCTACAATAAGTATTACTGCAGGGTTGATGATAACCTATTTAACAGAAGTACACGGCCGACGTCAGAACGAGGCCTGTGCTTTCGGCTATTATACTACAGCCTGATATGTGCAATTGGCAGGGAGTGCCAAGTTGCACCTATGTGTCATAGTAACTAAGGCATCTGACGCGTTTAGTCAGAGACGCCAAGGGCGACGCTACGAACTGTCATTATTGAAGAACTTTGCTATTGACCATGCACGTCTATTCTGATGTTTACCTTTTTGAATGCCAAATGTATACCTATCGATGTCAGGTCAGCATGACCTTGTTACACTGACTGTTCCTGTTGATATTATGTGTGTTCCCGTCAATAAATGTCTTGAAACATGCCTGCAGTGTCAAAGCATCCTTGATTACTGCATGTGAGAGTATGGGTTGCAGGATCTACATCTATACGAGCCTAAACACATTCGCGCTTTCATTCGCACCCACACTCAATTCATCATACGCTCGCACTACACATCTAACAACATGTATACTGTCTTGGGCCAGTGATCACATCAACAAAGAAAAAAAGACAGTTACAACCTTCCAGGAAAAGAAGACCCTTATCAAGGCCATCAGGAAAATTGACCAACAAAGAGACAACTATCACTATCTTGATCGAGCAAAAAAGGTGATCCTGTTCCATATTAGAACAGGACACAACAAACTGAACAGTCACTTATACAGACTCAGATTGGTCCCATCACCCCTATGTACATGTGGACAGGCAGCACAAACAGCCGAACATATCCTGCAAGACTGCCACATGCTTAGTCAATTGCGGACTGAACATTGGCCCACAGAGACGCACATCCACTCAAAGCTGTTTGGGAGTCTTGACGAACTTTCAACCACAGCAACATACATCCAGAGAACCGGACTTCTTGTGTAGACATTACTAAACAACAGCGAACGAGAAGAAGAAGAAGAAAACACACACACTCATGTGTGTTACATACATGTGTCATCTTGACATATATTCACATTGCAGACTCTTTTCTCATTCATTTATCATTACTCTACAGCTCCCTGTGAAGCATAGACCTTCATGCCCATCCTGTGCCTTCTATGCAAGATCTTTCCATTTCTTCTTTATCTCTTTCAGGTTTTCCAAGTTGCTTTTCCATGTTTTTCAATCTACCTGTATTTCTTTTATCCGGAGGATTCCAGAGCAAGGACTGTCTTAAAAAAAGGGGGGTCTTTCATAACATACTGTTTGCACAGACATCTAACCTGGACACTAGGAAACATTCTGCCTCCCTAAAACCTATCAATGTGAGAAAAACGAGACTATGACATGGCAAGAAGTGTGATAATGCTATGCTTTTCTTCCAAACTTGAAGTAGTTTCTGAGAAGACATAGGGGGGGGGGGGGGGGGGGGGGGGGGGGGAGGGCTGACAAAGAAAGAACATACTTGCTGCTGTCTCAGGAATGTCACAAGTGGCTATTATTTAGAGCTTGTGCATGGTGTTGGCAATCTCAGTATATAAAGTTAATTGCTACAGAAACAATCAAATAAATAGCTACCATGCTAGACCTCAAAGAACTTATATTTGGTTACATGCCCCAATATAAAGGAACAGACCTTGTGTTTAGGTTGAACAGGGTGTGCCAGACTAAAATGAGGCAAATTAATAACAATACATAACAGATGCAACAGCATGTATTCTGATACAGGCTTCCTGTATGAAAGACAGCTACACTTGTGGCTTCGTAATGAGCAAAAAAAAAAAAAGGTGTTGAATTAGAATGAAGTGAAGCTAAGGTTCATATTTACTAAGTGTTTTTTTTTTAAATCTAATTTTTATATTCAATAAAACTGTGTGCTGTGGTTGTAGCGAAAATCTGTGAAATAATCGCTAAATTCAGTAAGATTTTAATCCTATAATAATAATTAAACCCGACCGTAAGTGTCTGCTTAAAGTCGTCTCTACGCCAGTATAGCGCTGCCTTTTGTGCAGAGGAAATGCTTATAAAACGATCCCGCTGTAAAATCTAACACGCTTTCTTAGTTTCGGTTTTGATTCTTACAATTAACGATGTGCCAGAACTGTGACACCACCCTACCGTCTGAATTAACGTACAATTTTAACTTTAACGCTCAAATTAGTAGTAACTCGGACATTTTCCAGTAGCAAGAACGAAACGACTGTAATAATTAACGCCAATACTACCAACGCTTGGCAAAATCCCCTCTTCGCTCTGCACGCGGGACTAATACTATAACCTCTCTGTTGGACAAATCAGAATATATAAACACACAGACAGTGTTCCATTCTCGCGGAGTAGTGTATTTCTGACGTAACCCAGACAAGTTAGTGATTTGAATGGAAAAAAATGAGAGAGGGAGGGGAAAAGATGGCCGACTTTTGGAAAAGTTGAAATTTACGATTAACAGTGACAAAACTGAAAATCTAAACGACAAACATTAGGGCCATAAAAATCATATATGAAGATAGCTTAGGATCCCCTGAGCAATAATATATTTAAATATATATGGTAGTCTAATTATTAGCCAAGATATTGAAATAATACTATATGTCTACGAACGCTAAGACGGACAGACTGTTGTTTTTGCTCATTTATCCATTTCGTTAGTTGGGGACGCCAGTTTAAAAAGAGGCATTAGATCGATTCAAATCCAATTGGTTGGTAGAAGAGTATAGGAAGGAGGGTATTGGTTAGGCAAAAAAAGCTAACTATATTTTGAAGCCTCACTCCTAGAAGTTTGGCTTTTGTTTTTTTAAATTTTGAATTGAAAAAGCTAGACCCTCGCTGATTGGGCCGGTCTGATAATATTGGCAAAAGCAAGCAAAGGCTTGTCGCCAGTTGATACAGAAGTTTTTGAAAGCAAGCTGCGTTGATAACAGCAGTGCCTAGAGTGAAATAATAATTCTTGGCAGTCTGGACTGGGGGCAAAGCTAAACTTACCTTAATGCTAATGCCAGTCAACGTATGTTTGTGATATTTCTTTGAATTGTGGGTTTTTTGTTCTGGTGCTACTGTAGTACCAGGACCCTGGTGATTTTACTAGAGAGAGAGAGAGAGAGAGAAGTGAAACTTTTCTGGACCAAGCGGTCTACTATACTATTCTACACCAGGGACTGTGTCAGTCTGGTCATTCAAGTGAACGAAAGGAAATTGTCAGTATCATATCTACTATCCACCTACAGTTAAGTGCCTATGTGTCGGCACTTCAACGGTCATCCACTGACTTTATTACCATAGACATAAAATCTTTGATTATTTAATAACTTTTCCACAAGATACAAATATAAAGAGGGGGAATGATGCAAACACCCCACCCCCACCATTAGTTACCAGTGTCACCCAGTTTAGAGAAATACCTACATATAATTTTATTATAATAGTCCTTTGTATGGACAGAAGATCCATTGTGTTATAAATATTTATGTAAATAAAACCATAAATTTCATTTTGTTGTTGGTCCTGACTCAGAAAATTCTGAATCAGGGCAAATAAATTGTAATCTAGTATATTACATAAAATTCAGCCACAGACTTCCATAAGTTTTCTAATAGAGTGTTAGTTTGTTTGTGGTTGTGGTATTGACCCTGTCTTATATCTATATGTGATAGAATTTAAATGTATTTGTAGTAATTTTACTTACACTACATTACACACTTTCATAACCCTAGACATTATACGTAGCTATCATACATACTAGTCCAGAATAAGTCTGACAGGTCATAAGGTGGTAGCAGAAAGGTACCCTGTTAACTCAACCCAAAATTTGTTATAATCAGGGACCTTCACAGCTGACCTCATTCAGTACACTAGAAATATTGAAAGATAACATCTATTAACATCAAATCCACCACAGTGGTCATGGTATTATCCAGTAATCCTGTGGGTAACTATGTTGAATTTATCCTTGATCCTGACACTTTCCATTTCCACTTATAAAATGTTAATGGCTTATACTTTCCATTTCCACTTAAAACATTTTAATGGTTTATACTTTCCATTTCCACTTAAACAATTTTAATGGCTTATACTTTCCATTTTCACTTATACAATTTCAGTGGCTTATCATCACCATTTCCACTCAGAAAACCTTTAATGGTTCATTACTCCTGTCGGCCAACAAGGCAATCAAGTTTTATATTTAAAATTAATCTTCATACGAAACAGGACTTTGGTGTTGTCCTCCCAGCGGACTCTGGATCTTAGTTTCCCATGCTTGTCGTGGTAGCCGATCTTTCTCCCATTCTGCAGACATGGCCAAACCATCTTAGTTGGGACTGTTCTACTTGGGTCTGCAGGGGGTGGGATTTTAGGCCTTGACGTTACGTGTGGTTGCGGATCATGTCTCTTCTTGTCACTTCAACCACCTTCCTTGAATTATCTAACCAGTTTAATCCACTTTATGTTAAAACCTTAAATTATTCAACCAGTCTAATCCACTGCTATATTAATCCTTGAGTTATTCAACCAGTTTAATTCCACTACTACATTATGCATGGAGGCATATCTGGAGTCACATTTATATGATCACCAGCTATGCACAATGTTACAATATACATATGTGGAAGTGAACCTCTGTCTGTGAGGCTAATTACACCCTCATTGACTCTCAAAATCATCCACACACTTCCAGGGATTCTCCCTGTGGTGAAACTTGTTGAGAACCTGGCATTGCCGACTAAGCTTGGAGAAGTCACTTGAGCCCCAGACATAATTCAATTCTTTGGCTTTGACCTGGTTGACTGCATGCATGAGGATCTCACTATGGACCCAGAGATAGGCAGGGGGAGCTGAGAAGTGGCTCTGTGCAGGAAATGACAATTCCTTGGGAGAGCCCAGAACCAGAGCACAGTATTTTAGCTCTGCATAGTTGGAGAGCCCCCTTAGATGGTGGGGAATGCACAGTATGCCACATACTTCTTACTCCTAGCTTGGGATCAGATGTAACGATCCTTTAAATGCAAGCCAAGCTGGAGAAACTGGAGCTCATGACTTAAACTCACACACATTTCAGAATAGCAGAAAAGCCACAGGAAAAGCCTAGATCTACAGTGAAGATAATACCAAGGAGTCTTCAACTTGGTATTGGCTGCAAAACAGCATAAAGCTCAGTAGCCCTAGTTGTTTACAACAACAACCACTACTACATTAACCCTTAAATTATTCAACCTGTGTAATCCAACCCTTAAATTATTCAACCTGTGTAATCCACTACTATATTAACCCTTAAATTCTCTAACCAGTCTAATCCACTACTGTATTAACCCTTGAGTTTTTCAACCAGTCTAATTCACTACTACTATATTAACCCTTAACTATCTGACCCATCTATTATTCTCATGAACACACGCTGAAGATAGCAGGTACAGCTCTGCAAAACTCACCTTAATCATATCTTGCTCATCGTACTGCACATCTAGTGACATGCCTCGCTTCAAGGAATCTCTGGTAATGCCAATCTCCTCTGAAAGTGCAAAATATATGTAAAAAAAACAAAACATGGACAAAGTATATTATTTATTACTTATAAATATTTCTGTGTTTTATGCTTATTTATACAGTAAAGCCCCATCAGTATGAAGTCATATGATTACATCTCATGATGTTACTGATTACAAGCAGTTTATAAAAGCCAGCTTGCTAACATTGTCTTCTCTGATACCTGGAACATTTATAAATTCTGCACTGTATGGCTAATGAGGACATGCATATGCTTAGTACAAAACGTTATTGTCCGTTAGATGGTAATGAAATATATACACTGCTTAGACAGCGCAGACAACAATGGCTTGGCCATGTCCTCCGCATGGAAGATGGTCACATCCCAGAAGATATCTTCTACAGACAACTGGCAGATGGCAAAAGAACAGCTGGGCGACCGCAGCTGAGATTCAAAGATGTATGCAAGAGAGACATGAGGGCACTGGACATAAATCCAGCAGCCTGGGAGGATGAAGCTGCCGATCGCACCAAGTGGCGATGCTATCTGCAGAGCCACCTCAGTTTGGGTGAAAAGAAACTCACACAACAAGTAGAAGAGAGGAGAGAACATTGAAAGGAGCACCAGGAAAATAAGCAGCTGAGGGCTGTCACCTCAGGGGTGCATTTCCATGGTCAGTTATGACTGAAGGGGCTATTATGGTAATGAAAATGGTGCATGCACTTTGTCCTCCTGTGATTTCTTTACATATATTATGAAACTGCTTTCTTGTGCTGATTTTGTTTGTAAAAATCAAATAAATTAAAGAAAATGAGTAATATTACAACTTTTATGTTTAGACCTGCCAATTGCAAACCTCAGAAATAAGTTATCTGAGGAAGGTGGTCGAAGTAACAAAAATGTCCACAACCTTAAGATACTTCATGGCCTTGAGACCCAGCCCCTGCAGATCCAAGTAGAATGGTTTGGCCATGTTTGCAGAATGGGAGAAGATTGGCTACCACAACAAATATGGGAAACCAGGAGCTAGACTTCCAAGAGTTGACTGTGAGGGCAACATCAGACAATCCTGGATGGGCCGAGTACTGGACTGGAACCAGGCCAACATGACCAAGAGTTGACTGTGAGGGCAACATCAGACAATCCTGGATGGGCAGAGTACTGGACTGGAACCAGGCCATCATGACCAAGAGTTGACTGTGAGGGCAACATCAGACAATCCTGGATGGGCCGAGTACTGGACTGGAACCAGGCCAACATGACCAAGAGTTGACTGTGAGGACAACATCAGACAATCCTGGATGGGCCGAGTACTGGACTAAACCAGGCCAAAATGACCAAGAGTTGACTGTGAGGGCAACATCAGACAGTCCTGGATGGGCCGAGTACTGGACTGGAACCAGGCCAACATGACCAAGAGTTGACTGTGAGGACAACATCAGACAATCCTGGATGGGCTGAGTACTGGACTAAACCAGGCCAAAATGACCAAGAGTTCACTGTGAGGGCAACATCAGACAATCCTGGATGGGCCGAGTACTGGACTGGAACCAGGCCAAAATGAAGACAGCCGATAGGATAGCATAGTGCTCTCTCTGGCTAAACTCTACACCCCGGGGTATAAGAGGGATGACTAGGCAAGTAAGTAGGTTTAAACCTGTGACTAAAGCCTTTAACAGTCTGATTCGCTGACCTGATTGATCCACAGCTATTCGAGTTGTTGCTGCCTCTGCTTCATCATCTACCCTGACCACACTGTGTAAGCACTTTCTCACCACATCATCACGGTTTATTCTTCGTAAGGCATTCTCCAGCTGGTTACCTGCAGGAGTGTATAAGGTTAATTTTTAAATTAATGTACTAATGTATCGGACAATATCAGTGACAAATTCAGAATCTGACACCAATAACTAGCTACTTTGTGCAGACATCCAGCATCTACTGCACAAACAGACATTGCCAGGGCATCATATGAATTACAAACGCTAATTATTTACATTCAAGAGTAAGGCCAGCGTGGAAGCACATTTATTACATATATCAGAAGGAAGACAAATATACTTCAAGCCTTTCTGTACTGTGCCATCCTTTCATGTCTGTCTCCAATTCACTTCCCTTTTATATTTTAGTCTCGCTCTTTTTTCTCTTACCCTGGGAATTCCTATCAGTGTTCTGAAAAGGCCAAAAACATTTGATTTCCGAGCAGTCTGATGAGTTTTTTTGTTTTTTTTCGTACGCCCGCTAATACTCGAGGCGAAATCTCAGGTTATTTTTAATGTCTAACCTGACATTGATTTTTACGTGAGTATCCTATTTTCTTGTACAGAGACAAGTGTCCCTCGCCATTCAGGCAGATACTCGCCGTTTTCGGAGGTACCCATTAGAGCTGGGTCGGCTCAGGAGCCGCCAGTCCCTGGTCGACGACACTCCTTCAAATGTCCTTGCCAGGTCTCGAGTTAATCCAGTCCAAATCCCGGTCGACGAAAAATCTTCAAATGCCGTCGCCCGGGTTTGATCCTGAATCACCCGGTCGCCAGAGCGGTGTTGTAACCACTACGCTAGCGCGGCTCCATAGTCTGATGAGTGATGGCCTAAATGTTTGGTTGCAGAAGGTGGTTACTTAAGAAAGCTTGTTTCATAAATGTAATAAAATTTACACTATATGATAGTACACTTTACTGTTTAGAATTCTTAAAAAAATAATTACGGCACGGGGTGGAAAATAATTATCATACCTGTCAATCTGTATGAATTTTTCATACAATGTATGTATTTTTGATACTTTTAGCAGTGTACGGCCATACAGACTCGTTGTACAGATTTTTCCCCCTCCCCCCCCAAAAAAAAATCGAAATTTTTTTTTTTTTAATTAAAAAAAATTTTTAAAAATATTTTCCAACCTTGTTTTTTTAAATCAGAAAATATTTTCTAGCCCAGGTTTTTTTTAAACTAATTTTTGTTATTTCTATTTCCGGGAATCTTGGCGTCTGTTTTTAAACTGAGGTCTCTCCCAGCAACCAATCAAATCCTTTTATACCCAACAATTCGGCAAAAACTTTGAATTCAGCCTCAAACACTTTCGGTTTTCAGCGTGACATGACGTATTTTTAAAGTTGCCTGTTATCGGCCACGCTTGCCCAGAGACTTCGACGCCATTTTGTTTAAAAAAGCTAAGTACTTATAACTTGGTTAAATATTGCTGTTGTTTTGCTTTCTTGCAATTTAATCACTGTCTTAATCTTTCCAGTTATATCTTGCTCTTCAATATATTTCCGATACATTAATGTCATAATATTCTGTGTAGGCTCTACATAATTAGAAAAAAAAGTTTGTTTGTGTTGAGTAGGCCTACTTTATTCCAGCGGTCGAGATTCACTGCTTTATTTTTTAATAAAGTGGCGATCTACTATCACTGTTCTAGGCTACCAACTTTTAAATAATAATTTTGTAAATGTTTGGTAGTACGTTTTTTCTTCCCAAATTTGATATTCTGTTCATAATTTGGTTAATTTTTATTTTTTGCTGTTATCTGTTTGCTTTGCTTCGTTGTATTTTATTTTTGTTGTTCTCTTAATCTTTCCTGTTATATTTTGACCATTTAAATATTTCCAATAAATTAATATCATAACATTTTGTGTAGGCTATTCAAAAGTAGAAAAAAAAGTTTATATGCATTGAGTAGGCCTTCCTACATTATGCTAGCGGTCGAGATTTGCTGCTTAATTTTTTAATAAAGTGGCAATTTATTATCACTGGTCTAGGCTACCAACTCTTAAATAATTTTGTAAATTTTTGGTGCTACGTTTTTCTTCCTAGATTTGATATTCTGTTCATAATTTGGTTAATTTTTAATTTTTTGCTGTTAGCTGTTTGCTTTGCTTCGTTGTATTTTTGTTTGTTTGTCGTTCTCTTAATCTTTCCAGTTATATTTTGATCATTTAAATATTTCCAATAAATTAATGTCATAATATTCTGTCGGCCCTACATAACTAGAAAAAAGTTTGTTTGCATAAACTTCGCTGCTTTATTTTTCAATAAAATAATCCACAAAGACTGCAGGAGGTATATGAATGCAGACACACACACATCTTTGTTACAGTGTTAGATTAATATTGATACATGCTGTGCAGACTTTAAGCCCACAAATGCAATTCTGCAAAGTGCTAAAAGTGCATGTGTTGATTGTAATACAAAACTCTGCATCGAAAGAATAGTACCTCACGATCACTAAGTTTTTTTATATGTAAAGAACAGCATGAGACTATTAGCATGTTTTATATCACACTAATTCAAATGCTAATAGATTTGTATGTGTCAATTCTCGTTTTAAAACTGTATTGTGTATAATTTATTAATATATTTTTTGCGTAAGGATTTTTGGGTGTTTGTAAGGATTTTTTTGGTCCAGCGTACAGAGTGAGAGACAGCCATGTCCTTTTTAGGATAGTCAGGATCCTATTTGGTTCTCCTCTCTTTGTCTAGCTCATGTATGACTCCTAGAATACCGCTTGTGTACGGCGGTGGCCACATCCCGGGCAACAGTCTTGGCTGACTGGCTAAACTACATGGGTGGAGTAGGAGCAATCTTACTCAAGAGAATGTCCATCCCTAGTACACAAAGACTGAGACGGTGAGTGAGGCGGAGGAATCTGAGAAGATCAACGGCTCGCAAAGCGAAACAGCAAAGTGTGTGGCGCACTAGAGGCATGTCGGACATAGAAAAAGACAATGGCTAGCCACCGTGGAAGAGATTGGGGCCTTACCACGTACTTCCTACAGAAAGTAATGGAATCACAACAACAAGATAAGAACCGATATGTAGAGAACTCTCTGTCCCCTGGGGAAGAATCTACTGTACAAATTAACAGGGAAGAGGCAACTCCTCTAATGAGTAAGGAAGTACATAATGACGAGTGTTCCTTAAATTCTGTTGAAAGGGAGCATTCTGAGAAAGACCACCTAAAAACTAGTAGGAGAAGCCTAAAAATAGGAACATGGAATGTTAGAACTTTAAACGGAGAAGGAAAGCTGGACAATCTTATATTAGAGGCAACCGACATGAAACTCGATATACTGGGAGTTGCAGAGGCAAGACTTTTGGATACAGGCTACATAACAAGAGACCAGTACACGCTTATACACTCAGGAGGAGAAAAACACGAAAGAGGGGTAGGAATGTTGATAAAGAAGGAGTTAGAAAAATACGTATGTGGATACTGGACACACAATGACAGAATGATGTTACTAAAGATGAGAGCAAAGCCATTCGACATATCAATCTTACAAACTTATGCACCAACTAAAGATTACAGCGAGGAAGAAATAGAAGAATACTATGAAGAGCTACAACACACACTTAAACCAGTCAAATCTACAGATGTGTTGATAGTAATGGGTGATATGAATGCAAAAGTAGGAAAAGGAAAATACAAGAAAATAGTAGGACAGTATGGATTAGGGACAAGAAATGATAGAGGAGACAGACTTATCCAGTTCTGTGAAGAAAACCAGCTGGTCATATGTAACACCTTTTTTGAACATCACCCAAGGAAATTATACACATGGAAAAGCCCAGGAGATGTAACACGTAATCAAATCGACTATATCATGATAAAACATAGATTTAAGAACAGTGTCACAAGTGCAAAGACACATCCTGGCGCCGACATAAATTCAGATCACAATCCAGTTGTCATCAAAGTAAATATAAAGCTGAAAAGAGCAGGAAACAGAAGACAGGAGGAACCCCAGATAGAAATATCAGCGCTGAAACAACCAGATATAAAACAGAAATATTTAATCGAAGTCAAAAATAAATACCAACAGTTATTGACAGAAAGCATGGAGCAGTATAGAAGAGAAAACCCAGAAGAAAAAGCAACCGCAAAATGGGAATGCTTAAAAACAAGCATACAATCAGCAAATGCAAATTTACCTAAAAAGGAGTCTAAGAAAAATCAAATTTGGATGACAGATGACATCTTGAATAAAATGGCAGAAAGAAAGAAAGCAAAAAATACTCCAGAATATAAAACAATAGACAATGACATACGTACTATGTGTAGAGAAGCAAAAGAACGGTGGGATAGAAACAAAATGTAAGGAAATAGAAGACTTGGAGGCGAAGCACTTGACAAGAGATATGCATGAAGAAATAAAGAAATTATCAAATCGGTCGCGGTTTGCACAAGGAGGAAGCTGTATCAAGAACAAAAATGGTGTAATATTACTTGATGAGAAAGACATATCAAACAGATGGGCAGAATACGTAAAAGAACTATTCGAGGACAACAGAGGTAAAAAACCATCACCAGATTCTAATGAAGGCCCACACATTCTCAGATCAGAAGTAGAGAATGCCATTCATATGATACAAAAAGGAAGATCAGCAGGCATGGATAACATAAACATTGAAATGATAGAAGCTCTGGAGAGCTTTGGTATAGATACAATCACAGAAATATGCAATGATATATACAATACAGGATATTTACCACACGACATGAAGACATCAGTTTTTATAACATTGCCCAAAAAACCAAATGCAACAGAATGTTCAGACTTCAGAACAATCAGCCTGATGAGTCATGCAATTAAGATACTGCTCAAAATCATACAGGAAAGAATAAAAAGTAAAGTAGACAGCGAAATCCAAGAAGAACAGTTTGGTTTTAGACGGAACAGTGGAACAAGAGAGGCAATATTTTGCCTAAGAAGATTAGCAGAAAAATATACAGAGGTCCAAAAAAGTATGTATATGTGCTTCATTGACTATAAGAAGGCTTTTGACAGAATCCATCATGAGAAAATAATTGAATGCCTCAAAGACATAGGTATTGATGGAAAAGATATAAGAATACTCAGTAACCTTTATTGGGAGCAAACTGCCACAGTAAGATCGGGAAGGAATTATTCACCATACATAGACATAAAAAAGAGGTGTCAGACAAGGTTGTGTGCTGTCCCCCTGCCTATTTAATTTATACACTGAAAAAATTTTCAAACAGATACAGGAAATACCAGGACTGAACATCAGTGGAAGATCAATAAACAACCTTAGATATGCAGATGATACCGTGTTGTTAGCTGAAAGCGAACAGGAGTTACAAGAACTAGTGAAGCAAGTGAACAGTATAAGTCATGAATATGGACTCGACATTAATATTGAGAAAACTAAAACTATGATAATTAGCAAAACAGACGATAAACCCACATTAAAGATAAGCGTAAATGGGAAAATCCTGGAACAAGTCAAGAGCTACGTATATCTTGGTCATATAATAACAGAAGATGGCAGATGTGAAACAGAAATCAAGAAGAGAATAGGAATGGCCAAAGCTACATTCAACAACATGAAACATATACTGACATCCAAACAGTTATCTCATAAATTAAAACTGAGAATCATAAAGTGTTATATATATTCTGCATTTCTGTATGGTGCAGAAACATGGACGATGAATAAGCATTTGGAAGAAAGAATTGAGGCTCTTGAAATGTGGATATATAGAAGAATGGGGCGTATCTCATGGAAAGAGATGAAAACAAATAAGGAGGTCCTAGAAAATCTAGGTATGAAAAGAGAACTAATGAGAGAGGTCAAAGTTCGGCAGCTAAAATACTTTGGCCACATAAAAAGGCATAACACCTTGCAGAAGACCATAACAGAAGGGAGAGTTGAAGGTAAACGTGCAAGGGGAAGACAGCGCTATAAGTGGGAAGATAACATCAAGAGATGGACGGGAAAGAGTCTATCAGAGTGTACCACCAAGACAAGAGACAGAAGACGTTGGAGATCCATTACAGCCAACCTCCGTTGTGGAGATGGCAACTGATGATGATGACAGGTTTTTGTTTCAGGAGGTTGACAGGTATGAATTATGGAAGCAAAGAGTTAAGAAAGTAGGAGGTCGGAGTGGCTAAGAGGTACGTCGTCCGCCTCAAGTTCTAGAGGTACCGGATTTGATTCCCAGTTGAGGGAATATAATTTATGGAAATTTTTTTTTTCAGAACCTAATGATGTCATACTCCCTCCTGATCTCCTGGGTAGTGAGATCGGATGCCTAGCCTTCTCAGATAAGGGTGAAAATTAGGAGGTCCCGTGTGCAAGTGCGCACGTTAAAAATTCCACGGCAGTTGGAAATTGTAAAGAGTAGGCCTATCAGGCTGCTGCCCAGGCAAAATTTACAATTTAGAAACCTACCCACAACAAAAATATTTATAGAATGTGTGATTCCTGTATACACACATTGGGATTCTCGCCGGTGCTACAGAGTTTGTGCACTGTGCCGAGATCCTCCTTGTATGATCTATGGGAGGAGATCGGAGCACTGATGGAGTAGTACATGTGCAATGAAAATAGTCCTTAAAACCAAAACAAACCATTTTATAAATGTCATAAAATTGACACTGTATTTGAACTTCTTTTTTGTTTACTGTACCTGACATACAAGTGTATATTATCAAAATAAACCTGCAGATTTTGGGGGTAAATTAGAATAGTATATTCAGTCTTTAATAAATATGGAGTAAAACTGACAAAGTTCATGAAGTGAGATTTAAATGTGAATATACTTTTACACAAATATCTCAAAATAAAATATGCAAAAAAGAGCTTGTAGATACAACTGTAATTTGACTTACCAAGTTCTTTACTGCGGAGCTGCTCATGGCGATTGTGAATCTCAGCAGCTCGGTCAGCGTCCAACTCACCTGAATCAGACTAAGATATGCAAAACGGAGTTAATAGCCTGACATAGTACTGATTATTTTTTGATAAATATTTTCCTTGAGAAACAAACAAGTTTAGTCTACTTTAGGCTGGAGACAGAAGCATATTTATGTCAATGTGATCTTTTTTCTGATCAAATGTCCTGATAAGAAGGCCAAGGTCACAGAGGAGACAAAGAAAGAATAGGATTACTGCTTCCTCTAAGATATTGCAAAAGGTGCTTAATGTGAGGTTGTGATGGGTGGCTACCAATCTCATTATATTAAACAAGCTGCTACAGACACCACTGGTGTAAGAGTACATGAAGGTTTTGGTGAAGGGCTTCCTACAAAGTGACCAGCTGCACTGTTGGCTTGATGATCCATTACAAACAAACAGGAAATGCTGATGAGATAGGAATGATCCCAAACTGGATCAATTTAAATAAAAAATATTTCCGTGATGGTTCCAAATTTTGATGATTGATAAAACTAATCTTTCTCAAAATCTGCTTGCAAATTTGCTGTAAATCATTTTTGGAGATGACATTACTGTCAATAAACACATACACGCACTCACACAAGCAAGCACACAAGTCCATGTGCTCTCTCTTTTTCCTGGATGAGGAGGCAAGGAAATTGTTCTATATATCTCATATACAAACACATCCAGACTGTTGTTCTACAATCTGGAATTGCCCCGTATCCATCACAAAAAGGCTCCATTCACCTCAAATGCCTAGCTGCTGATAAACATTAAACACCTTGTATAGATTTATATAATTATCTTCAAATATTACCCCTCAGAAAGCCCTTCCTATTTAACAAAGTGAAACTTGTTCTCAAAATCCTGTCACAGAATGCTCCAATGTATCTGTAGCCACTTTTAAAATACAATGAAAGACGTAGTCAGCGCTTAAACAAATTACAGGTACCCAAGCCCAGGCTAGACCTATTTCAGAAAAGTTTGGCTTACTCAGCTGCTCATCTTTGGAACAATCTTCCCAATGACCTGAAAAACACGCACAATCCCTACTCATACAATTGTAGACTGTTCAAATACTTTATGAGTGCTGATTATATGCCACCCTAACTGAATATGTTTTGAATTATTATCTAATATACTGTATGGAGGGTCTGATGATCTAGTTTTTCATTACAATATACTTATTTATTAATTGTGATCGGATACTGTTAATGTATACTGCTTTATAATATTGCATTGCTCTTAAATTAATACTTTAACTACGCTGGAGAATGTCTGGATAACAGTAATAAAAGATGAGCGAGAGGAAGGACAGAATGCAAGAAGTGCAAGAAGGGACTGTGCACCTGATTGTCAATCTGTCTGTCTATCTAGTCTATCTGATTCTGGTCTTGAGTTAGGGAAGGCAGAGACAGCGAGGAAGGGAACTGGTTACCCCACCTCATAAAACTGGAACTAGCGGGTCGTGAAGGAGTTAACAACTCACTCCCTACGGCAGTATCTGCTATGAGACTCTAAGCCGCTCACATCTGGTAAAATCTCTTGCATACACTGGAAAACATGCCGAGTTCGTAGACATGGAATAGCAGACTGTTTGAATATTTCATGAGTTCTTATAACATGCGATCCTAATCTGATTATGTATCAAATCATTGTCTAATTTACTGTATGAAGGGTTGAATTTTGTCTGTCTGTTAGTTTTGTTGCTTTCTGTTATATCTTTTTTTAAACATATTTAAATTGAATTATGATTGGATATTGCAACTGTAGGATGTTATATTACTTTTATAAAAATACATACCTAAATAATGTTTAAAGTAAATGTGAGGATGAAAGGATACTTTATGTATGACGAGAGAGACAGAGGAAGGGCAGAATGTCAGACGGGCTGCGTGCCCAATTCTTAACCCTTTGAAAATAAATGTTGTTCATTCTCTCACATACACACATACTTGCAGCACAATATTTGAATAGATAACTAACCAGCACTGAATCTGGAAGGCGAATGTTGAGGTTACAGATAGGCGTCTGTGGAGCTTCTCCTCGTGCCACTTTAGGCTCTTTCATGAAGGCAACTCGGGCACTTGGTTCTTGATCCTGCCAGAAAAGTAAACAGAAGCTAATAGTAAACAGGTGTCTCAGTCTATGCTCAAGTTCAGGCAAACAACAACTTTCTGAGTGAGCAAAACACTGAATGAAATGTGTTTTATTGTTCAACAACATTTACTCTAATGGTGTTTAACAAAATAAGAATGGCGGTGAAATAAAACCCTTAAATAAATAGTCTTGTAAAATAAATGAAGGACATCTTGTAAGGTTGAGTGATGTGCACCTAAAGAAATCAAGGCAAACAAGAAAGAGGAAAAAGGAAAAAAAACCATTACTAGTAATAAACATTCTGCTGCACCTGTGTTATATATATAAGATTCTGAACTTCTATCCAAGTGTTGTGACAAATGTACTCCCTACCTGATCTCGAATTTTGACAGTACAGGGCAGACGGTTCTCTCTGAAAGCCCTGAAGTTGACATGGAGTTGGTCTCCAGATTTGGTGACTGGAATCAAGTTTCCAGCCATTTCTACAAACTGAGGTCTGCCATCTAGAACCTGGAAAATATAACAACATCATCACAATGGATATAGCTTAACAAGATGTTGACACTGAATGTAGTGTGTCATAACACAGTGGTCAGTAAAAATGTAACAATCATCATCATCATCATCATTTTCTTTGTAACTTCTTATGAAGTATAGTCACAACACTGCAGCTTTAACTTCTGATATGATATCTCACCATTAAATCTCTGCTCCAAGCCCTTAAAAAGTTTCTGATATGATATCTCACCTCTATATCTCTGCTTCAAGTCTTTAAAAAAAACTTCTGATACCTCACCTCTACATCTCTGCTCCAAGCCCTAAAAAACTTCTCAAGATAAGATTCATACAACTTCTCTATCTCTAGATAAGATATCTCACCTCTATATCTCTGCTACGAGCGACTTCATAAAATTTCTCCTGCTTCTCCAGTGTCTTATCATCTTTGTCATCTGTCATACAGAAAATTCTCAGCTTGCCCTCCTCAGGGGAATCCCGTTTTGCAAAAACAACAAACTTGGCCATGTAGGGAACTGTGACCGCTTCCTGGTACAATATTGAGGCCATCTGGGCTGCCTCTGCTACATTTTGACAATCAATGAGCCAGAACCTGGGCACATAGTCAGGAGGTCAAAGGTTACATTTGAAAAATGTGAAAGTAAAATGTAAAACTGTACAACATGTAGAATTATGACACTATATGAAGATAACATATGAAACTATATGACACGAAGAATGAAGAAAATGTGGAAAGATAACATATGAAACTATGAGACACAAGGAATGAAGAAAATGTGGAAAGATAACATATGAAACTATGTGACACAAGGAATGAAGAAGAAACTATCTGATCAGCAAGAAAACAAAACTATAAAACATGAAGAATGAGAGAAAGTGGCAGAAGAAGGTCAGGAATATGAAACTATGTGACACAAGGAATGAAGAAAATGTGGATGAAGAAACATAATGAATCATGATGACAAAGGAATGAAAAAATGTAAAGTACATATGAAACTATGTGAAACAAGGAATGAAGCTTTGGATATCTTGCCTGCAAAAACATGTTATGCCAAGGAATTGGAGAAAAAATACTAAAATGACATAACAAGGAATGAAGGTGGAAGTCAGGATTGAAACTATGTGACACAAGGAATGAAGAAAATGTGGAAAGAAAACATATGAAACTATGTGACACAAGGAATGAAGAAAATGTGGAAAGATAACATATGAAACTAAAAAAAACAATAACAATGTGTTTTACAGTAAGCCCTGAAATTTGCATGTAAATGAAAAATATGTAAACATAACTGGTTTGTCCCAGTTAAATACATATACAATGGAAGAATGATTCCCATCATCCCAGGAAACTTTCACAAAATATTTAAAATATAACAATTTTTTTGTTGCCAATGGGGAAAAAAGGTGGAGTGCTGGGTGAGAGAGAAGAGGGCTGTAGATAATGTAGTATGTTACCTCGCAGAGACTGTGGTTGTGAAAGAGACACAATCATCAACTAAAGTCATTGGCTTGGTATCTGTGACATCCTCCCACACTGCTGGGTTCGGGTCAGCTGTGAACAAAAGAAAAATCCTCAGATCAATTGTTTCATCACAAGTCACTGCCAGTAAGTGAGGACACATGTCTATACCTGCAGATCTAGTCACTGCCAGTAAGTGAGGACACATGTCTATACCTGCAGATCTAGTCACTGCCAGTAAGTGAGGACACATGTCTATGCCTGCAGATCTAGTCACTGCCAGTAAGTGAGGACACATGTCTATGCCTGCAGATCTAGTCACTGCCAGTAAGTGAGGACACATGTCTATGCCTGCAGATCTATGCCTTCAAGTTAGCACTGACAATCTCTCACTGTGTCAATCCTATGACATCATCATCATTTCCCCGTTTGCTCCTCATGGAGCATGAGGTCATCTTGCAAGCAGCCTGCACCAAAACATCCTTGTGCTTTTATAGCAGTAGTTTCTGTTGCAATTAGTTTTACATAATGAAGTTACCAGTCCCACACAGAACCCCACATAATGAAGTTACCAGTCCCACACAGAACCCCACATAATGAAGTTACCAGTCCCACACAGAACCCCACATAATGAAGTTACCAGTCCCACACAGAACCCCTCTTTAGTCACCTCTAATAATGATGTCTGAGTCGGCCGCAAACCTATTCCTTCTTTATTGTTAGAGACAATATAGAACAAATCTTAAGTGCAAAAATAAAAACAAATAAAAAATCAACAATCTCTGGACTCTACCAAACATACCATGAAAGGCAATTAAAGAGGATTATGTGTGGAAGCTAGCTAGCAATCTCATCATGCACAACAAAGTGCTACAGAAACCACTCCATACAAAAGCATATAAGTGCTTACATGAAGGTTTCCAGCAAGGAGCCAGCTACTGTGGTAGTTAGTTACTTACTTACTTAGTTGTTCCTCTTCTACCCCAGGGTGTAGAGGCTTGCTAGAGAGAGTGCCATACTATCCTTTCAGTGGTCTTTCTCAAGGCCTGGTTCCAATCTATTCCTCGGTACTTCAGGGATTTTCTAATGTTGTCCTCCCAGTCAACACTGGGTTGTCCTGAAAGTCTGGATTCCTGACAGCTGTAGTTTCATAGCATTAGAACAGAAACCAGACATACGAGGGGCATTCAGAAAGTAATGCACCACATCGTTTTTCTCAGCTAATAATAAGGATAGAAGCATGACATTTTGCACACTTCAAATATGACATGTACCAGTTGTGTGCACCAAATTGCACCGCAACCGGCCAAATAATACGGCTGCCCTAAACCGTTGAAATGGAGCGTGTTAGCAACTTGCGTTATAAGCAGCGAATTGTGATAGAATTTCTCGTTGCAGAGAAGGAAACTGTTGTGAACATTCACAAGCGTCTATGTGATGTGTATGGAAGTTTTGCAGTCGACAGGAGTACAGTCAGTCGCTGGGTTCAGAGAATCAAAGAATCAGGAAGTAGACATACGGAGCTGTTTGATCGACCGCGCTGTGGACGTCCTGCCACAGCCTCCAACGCAGAAATGTTGAAACGCGCTGAAGGCATTATTTTTACTGATAGGCAAATAACTACTCAACATTTGGCCTTACAGCTGTCAGTCAGCATTGGTAGTGCACATGCAGTTATAAAAACTATAGGATTTTCTAAGGTTTGCGCAAGATGGGTTCCTCGAAGTCTCACAAATGACCATCGATTGCAAAGGAAAGCAATTTCTTCTGAAACGTTGGAGCGTTTCAATGCTGATGGAGAGAACTTTTCGGCTAAGATCGTTACAGGTGACGAAACCTGGGCACATCATTTTGAACCTGAGACGAAAAGACAGTCAATGGAGTGGCATCATCCGCAATCACCCCGAAGAAAGAAATTCAAGACAATTCCTTCAGCTGGAAAGGTCATGATCACTGTCTTTTGTGACATTGAAGGTGTGATTCTTGTGGACGTTATGCCAAGAGAAGAGACAATCAATTCGCAAGCTTACATTAAGACATTGAAAAAACTCAATCAACGTTTTCGCAGAGTTCGGTTGCACAAGAATCCAGTAGACCTGCTTCTCCTTCACGACAATGCGTGACCTCACACATGTCTGGCAACACGGGAAGCAATCACCAAATTGGGTTGGACTGTACTACCCCATCCCCCCTATAGTCCCGATTTGGCACCCTCTGATTTTCATCTATTTGGTCCACTTAAAGATGCACTCCGTGGGACAAGGTTTGAAGATGATGAAGGAGTGATTCGTGCAGCGAAAAAATGGCTACATGACCAAGACAAAATCTGGTACGGGCTAGGAATACATGCACTTGTTTTGCGCTGGCATAAAGCCGTACAAGTTGATGGGGATTATGTTCAATAATACCGATATTTACATGACATATCCATGTATATTGTGACAAAATGTCATGCTTTTTGAATAAACAGCTCCTGAGAAAAACGATGGGGTGCATTACTTTCTGAATGCCCCTCGTAAATCTACATCTGCATGTTTACAAACATGTTTCTGACCCTGTTAGCCATATACACCAGCTTGGAAGACCACATGCCATACATTATTTTTATCTAAAGTTGTTTATGCAATAAATATAAAGGACAAAATACATATAGTATAAATATATATAAGATATAAAAAAATAATAAAATCAAATATAGGTCAGATGCAGTTCTCAAAAAAAGATAATGTTAGTAAACTTGGTTGTGTTTGTGTAGGCTATCAGCTAAAGAAATGACAGAAAGAGGACTTGAATTATCAGCGATATATAACAATTAGATGTTTCAACGACGGAGCAAATAAAACATTTCAACAGAGGCTACAAAACTCTGTGTGCATCATCCATTTTAAGTCCTAACTATGGCTATAATTCTTTACATATCTATCCAGTCATTCATCATTATTACCATTTCCACAAAACACACAGAACTGTTCATGATATTTTTTGACTGCAATAGTTTTTTTACCGCAATAATTTCCTTGGAAAGACCTTTCCTTGCCAGAAAAATATACTAATATATCACATACTGACATTACACAGATTTTGTAGGATTTGTCACATATAATCTATCACTACATCATCTAACCACCAACAACAAACAGTGTTCATTACATGTAATCTAAACAGTGCAGTGCTACACATATCTGTGAGCTAAACAAATTAAAGCTAACATACATTCAGAATTACAGCTTTTTTCATATAAACAAAACATTGTACATATGAATACACATGCTGGGCAGCATACAAGAATGTAACAAAGAAACCATATATTATACATCTGAGGGCAGACACAGAATATTGCATTAAGCATGAATTCAAATCAAACTCTGATAAATTTAGCTGACTCCAAAACCAAGCCATGGAATCATTAAAGAAGGCATAAAGACAACATCCATTTAAGAAATGGAAAATACTACATGCATGCCATCAGCACAGGACAGAAAACGCAGCACAGCCCAACAACAAGCTGAACAAATTAGAAGGCTAACAGATCATCCAGCGTATCAAAGAACAAATTAGAAGGCTAACAGATCATCCAGTGTATCAAAGAACAAATTAGAAGGCTAACAGATCATCCAGTGTATCAAAGAACAAATTAGAAGGCTAACAGATCATCCAGTGTATCAAAGAACAAATTAGAAGGCTAACAGATCATCCAGTGTATCAAAAAACAAATTAGAAGGCTAACAGATCAGCCAGTGTATCAAAGAACAAATCATAAGGCTAACAGATCATCCAGCGTATCAAAGAACAAATTAGAAGGCTAACAGATCATCCAGTGTATCAAAGAACAAATTAGAAGGCTAACAGATCATCCAGTGTATCAAAGAACAAATTAGAAGGCTAACAGATCATCCAGTGTATCAAAGAACAAATAGTTCTTGGAACAACAACTCTCTAGAGTCAACCACAAAACAAATATGACAGCAATACCCTATAAGGATTTTCACATTCTATTGACTCTGAAGAGATGTTCCCTGTCAGGAGAAAACACAAGCTTCACTGAGATTAAAGAGAACACTCCCGAGACTGAGACTAACAATAACCAGATCAAAGCATACAGAAAAGCTCTAAGTATAACATATACAGAGGTACACAACCTAAGCAGCTGCTGGATCCATGAGTATACAGACATATCAGCGGCCGATGCAAGTAAAAATAGAGTGGGAGGAATCTTTATGAAACTAAGCAATAATATACACAATTTAAAACTGTCAACACAACTGGAACACTTTTCATCATCATCAGTTGCCATCTCCACAACGGAGGTTGGCTGTAATGGATCTCCAACGTCTTCTGTCTCTTGTCTTGGTGGTACACTCTGATAGACTCTTTCCCGTCCATCTCTTGATGTTATCTTCCCACTTATAGCGCTGTCTTCCCCTTGCACGTTTACCTTCAACTCTCCCTTCTGTTATGGTCTTCTGCAAGGTGTTATGCCTTTTTATGTGGCCAAAGTATTTTAGCTGCCGAACTTTGACCTCTCTCATTAGTTCTCTTTTCATACCTAGATTTTCTAGGACCTCCTTATTTGTTTTCATCTCTTTCCATGAGATACGCCCCATTCTTCTATATATCCACATTTCAAGAGCCTCAATTCTTTCTTCCAAATGCTTATTCATCGTCCATGTTTCTGCACCATACAGAAATGCAGAATATATATAACACTTTATGATTCTCAGTTTTAATTTATGAGATAACTGTTTGGATGTCAGTATATGTTTCATGTTGTTGAATGTAGCTTTGGCCATTCCTATTCTCTTCTTGATTTCTGTTTCACATCTGGAACACTTTTAAGCAACTTCAAAGCACACATAAGAGCACTGAAAATTGCTGCAGAAGTGTTAATGACAGAAAAAAGCACTTAAAGGCAAGCAGCGTTTTTGTAGATGCCTGTCAAGTAATAAAAGCACTTAAAATCAAACAAACAAATAAACACCTTAATATTCTAAAAGCAGCACTCTGCACAGTATGTCAGCAGTTAAAACAAGTTGTAATAAATAGGGCCCATCTCACTGCAATATCCCTGGGAATGAAGAGGCTGACAGCCTCACAAAGGAAGGTGGAAAACTACTTCAAACTGATAAAAGTGTAACATGAAAAAACCTAAGGTGACTTATCAAAAGCAGATCATAAACAAATGAGAAAAAAGACCATCCAGACCGCCAGAAAAACAAGGCCATCACCAGCTCAACGGAAGAAAACAAGTAACGATAATCAGACTCTGAACAAGCCACAAGAAACTGAGATACCATCTGTGCAATAAGCTAAAGATGGGAACTTCAATTGAGTATATCTGTGGCAGTGATAAAATAACTGCTCAACATCTGCTGTGGCACCACCCCAGATAAAGGAACAGAGAAAGCACTTATGGCCATCATCATCATCAGCTCTGGAGAAACTATGGAGATGTCAGACGCCTGAAGCTAACGCCTGCTTTCTTCAAGCATTCTCAAGCTGATGTCTCAGGGTGTCCAATGAAAAATGACACATAATTTGTCTGTTTCAAACTGACTGCTCACTAGTTTCTTGATGCTGTAGACTTAGGCAAGGCAAATACATGTGAGATATTCTGTTAGCTTGAAGTGATAAATGTCAAGCGAGTCCATGAAATCAATAACACGTGGGCGTGTCTGATTTAGAGGAAAATGCAAAAGCCTTTTAATGGGGTTCAAATACAGATCAAGAGATGTTTATATTTACAAGACTTCAACTTTTCTGTTACGAAATACTCGAAGGTTGCCTGCATTACAAAACAGTCATACATATCTTAAAATTCAACTGAAAGCTCTAATCTATTCAGAAACATTTATATAATGTTGAAAGTGAAATGTAATTTTCTCAAAATCTGGCAGTATGTCTTCAAAAATGCAGAGCTTTTCATCAAATATTTTTCACTTTATTTTGTTCACCATTACAAACTTAGAAATACTTTCTTGAGGTACTAATATCTCAGACTGCCAACATGTTACTCATCTTGTAATTGTTTTCTTTACATCACACATAATATAATGCGCATACATACAGATATGGTAGGAGCTAGAAAGGGATGACAGAACAAATGAATAAACAATGCTCATTTGCTAATATACCCCCAACTATGTCAGAAACTGAAGCTAGACACAGGCTGATTCAACTGTGCACCTGCAAGAAATGAATGAGTTTCATTACTGCATGATTTACTGCTACAAGCACTTCAATATCTTACAAGAATATGATTATTAATTAATTGATACAATTATAATGTTCAGCTTCTGATGGGTTATATATAATAAGGAATAATGGTGTCTATAATTAGATATATTAATTGAACTGCCACCACTCAGTTTTCATGTGTTCCATACATGACACTACAACAAACAGCCTACATGACTTATAAACAAATAAAGCACTAGGTTTCTTTGCCACCTCTATGATAACCCAGTTTACTGTTACTAGCCAGGCTGATGCTCAACTTAACAAAAACCTCTGAACTGCTCTATCACTGATCTCTTTCACAATTTTCACTGAGATCACTCAGACTTCAAATCCAGTTCAGAATTCTTCCAGAAGTCTGGTGGTATACAATGTCAAAGGCCTTATCAAAGTCAGATTTATTTAAAAAAAAAAAAATTATGTTGTATTATTGTTCTGTCATTATTCTCAGCATCAAGACCTGTCCTCTAAACAACTTTCTGTTGTTCCTAATAAACCAGCATCAGACAAATAAAAAGCATTTAAACCAATAAACAACCAAATCTAGAGGTCGGGCAGTTTGACCTCTGAACTGCAGCTATAAAATACATGGGAACCAGATGGAGATATTCAAAGAGCATTTCATCTCTTTGTTTCTCACACACACATATACACAAACACACAATCAGTCACATATTTACACACAAATATAATCCTCAGTGAAGTCTCTAATGTGCCAGCCCTTATAGTTCCTATGGGTCTATGACAGGACAAAGGAAGAATAGGCAACCACATAAATGTCACTCTAAGTGCTACAGAAACCAGCACCACCACGAGACCACATCAATGTTTTGGTGCAGGGTGTCAGCTGCAACAGTGGCACTTTGCTCCATAAGGAATCAAATGGGAAATGATGGTGCTAGCAACCTCATCATATACAACATATTGCTACAGAATCTACTGCTGTAAAAGTACTAGAACAATCTGGTGCAGGTGTTCTGTAAGGGAACTAATAGCTGTGACAGTCCCATACTCCATATAAAGCAAAAAGGGAATGATAATATCACCCGTCACCCGTCCACCACCAAAAAGAGAATGATAATATCACCCGTCCACCACCAAAAAGGGAATGATAATATCACCCTTCCACCACCCAAAAGGGAATGATAATATCACCCGTCACCCGTCCACCACCAAAAATATGAAAATAATATTTCAGATATTTCTTACACTGAGCAAGTTACCACCACAAAATGGCGGGAATGAATTATGATGTAGCTCTTCCTGCTACACGTCTGATAATGGCACTATTTCTCCTGTGGTCATTTGATTCCTTTCTGTTCCATTATAACTTCACTGGATTATTGTAGTCCAACTTATCATGATTTACGGTCAATGGACCATGAAAAAGCTGAAAGGCCTGCATGTTCTTTTAATGAATGGTCAATTTAGCTTTCATAGGGCAATGGGCACCATTTCCATATTGTCTCAAAAATGTACCATGATAACATTGCAAAACTTGTGTTCTTTAAATATTTATGTCACAATGCAAAGCGTGTTGTTTCTGTATTTTCCCAAAAAGCAGGTGGGACTGTTCCACTGTTGGTTACAAAGTGTCACTAAGAAAACTCAATATATGGGGATATGTTTAAGAGTAAGCGTGTCCACAGCAACTAATTCCCTCTAAAGTCTCAACTACTTGAATCTAAAATATTCTATGACAGTTTGGGTGAACAAAGAGTGAGTAACAACCATTGATTTTCAAGAGAACTGAGACTTTATAAAGAGTTGATTCTTGTGGGTAGTTTTGCCTTTAAAAACTTTAATTTTTAAAATGTCTTAAATGTTTTCATGTTTGTCTGTTTTTTGCACACATTAAAGCAAATACACTATTCATTTGAAAACAATTTAAAACTCACATTTTAAACAATTAAATTTTCTATAAATTAATAGTTTCCACACCTGAAGGCTAGCAAAGTAGTTTTGCACATTCATGTGTTTCTGTAGTCACTTGTGCACGAAATTTCATGTTTCACTTTTTTTGTTTTTCATATGTTTAAGTTTTTTCCCCGAGTGAAATTGTTTTCATATGTCAGTTTAGCTTCACTTTATGAAAAAAGTATCTCAGTATGGCTCTGCAACACGGAGAACAAAAAACAACAAGCAAAAAGTTGCAGACTGCATAAAGTGTTTGCGTAAAATTAGAAGGACTGAAATGGTATGGCAAAATCATCATTGTGAACTAATGGAGAGAACCAGAAAAATACCACTAAAAAAAAGAGGTCAGAAAACAAGGCTGGTATTGGATAAGACAAAGCTTGAGGACACCAGCTGATAGCATTTCAAGGTAGTGCTTGTTCTAGATCACCAGGGTAAGGGATATAGAGGGAGAACAAAAACACATGGAGACAGGATTTGGACACAGACATTAAATGGATAAAGTAGTCATGGAAAGATCTTGAACATATGGCACAGGACAGGAATGGATTGTGTGAATTTGTTGAAGGCATGTGCACTACAGCAAGTGTGACAGTGCTTGATGGCCAAGTCATCTAGTTCCTAGACTCGCTGTCGCAAGAGATGTTTTATTTCTAGATGATTTATCTTCAACCCAGGTTTCTTAATTCTCATGTGTGGTGAAGACTTTTCAACTTTAGTGATACTATCTACTTTTATTACTCAATACCAGCAACACTGTTTGTCATATGTAGGGCAGGCAATACCGTTTTCCTTATACAATGTACTGGCAATACCGTTTTCATATGCAGAGCATGCAAATTCTGTTTTCGAATAATGTTTTGACAGTACTGTTTATAACATACAAGGCAATACTGTTTTCTGTAATGAGCGGGCAGTACTGTTTATCATATACCAGGCAAACAATACTGGTTTCTGTAATGAACTAGCAGTCCTGATGTAAACAAGGTCAACTGGTAATCAGTGAATAAGTTCAAGCTGGTATTAAAAATGAATGGATACCTTTATTAATTGACTACACATTCTGATACTTTCATTATAGTTCATTAGTACAGATTCTTGAGTGGTGTATAAACCATACATCCCATGAAATATCACACTACAAAGAGGACCTGCAAGATGTTGACAACCCAACCGACTTCGCTGATCCCGTCTCAAAAACTATTTCATCCTTTTCTTTCCGATCTTAGCTATGTTGTTTTCCCATACTAGATTTGATGATGTCATTTCTTTACGACTAGTGTAAAAGTAACTAGATAGTCTGTAATACAATATTCTAGTTAATAATAGTAGCGCTACTCACTCTTCTTCTTCTTCCATCCTTAGCCATCAACCGGCAAAGCAGTATGTGGCCAGTACGCCTAGTGGCGTCTTAGGGCAACAACAAATTGATCAATCTATCGCTGTTTCCACCACGCCTGGTGGCGTCTTTGTGGAACAAAAACAGACCAAACAATCTATCATTGTTTCCGTAATCAGATTGGTTGGCAAGCAGGTGATCAGCCCACTGTGCGAAGTTTTTACGGGATGGGGTAAACAGCCCCATGCCCATACCCTCCTTAGTCGCTTTTTACGACATGCGTGGTAGGGTGCAGTGTTACTATTCTTTGCTCCCCTTTCGGGCCCCGGTAACACACGGGTGTACTCACTCTTAGGTAGTAGGAATAGACCTACCTGTCACACAAGCTGAAGGGTAATGAGTGACTGTATTGACAATAACAATAAATGTCAAAGTAGTCCACAAGTAGACACTATTGTAGGGGAGTGAAATGTTAGCAACAATAAAATTATCAGTAACAATTTCTTTTGTAACTTTCAACCAGGGGGGACTAACCACCCCCACCCCCCCTCACTCATCCAAGAGTGGCCTCCTACTGCTGGGGGCCCGTGGGCAATGCCCAGTTGCCTGACAATTTAGTTTGCCCCTGCTTTCAACTAATACCCATGTTAAATAAATGACATTGACATTTGAGTCATGATTTGCACACTGTCTTCTTGCTCCAGGATGGTTTCTACAACTACTGCAACAACTTGTGTGCCTCTAAACTACTAGATGTGACAATAACACACAGGTATTTGATTTTTTTTTAAACCCAAAAAAAGAAAAGAAATAAAACACGCACATACAAAACATATCAAAAGGTAACACCAAAAAGGAGAGGCTGTCTGAGAAAAGCTAAAAATAAATTGTGTGATCTCTCTACAGGTTGTGGTGGTGCATGCTGGTTTCCAGATAGAGGTTGCCAGGCTGAGGTATTACTACTTGGGGGTGACAGTGAGGTGATGATGAGGTAACAAAAGGGGGGTAAGTGACAGAAAGTGATAAGCATCATTACCTCTGCCGTGGGTGCTGTTGCCTAGACGCAGCAGAGAATTAAGAGCGGAAAAAAAAGCATCTGGTCAAGAAAGAAGAAGCACCACTGTAAAGGCAAACGCAGGATAAACAAAAGTTGCACTGAGCTTCATGTTTGAATGAAGAGGTGAAGTGTCAAAAGTGCATACTGCAAAGGCAGAAAAGAAACGGTTGGTGGTTCATGTGGCAGAAGTGGGGAAAGAACCTTAGAAAGAACCAACTTCTTAGTGTAAGGAGAACACAGATCTAATTTTCACAGCCTCAAGAAATGTACAAACTCACCATTTTGTAATTACTGGACATTTTTGTTTCACCATTTTATTCTTCTCGTTTTTTCCCACCACTTACAAAGCATGGAGCCACCACTTCTGCTGACCTGCTTATTTCAAAAATCCTGCCTACTCCTGCAGTAGTGGTTAATATAGCAATATGTTTTACATAATGAAGTTTCCAGCCTCACGTACAACCTGACATTAGCCACCTTGTAAGACATGCTTGATGGAGCAGTAGTCAAATTCTTGCTTCTTTAGACCTCCTTGGGCAACATTTTGTATCCACTCACCACTTTTGGAATAATCTGTATTTGTTCACAAGATGCTACAAAAATATGTTCTCTTGCATCTTCCATTCAGCAAAGCTTTCAGCATCTCCACCTGCTCCAAATGCCACAACCTAGATTTATTTGATCAATCCCGTCCCAAGATATTTATTGTGACTTATTTGTGACCCAGTTTGTCTCCAACCAGTGTTTCCCAAACTTATAATAATTGTGTACCCATTATGAGAGTTTAGCCTTCCTGGTGGACCCCTCGCTGGTAAAGATAAGATAATTTGGGGGTAAGTTTTAATAATATTATTTTAACTAAACTAGTGCGTATATATATATATATAATAAAAGTTATATGTTTTATATATAGACAAAAAAACAGACATACCTGTAAATAAACATGTGCATATCTCCAGGTTCACTATTCTTTTACATACAATTTTATTACATAATTTTCCGTAGATAAAAAAAAAGAAAGGGAAGATAAAGGTAAAATAAAAAATTCTGCTATGTAGCTCGTGAACCATGCACCCCTTTTGTGTACTTTCAAGGGTACATGTAACACATTTTGGGAAACACTGGCCTATACCAACCCATATTAACATATATATCATGCAAGTTCCTACACATACATCTTACAACTTGTTCTCTTGTAAAATAAAACAAAGTGAAAACTAACATTAAATGCAGTAGTTTAGTGTGAGAATACTTTCATGTGACAGTGCTATCAGTATCTTCATTAAAAGACAATTAAGATCAGGAAATAACATGTTAAACAGAGACATATACTTTTAAAATGTTATTACACTGACAAAGCCTGACAATAGACTGACGCTACGTCTTCCAAATGTCTTAGAATGTAATCTATTACAAGTAAAGAGACAGGGTCTCAGGATTTCAAGGAAGTCTGATGAACAAATTAATATTGATCAGGAAGTCCTACAGTAGACTTGCCTAGCTTTTAGTCTTTAACAAGGAAAAATACATTCTTCATTTCGTATATTATGTGATTAGAGTGTGCTCTCTCTCTCTCATTCACACATAGACACTCACTCTCTAGCTTATTCACTCGATCACACACACACACAAGTATTTGTATTCTTAATTCTAAACACTGACAGTGACTTACTGCTGACCAGCAGACTTCACACAGAAACACTGACAATGACTTACTGCTGACCAGCAGACTTCACACAGAAACACTGACAATGACTTACTGCTGACCAGCAGACTTCACACACAAACACTGACAATGACTTACTGCTGACCAGCAGACTTCACACACAAACACTGACAATGACTTACTGCTGACCAGCAGACTTCACACACAAACACTGACAATGACTTACTGCTGACCAGCAGACTTCAAACACAAACACTGACTTACTGCTGACCAGCAGACTTCACACACAAACACTGACATTGACTTACTGCTGACTAGCAGACTTCACACACAAACACTGACATTGACTTACTGCTGACCAGCAGACTTCACACAGAAACACTGACAATGACTTACTGCTGACCAGCAGACTTCACACACAAACGCTGACATTGACTTACTGCTGACCAGCAGACTTCACACATAAACACTGACTTACTGCTGACCAGCAGACTTCACACACAAACACTGACAATGACTTACTGATGACCATCAGACTTCACACACAAACACTGACTTACTGCTGACCAGCAGACTTCACACACAAACACTGACAATGACTTACTGCTGACCAGCAGACTTCACAAACAAACAAAGACTTACTGCTGACCAGCAGACTTCCCACACAAACACTGACAATGACTTACTGCTGACCAGCAGACTTTACTGACCAGCAGACTTCACAAACAAACAAAGACTTACTGCTGACCAGCAGACTTCCCACACAAACACTGACAATGACTTACTGCTGACCAGCAGACTTCACACAGAAACACTGACAATGACTTACTGCTGACCAGTAGACGTCACACAGAAACACTGACATTGACTGATTCATCATCATCACCCTTCAACTTCATAAGGGGGCACAAGCCTTCAATAAATTTGTGCCACAGGTCAAGACCTTTCCACGCCCTCTTTATCCATTTTATTTCTGTCTTCATCTATTGTCAATCCATCGCCAGCATCATCTATTGTCAATCCATCGCCAGCATCATCTATTGTCAATCCATCGCCAGCATCATCTATTGTCAATCCATCGCCAGCATCATCTATTGTCAATCCATCGCCAGCATCATCTATTGTCAATCCATCGCCAGCATCATCTATTGTCAATCCATCGCCAGCATCATCTATTGTCAATCCATCGCCAGCATCATCTATTACGTTGATTGGTCACTACATAACTAACGGAAAAGATGTTACATGTGAAACTGGTAGTCATATGTTTGACTCCAGACTATCACCATGTCTAGTGCTGGAGGTCACAGTAAGTTAACAAATAGAAGGCAAGTATTAAGTAGACCATGGGAGATCACCTAATATCAATTTTGGGAGTTATCATGTTACACAATCTAAGAAAGATTCCTATTTATGTTAACATTGGTAGGTCATTCAATTAAGCACATTATCAGAGTGATCCTTTATACAAACTGTCAAAGTAATCCTTCATACAGTCTACTTGAGGTTATTCAATATGCAAACTGTCAAAGTAATCCTTCATACAGTCTACTTGAGGTTATTCAATATGCAAACTATGAGTCGTCTGCCAACAAACTTTCATGTCCTGTGCCATCCCTTCAATGTCTTTCCACATTTTCTTTATTTCTGTACACATCTATCTCCAGTTCTCTTCTCCATGTGTCTTACCCTGGGAATTCCAGAACAAGGACTGTCTTGTAACGTTTTCAACTGATTTCATCAATGTATCCTAGACAACACCACTTTGGTGATCTTATCATAATATGTCCATTTTTCCAATCAGTTCCACTCTGGTGATCTTATCATAATATGTCCATTTTTCCAATCAGTTCCACTCTGGTGATCTTATCATAATATGTCCATTTTCCCAATCAGTTCCTCTCTGGTGATCTTATCATATGTCCATTTTTCCAATCAGTTCCACTCTGGTGATCTTGTCATAATATGTCCATTTTTCCAATCAGTTCCACTCTGGTGATCTTTTCATAATATGTCAATTTTTCCAATCAGTTCCACTCTGGTGATCTTATCATAATATGTCCATTTTCCCAATCAGTTCCAGTCTGGTGATCTTATCATAATATTTACATTTTTCTAATCAGTTCCACTCTGGTGATCTTGTCATAATATGTCCATATTTCCCATCAGTTCCACTCTGGTGATCTTGTCATAACATGTCAATTTTTCCAATCAGTTCCACTCTGGTGATCTTATCATAATATGTCCATTTTTCCAATCAGTTCCACTTTGGTGATCTTGTCATAATATGTCCATTATTCTATTCTGCGTATGCACTTATTTATGAAAGTATAGTGTCTGGATCTGTCCTTTTTAAAATTCAGCGAAACTATTTTTCAGCAAAAATAAAAAAAAGATATGTTCTTTTCCATTCTGATGATCACCATCATCATGATCACCATCATCAATTTACTTTGTGCTCCTTATAAAGCATGGAGCCACCATTACAGCTCATCCTCTTACATGGCACCTGCACTAAGCATCTACATGTTCCTGTAGTGGATGAATTCTGTAGCTATTTGTTTGACATGATGAGGTTGCCAACCTCATGCTCAACCGTCACGATGTGTGACAGAGCACCAGTCTTACTCTATCAGACAACAGCCACATTCAACAATAACAAACAGCTTGCTGGATTGAATTCAGAAAGGTTCTGTCAACACAGTCACTTTGAAAGTTATAATGTAACAGGAACCTAATCAATTGACGCTGATGTTTTACTTGCATGCTGAGAACTCTGATTATAGTGTCTCATTACCAAGTAAGACTTGATTAAGGCAGTCAATCTTCAGGTCTCAATGACACAACATCTGTTCTAATCATTTATGACTAGTTTCATGACATAACATAACAGCAACACATTTCACCAACAAAACAACAAACCCACCAATAAACAATGTCACAGATGACATTTACTAACTTTACAATGCCAAACTATCTGAAATGTGTGATCACTGATATATATATATATATAAAAATATATCTTCATACACTGCTGTTTATTATAAACTACCTGTAAAAGTGCTGAAGCTGTTATCAGTATAAGATATCTTATTTAAAAGGAAAGACCAAATCTATCATACATTGCTTTATCAGTATAGATTTTCTGTAAGGTAATGAAAGTGACATTGATAAGTAATACAGCCAAAGTGATGATACTGTGTTATATTATATTTATAGACAATTATTATGATTACTTATCATCTTTATGGTAAAGACATTACTTATCAGTATGATGCTATCACCTTTAAAGTAATGCTTTTAATGTATTACCTTTATCATTAAGTATTTATCTTCATAGTAATGGCATTTATCTCATTATATCTACAGTAATGATATTTACAACACTACATATTAGCTTTAAATATGATATTCATATAATCATGCATTACCTTTAAAGCAACTACACTGTTATCACTATGTCTTATGCCTCACGTTTTGATATTAAAATTACTGTGCATTAAATTTCCAAGCGACCACTTTCTTATCCGTGAATATTACTCCAAGACAAGTCAACATTATAAATACCATTGAACTTCATAGCAACCATATCATCCACAAAAGAATGTCTACACCAACCATATCATACAACACTTCAACCAGAAAGGACAGCCAGTTACAACACTGTTGCATATCAAGACCACAGATGTGAAAATATTTAACCAACAACTAAACAACAGAGTTACGTGTCAATGATACGATAACCACAGATAATATATCATACATTACTGGTACAGAGTAATTAGATCAGTCTGTAATCCCCTACACACAATAAGCATGTGGGGATTTTAAATAATTAAATATGTGTAGTTAAAACTTGCAACGGCCAAGTCCCTACGGTTAATAAGAAGACACACAAGCACATCAATAAGAAAGTCAGTGGTAAGGAAATTCAGATCATCAACAAAGGTCATAAGAAATGAATGCTGACTGTTACAAAGTCAATGGGACGGAAGGGGAGGGGGGTTAAATAAAACTTAAAAGACATCTAACTTTACCACATTGCCATGTCAAAAAATGGAGCCACAGATGGCAGAAGAACAAAAAGTGACAGGACAAGACACAATAATTCTGACTTCTGCTATCTACCTTCTATACTCATTGTGTACTTAAGATGTGACTGCAGTCATTTGAGGATGGAAACAAGTATTTTCTACCATGCAGCATCAAAATGGGTTCAAAACAACTCTTCATTTCTCCCCTCATGAGCTCCAAGAGAATCTGCGTAAATTATGCACTCGTATATAGTGCTTTTAGAAATGACTTTTCATTCTTTAAGAACCACACAGCCACTACGGCAGTTGGTAAGGGAGGGAAACCTGTGTCAAAGCAATTTATGTGATCTTCCAGTTGTGGCTTTTGCAAAAATTTATTTTACACAGTGACATTGCTCACCTCATGCACAAACCATCTTCGTAACTTTCAAACAGCTTCAGAGTTACATATTTGTTTAATAGGTGGTTAAGGAACAGAAGTTAGCAAGAACAGGACATTGGCACAATAATTCACTACCAAAACTGACAATTCAGTCTAGACAAACTGTAAAGGTGAAAATAAGAACATACAAGCTTCAATGAATACATACTGGAGCAGGCACAACTAATTCTAGTGACAACCTACCTGCAAGGCTGAAGAGTAGACGAAGAGTAGGCCGCTCCCCACCATACTGGTTAATCATTCCTTTCTGGGCAGCCCTTGGTACAGGGATGGTCAAAGTTATGGGTTTGTGAAACTTGCGACGCCGAGGCTCTATTGTGACTATGGGGCTGACGGCCACCCGGTTACCAAGCAGCTTGGCAACCAGCTCTGGGGCTATTGGCTGGGCCTAAACATGGCAAAGGGAGGAGAGAAATAGCGACAACAACATAAACAAGTGACAAGATGGTGCCATGATAGGAAGCCAAAAAAAAGTTGTGTAGGAAGTGTTGGGGAAGACAGGAGCTTGAAGCTAATGATGTTTGGTGACATTAATGTTTGGTGACCTTAATGTTTGGTGACATTAATGGCGGTGGCAAACATGAAGACTAATGCAGGTAGAGTTATTTCAGAAGGTTTGGGGAAGGGGATGTAGGTATCTAACTAACTGCATTCACAGATTGATACCAAAATGTTTACCAAAAGTTAACACTAATATTTACCATCACTGTTGTTTGGACTCATGGAGAACACCTTGGTTAGGTATTGTGTTATCTGGCTAACTTCAGCTGTTACTATTCTAAAATACCACTCGTGTCTTTCTATGTGTAAAGTTTAAATATGCTATCAATTTATTATTTCTTCTTTAATTAGCAATTAAGTTGAATTCACAACTGATTTAATACAAAACATGAATCTAACTACAGGATGTGGGCATTAACTTTTTGACATTATAATGTCTGACAAATCCAGTACATCATGTCTTTAAATGTACATCCACACTGAATATTACAAGTAATCACTTCCTCAAATTAAGTTGCTTTGTCAAGGGAAGAAACCAATACATAAAATGTTTTCTCAAAACACTGAGTCCATTACTACAAGAGTTATCTAACTTGGGAGCATGAGATAATCAGAGTGACAAACAAAATTGCTGTTCCTGTTTACTCCAATACAGTTGTCTTAGTCTGAATAGTATCACTATCATAGGTCATAATGTGACAGTCTGAACTGAACCACTATCACAGGTCATAATTTCACAGACTGCATGTTAAATCATCATCAAAAGCTCTCAGGAGTGGTCTATTGTACGTTACAAAAATACATCACGTGAACAACATATTGTAATACTCAGAATTTTGAATTAATAAGATTTGGCTTTACAATGATCTCACAAGGTATTTCAAAGTGCTTTACAATGGTTTTTTATTTTTTTTAAATGTACAAATTTGGGAAAAGATTACGTATATCTGAATTGGTACATCTGACATGTCACATTCTAATAAAATCAGTTATGAAGTTTGGCATTACACTGGTGTTTTAAAACAGGCCACAGTTATTAACATGACAAGATGACCAAAGTAGAACTGATGACAAGAACCAGATCAGTGGAACACGAGATGAGAAAATGCTAACTTTGGATAGGACACAAACTAAAGACACTAAGTTATAGCATTACAAGATGACCAAAGTAGAACTGATGACAAGAACCAGATCAGTGGAACACGAGATGAGAAAATGCTAACTTTAGATAGGACACAAACTAAAGAAACTAAGTTATAGCATTACAAGATGACCAAAGTAGAACTGATGACAAGAACCAGATCAGCGGAACACGAGATGAGAAAATGCTAACTTTGGATAGGACACAAACTAAAGATACTAAGTTATAGCATTACAAGATGACCAAAGTAGAACTGATGACAAGAACCAGATCAGTGGAACAAGAGATGAGAAAATGCTAACTTTAGATAGGACACAAACTAAAGACACTAAGTTATAACATGACAAGATGACCAAAGTAGAACTGATGACAAGAACCAGATCAGTGGAACACGAGATAGGACACAAACTAAAGACACTAAGTTATAACATGACAAGATGACCAAAGTAGAACTGATGACAAGAACCAGATCAGTGGAACACGAGATAGGACACAAACTAAAGACACTAAGTTATAACATGACAAGATGACCAAAGTAGAACTGATGACAAGAACCAGATCAGTGGAACACGAGATAGGACACAAACTAAAGACATAAGACACAAACTAAAGACACTAAGTTATAACAAACTAAAGACACTAAGTTATAACATGACAAGATGACCAAACTGATAGAACCTGATCAGTGGACACGATAGGACACAAACTAAAGACACTAAGTTATAGCATTACAGATGACCAAAGTAAAACTGGAACATCAGACGAGATAGGACACAAACTAAGTTATAACATGACAAGATACTAAGTTATAACATCAGTGGAAATGAGATAGGACCAAAGATACTAGTTATAACATGACAAAATGACAAGAACCAGAACCAGATCAGTGGAACACGAGATAGGACACAAACTAAAGACACTAAGTTATAGCATTACAAGATGACCAAAGTAGAACTGATGACAAGAACCAGATCAGTAAAACATGAGATAGGACACAAACTAAAGACACTAAGTTATAACATGACAAGATGACCAAAGTAGAACTGATGACAAGAACCAGATCAGTGGAACATGAGATAGGACACAAACTAAAGATACTAAGTTATAACATGACAAAATGACCAAAGTAGAACTGATGACAAGAACCAGATCAGTGGAACATGAGATAGGACACAAACTAAAGACACTCAGTTATAGCATTACATAGCAGTCCTTGCTCTGGAACTCTCAGAGTGAGTGAGTTAGAGGCCAAAAAACACATGGAGAAGAAAGCTGGAGGCAGAGATGAAAGGAATAAATAAAACATGGAAAGACCTTGAATGGATGGCACAGGACAGGAAGACTTGGCATGAACTTGTTAAAATCCTATAATCCTGAAGAAGCTGAAGAGTAATGATTACAAATAAAGACATATTTATTGTGTTTAAGATCATTTCTGACATATTATTTATTGTATCTGATAACACAGTATTAACAAATATCTTTCCTTCCTTTACATGATCTGTTGAATATCTTATTATCTGTTCCACTCTTGTCTTATGCTGTGCTTTCCAAAGGTCAGTGCTATCCATTTCTCAATGTTGTCTGCCCAGCATATCCTTGGTCTACCCATTTTTTCTTGTTTCTCGGACTGTTCATGTTAAGTCAAGTACTGGACAACGAGCGCTATTAGTTCCTGGGTGACTCTGATAAGGTCAAGAACAAATAGAACTACTGCACACTCAACCATGTTGTACAAGGTGGCTAATATGAGGTTGTACATGAGATTGGCAACATCATCAATAGAACCATGTTGTACAAGGTGGCTAATATGAGGTTGTACATGAAGTTGTCAACCTCATCAATAGAACCATGTTGTACAAGGTGGCTAATATGAGGTTGTACATGAAGTTATCAACCTCATCAATAGAACCATGTTGTACAAGGTGGCTAATATGAGGTTGTACATGAAGTTGTCAACCTCATCAATAGAACCATGTTGTACAAGGTGGCTAATATGAGGTTGTACATGAAGTTGTCAACCTCATCAATAGAACCATGTTGTACAAGGTGGCTAATATGAGGTTGTACATGAAGTTGTCAACCTCATCAATAGAACCATGTTGTACAAGGTGGCTAATATGAGGTTGTACATGAGGCTGGCAACCTCATCAATTAAACTGTCAACCTTATCACGTAAAACAAAATGCCACAGAAACCCCTGCTCCAACAGCATGTGAATGCTTGAGGCAGGCTTCCTGTAATTAGACCAGCCGTAGTGGTGACTCCATACTCTGTAAGGAACGCAAAGGAAAATAATGATAACCGGACAACCAGTTTCATTCTGACACAACACCAGACTATCCAGTGTATTTCTATCATTGTTAGCTGATGTTTGGACGCCTTACAGCAGCGGTTCTCAAAGTGTGTTCCACTGGCCCCAGGGGTCACTGAGACTTTTTCAGAGGGTCCGCGAGGTCAAAACTATTTTCACAACAATCTAAGATGTTATTTACCTTTTTCACTTTGATTTTCTCACGAGTGTACATAAGCAGAAGTGAGAATAAACTGTTTTCTAGTAAGCTAAATTGTAAAACAATGTCACTCTTCACATTCATTTTTTTGTTTTGTTTTGGAAAATATAGTTATTTTTCATAAAAAAGATGTTATTTGTGTTAACATGTATTGTTATTATTGTTATTTTCAAATGAAATGATAAATAAATATTTAAAACTTTCTCAGTTTTAAATTCTATTACAGTAAATATCAACAATTATAACTCACAAATATCAGTAGTTATAACCCACATAAACAAAAGCTCTTTGGAGTCTTAAATAATTTGTAAGAGTAAAGGGTCCTGAGACCAAAAAGTGTGAGAAATGCTGCCCAAAAGCTGATTTTATGAGGATCTGTTCCCAACTGTCATTTGAGATATGATCAATGTTTGATATTCGAAGAATGTTTCTAAAGTATCTTGTTTCTTGCTTTTAAAAGTTCTAGTTCCTTATTTAATGGTCAAGCTTCACATGCTTAAAGAAAATACAGAGATGGCCAATACTTGTACTTACATTACTTTTGTGTGTGTGTGTACAATGAAGTTTTCATTATTGAGCCAAATGCGTTACATTTCTATTAATTTGAACTATCTACCTCTTGGAAATCCTCATGCTCTAAAACCAGACACTCTAGTATTGTAGGCAAATAGTGGTAACTCATCGGGGTCCATTCTCATAAGATGGTCAAACCACTTTATTTGTCTGTGTCTCTATGTAGGATGTAGCTTCTACAACTTTTCTGACATCCTCATTTCTCTGTCTGTCTGTCTTGGTAACATTAAATGTCCGTTAGGATTTCATCTTGCGCTAATTTTCCTCTTCTTGTGAGGGACAATGTCTGACACCAGCAGCAAGGAACTGGTAATAATATACTATTTATCAATAGCCAATATCTGCATTAATTTGACCTCTCAAAATTGACATTTTTAAAGGAAACTAATGGTACTAACATTGTCATCTAAATCAGATATGCAGATACTTGACAGATTTTACTGAGTAAAGTCTCATTTCTATTGCTGAATACCATGAGAGAAGTCACTAAGATTCAAATGAGGCATTATGTTACAGACAATTCTCTTACACATTAAACATTGTATGTTCATCAATATATGTACATATTCAACAAATAGAACATATGTACATTGTCCATTACATAAACAGATGCTTCATGTACAAGAAAAGCTGTAAATATTAATTTATGACAACAAATTTCACCAGAAAGCACAAAGATAAAGTCCACTAACAAAATGCTCATCACGAAATGTAAACTTTCAAAGTAAATTTATGGTAGCACAAAATGGCATTACTCTACAATAATATGCATATCTCAGTTAAAATGTATGGCACAACATTATGGCACTACAGAACACATTTTTAAAACAGAGGTATCTAGAGATTCTGATCAGATCAATTGCCATCTTTCTACATGGAAGGTTGATTGCAATGAATCTTCACCACCATCTGTGTCTTATATAAATGCTACTCTTTGACATCTGTCCATCTCTTGAAACTATCTTGCCACTTACAGTTTTTGTTCATCCTCAAGCCCATATGCCTTCAACTTTTCTTTGCATTATGGATTTTACAAATGTATTATATCATTTTATATGTCCAAAATATTTCACTGCCTGATTTTGATGTCTCTCATTAATTCTATTTTCATTCCTAATTTTTCTATGGCAACTCTGTTTCCTTCAATTTCCATGAAAATATTGAAGTGTATGAATGTTGATTGTCCTTGTAGTGCACTGGTTGTATATACACCTGACTCATCTTTCTATTTGTCCATCAATGCTAGTTTTACACCTGATGCCAAATTCCAGCTGTCTGAGTTGAGTTTATTCATCAATTGTAGTGTGGGTATCCATGAGGAAATCTATACTGGTCCTTAGTTTCTCTCCCTTATTTAAATCCAATGTCTCAACTATGGATGCTCTCCAGGCTAGTCTGCCAGCTCTCTCACTGCCACATAATCCTGCATGACCAGGATAGTAGATCCACACCAGTTCCTGAAGGGTTGGAGCCTCTATGTAAGTATTCCATTCATGTCGTAGCCATCCATTTTGGTTCTTCCAAAGCATGGACAATAATCCAATAAAATAACTGCTCTCGTTAATGCAGTTTCAGACAGCCATCACAGGACTGCAGTAGCTGCCTTTATCTCCATCCTTATGCTTCTTTTTCACTTGTTCCAGAATCTTTCAATTTATACTTTTCTCTACAGATCTACCACTACACCTGTGTTACTATATTATAAATTATAAACATAATATTCATGACTGCATGTGAGTAGTAGCAGTATTCAGAGTAGGTCTATAGTTGGACACCTTAGCATACATGTATACTATGAATGTTTATACTAACTACATCTGACATGAGCAAAACCACCATGTTCTAACATAATGTGGACTGAGTATTTCACAGTATATAAACACCAAGATTAAAACATCAAACGTGGAGTACATGTTTCAGTGTCTGAGTATACATCATGTTTGGAGTAAACGCTTCAGTGTTTGAGTAATATATATATATATATATATATATCTGTGTGAGCATGTGTCTGTGTGTCACACGCATGTGTGTGTATGTATGTATGTATGTATATATATATATATATATATATATATATATATATATATATATATATATATATATATATATATATAATATATATATATATATTATATATATATATATATATATATATATATTATATATATATCATGATGTGTACATTATTCCTGGAGTAAACTTTTCAATGTCTGAATATATATATATATATATATATATATATATATATATATATATATATATATATATATATATATATATATATATATATATATATATATCTATATATATATATATATATATATATATATATATATATATATATATATATATATATATATATATAAACCATGATGTGTACATTATGTCTGTAGAAAACTCTTCAATGTTTGAGTGTACAGTAGACATTCGAAAATCCGGCAACCTCCGGACCTGAGGAGTGCCGGATTTTTGAAAATGCAGGATTTTTTATGGTTATATATTCTGTATATATTTAACAGAAAATGACTACCTGTACACTTTATCTGCGATCGACAATGCACGATGATTACGTTTTACACCACTTCTTTTATTTGCTGAATCCATAATGGGGCTAAACAACAGCAAATAAATGATAAAATGAGAAGGAATGAGCAGGAATGCCTGTTAACACGTGCAAGCAAGACCCAACAGCTGCATCAAAACATAAACTGCTCCAGAAAACAGTGGCGCGCCAACGCGGTAAATTTAAAAATGTGCTCCGAAATCCATGCCGGAAATCTGAAGGAACCGGATTATCAATGGCCGGATTTTTGAATGTCAACTGTATACATATCCAGAAATTATATATTTATATATAAACCATGATATATTTCCTTTTCGGCCACGCACGTCCATTCGCGGACAGCAAATAGTGGTAGTATTTCGATGCCTTGCCTTCAGGGAAGTACCTAGGTTTTATTTTTATGTTTATTTAAGTTCTTATGTGTCCTAACTAGCCTTCCCTTTCTTTCCTTTCCCTGACGAAGGCCTTGTGGCCGTAACATAGACTATTTTCTTTGTCTTTTGTCCTCGTAAGACGAATCACCTTTTTTCAGACCCATCCGATATATTTATACCATTCTAGGAGTACACTTTTCAACGTCTGAATATAAATAAATATTGTGATTAATACGTCATACTTGGAGTAAATGTTTCACTGTGTGTGTGTATAAACACTATTGAGTGTACATCAGACTTGGAGAGAAAATTTCGATGTCTGAGAATATAAAAACACTACGATGTATACATCACACCTGGAGTAAACTCTTTTCAGTGTCTGAGTATATATAAATGCAAAGATGTGTACATCACACCTGGAGTAAACTCTTTTCAGTGTCTGAGTATATATAAATGCAAAGATGTGTACATCATACGTGGAGTAAAATGATCAATGTTTGAGTATACATAAACACAATGATGTGTGTAGATCATGTTAGAAATAACTTTGTATTTTTAATCAATTAATGGATACAAATATCCTGTTTAACCCCTTTTGGGTTATAGTCAGCACATATGGGATCCATGCCTGTACATAATATATTCAGTTGCTGCCATTTTTAGCAAAAACCTTCCTAATTATCTCTTCAATACTGTACACTGGTTCATTAAAAATACTGTCAATTTAAAAGAAAAATCCTAAACATTCATATGTATTGTATTACTTTATAACGTAAATCAATATATACATTTTTTAAAACATTATTTTAAAAGTAAAAGATGTGAATTTCTATTTACTATCATATTTTTATTAATAACTTCCAATAAGATAATTCTTCTTTTTAACTCTTTCTGTTCCAGGCAGTATTTTCCATTTTACCCAGGCCCCAAAATGGATGCACTGTTTTCCTATAAGTGTTGTTTTAAAAACAGGCAGACGCTGATTAATTCAGCAGTTATAAGTAATATGCATCAAAACTTGCGGAAAGTTGCTGAATAATGTTGTCAAATGCAATGAGTTCTTATGTAATGTAATAACTGTTTATGTTTGTGCGAAGTGAGAAGCATAAAAAAATTAATTAAAAGTGAGTAATTACATGTGAATGTTTTAGGTCTGCTTAATTCCTTGATAATGAGAAGCTTCAGAACTGAAACCCATATCTGACAGCAAATTAATCCAAGAGGTCTGATTACAAAAATACGAACATTCTAATTTTTTTAGATATTTTATGGTGATGTCTCACATTGCTCAACTAGAATCTTACCCACCCAGCCCTGTGGCCCATGCAATTTCATTAATTTATTCCTCAAAAATATAATTCCAAGAAATTCATTAAATGTCTTTCTCGAAAATGAAAATAGGTTATTATTGCTATAAATAGCACTAAAATTCATTTAGAATTAATCTATTGTAGTTATCAGTTTGTAATCTATGACTGTGATGTTTGTGACTACACTGTAAACAAATGGCCTAATGACATCACTAATTGATAAAAGTATACAAAAATGAAGCACTAGAATAATTTTTCAGCTACCAGTTTCAAACACGCTGTCCATAGGAAGTGTTACATGATTTGAACAATCTTATGGCCCTTATTTTCTAATTTTTCATTCAAATTTGGAATCATAGCAAGCTAGCGCACCATGCAGCCTGTGGGTAGATCTATACGGTAACCTGGCGCATGACGTGGCTCGTGGGTTAGAATGAGCTAATACCAGTATTTTGAAATTCCATCATTTATTTACTGTTGCTGCTAGAGTAGCCTCATGGTTGCCTGGGGTTGAGCAAGTGTAACCTGTTTAAAGTTTCATTATATGTAAACACCATGATGTATACATCTCACTTTGGCGTAAGCTCCTAAAAGAGAACGTATATGAAGATGAATACAACATGCATGGAGTGAGCTCTTGAGTTTCTGAATACAATGAAGACAACGACAGGTACACTATGTCTGGAGTGGACTGAATCCATTATTGTTACAATCTGTTGAATATTTGAGCACTTTAATTAACATTTATAGCACTTTACACAACAAATTTTGGCCACTTTGAAGTAAGACGTTCTTTAGCACTGTATCGAGCCAATCCTAACATGTTGGAAATAGATCATGGATAGTCAGTAAACAAGCAAAAAATTCCTGGCTTAATAGAAAAAAGGTTAAGAATACCACAGATAGCTTAAAACAGATACGAGTAATGCAAGTGTCATGAAAAACAAATAAGGGTAATGAAGAAGACCTGAAAGAAGTCAGTACTCAAAGGACGCCATTTACTGATACTAGAAGAAAGCAATCCCCTTTCTTTGGGTTTTGTTATGAGATGAAGAAAGCTGGAATGTGTCATGACACCATGAAAGACAGAAGGAGAATGAGGTACATGACAAGAAAGACAGAAGATACTGAACAGTTAAACATCACGACATGGAAAGAAGTCAACAACAGAATAGTGAGGATAGGAAGTTGTACAGAGACAGACATGATCGCCTATGCCAGATGACATGGTACTTGAAGAAAAAAGAGGAAGCATGTATAAATCAAATTAAACATAAGCCAATAATGCCTCAGTTCTTACTTAAACAGCATAGTACAGAGTATAAATTCTCTCTAACAAAATATGTATTAAGGTTTTAATGTCACATAACACTGACATGATAATAATTTGACATGGAGGTAAATACATTACGTAAAGTACATAAAGTCATTCAATACTGTACAAATTTTCACATACACTGATTGAGTATTAAACATGTTTTGATTAAACGCTCAGATAGTCAACTTCTAATTTAGTTAGTAGTTGAGTATTTACAGCATGTCAAAAAAGTTGACAACAAGTGGGTGGACACATCTGACAACAAGAATTATACATCATCATCTTCATTGTCCTTCTGTTCTCTTATGGAGCATGGAACCACCATTGTTGCTGGTCCCCACACAATTAAATAAGTGATGAGAGAAAGCAGTCAACTATTTTTTAGACAATGACAAAGTACTATATCATATGGAAAATTACGTTGGAGACATTCAGACATAAGTAGATGCATGTTTTACATACTGTGACAAAGCAGCAAATCATATGGCATATTTTTTACACATAGTTGTAGAGATTGAAACATGTTGACATAAAAAGTTGAGTATTTTGTATACTGTGACAAAAGTAGTCACTTATTTGACAAAATACAATTGCAGAGAAGTTAAATACTTTTACCACAAATAGCACTATGACTGAAAATATCTGAGCATTTGACATCAAACTGATGAGTAATTGAAATACAACATTTAAGTAAGTACGTAACACGCTTAACTCCCTGGGTGGGATTGAGTCTCTGAGGTCATAAGAGGTGACTAACATGAGGCTGTGCGTGGGGGCTCACAATCCCATCCATCATGTAACAACAAACTGCTACAGAAACCATGACTACAAGAGCACATGAATGCTTTACTGCAGGTTTATGTTTTAGCTGATGGGTCCTTCATGGAAGTAGTAGTCTTCTACTCCTTTGGGAGCATAAAGGGAAGGAGAGGCTAGGAGAAACATCTTTTATTATAAACAATCTATTTTTATAAAGAGAAGTCTATCTACTGTCTTGAGAAAAAATATTATAATGAATTTTCACTAAATGTAGAACATTCCATGAAAATCACCATAATAATTCTGAAAACACCAAATGTGAGGATAACTAACAACACAGTAAAGCAGATTAGGTAAGGTGTGTAAAAACTGTTTGTTTTTCATATACACAATCTTCAAATCGTATGCATGAAAATATGTATGTCTGTGACCGTGACAAAATCAAAAACGATTATATTACGAACATAAATGATATGTTGGTAAAAGACTATTTTAGTGATCTCTTGTTTAGAGTTACTTCCCTTTAGAATCACCATTCATTGTTGTTATTTTGTTAAGACCCCAAGGGAAGTAACTTAAACAAGTGATCTCTAAAATAGTTTTTTACAGACATGTTCATTTCCCACCAATTTATATGTCATCATTAGCACCCCCTCAGCATTCAATTAGTTGACTATAATGACAGTCTAACTTCTTAGTTGTTGTTCTCCATTATTCAAGGCCATACAACAAGACTGCCTTGACGTCTGAGATACTTATTTCTGTGTTGGACTTAATTTCTTTTGATTTCTATAAACTTTCCCGTGCAATGAAAGTTCTTCTTGACTTTTATATTCTTATTCTGACATCACTGTCTGCTCCTCCAACTTTGTCTGTGTTGCTGTTAAGATATACATGTATGCATATTTATCTTGTATGGATGTTTCTTCAGGTGAAACCTGGCTATCATTTGCCACATCTATTCTTATAATCTTTGTATTTTCTGTGTATTTTCAAAAACAATGGTTGTTACCTCTCATCAAGTATTCTCATGTCTCTTATACATCATCAGCTGTTTCCTCTGTGCTCCCAAATGGATCATGGAGCCACCCTACAACTAGTCCTCCCACAGGAAGCCTGCACCAAGCACTCATCTGCTCCTACACCATTGGTTTATGTGACAATATGTTTGATATGATCAGGTGACCAGCCTCATATTGTATGATATGTCTGAGGGTGCATCAGTCCTATTATTTATATTTGTCTTCAGTGACCCCCCATAAACTATACGGGGCTAACCTTTACAAAATATCTACAAATACTGATGGACATAATATTTTATAAATACTTTTATGACAAATTATAATATTTGTTTGGATTCACTTAAAGATATGCACATTAATGAACTGTAGCCTACAGATTGTGAGAAAAATTTGGTGTTGACAAACTTTCAAATTTTTGTTTAAAATCTGTCCAGGTATATAAACACAACAAATATGACATCAGAAAATAGCATTATTAGGGACTCTCTCTAAAAGTTCAACTTATCTGATATTCTATCTGTGGATATACATCAGTTGCTTGAGATCTGCTTGTGCAACAATTCAATAAAATTTAACAGGGGAACTAGTGAGGGATGTGATTTTAATGCCGCTGACAGAACACTTATGGTGGTTGTGGAGCTAAAACAGAGCAGAACTAAGACAAAAACACACTTGTAGAGACTGGGCCGTGACTTAATGGTTCTATATCAACTCCCTTACAAGGATAACAATGTAGATGACTAGTCATGCTGTGACATGAGTGGCTAATCAAAACAGCAACCACAACAACCATGAGGATGATGATGACGACGAGAAATGAAGCATACAAGTAAGACTGTCACATAATCAAATGAAGTAATGATAAAAAACAAAACCATTTCAAGGGAACAGCTACATGTCCTCAAATGTTACCCTGTTGGCCTTACGCCCCCTGGGAGGCTAGGGACAGAGAAAGATGGCAGCTGTTGGAATTGATTCATGCAAGTCTTACAAACTATTTACTGGAAGGTCTATCAGATCACTGTAATTGGCTGCTATAATATTTCTGATAAAAACTTTCAAGAATTTTAATCAGGGGCATCATTTCTTGTTTAAATGAGAACAAAATAAAAGTCACAGTTTCATCATCACTACTACATAGCTCCCTGTGGAGAACAGACCTTCAACAAATACTTGCCAAGCCTTCCTGTCCTATCGTTTACTGTTTGGTAAAAGCTCTTTTCCTTCTTCCTGTCCTATCGTGTACTGTTTGGTCAAAGCTGTTTCCCTTCTTCCTGTCCTATTGTTTACTGTTTGGTCAAAGCTGTTTCCCTTCTTCCTGTCCTATCGTTTACTGTTTGGTCAAAGCTGTTTCCCTTCTTCCTGTCCTATCGTGTACTGTTTGGTCAAAGCTGTTTCCCTTCTTCCTGTCCTATCGTGTACTGTTTGGTCAAAGCTGTTTCCCTTCTTCCTGTCCTATCGTGTACTGTTTGGTCAAAGCTGTTTCCCTTCTTCCTGTCCTATCGTGTACTGTTTGGTCAAAGCTGTTTCCCTTCTTCCTGTCCTATCGTGTACTGTTTGGTCAAAGCTGTTTCCCTTCTTCCAGACCTATCGTGTACTGTTTGGTCAAAGCTGTTTCCCTTCTTCCAGACCTATCGTGTACTGTTTGGTCAAAGCTGTTTCCCTTCTTCCAGACCTATCGTGTACTGTTTGGTCAAAGCTGTTTCCCTTCTTCCTGTCCTATCGTGTACTGTTTGGTCAAAGCTGTTTCCCTTCTTCCTGTCCTATCGTGTACTGTTTGGTCAAAGCTGTTTCCCTTCTTCCTGTCCTATCGTGTACTGTTTGGTCAAAGCTGTTTCCCTTCTTCCAGACCTATCGTGTACTGTTTGGTCAAAGCTGTTTCCCTTCTTCCTGTCCTATCGTTTACTGTTTGGTCAAAGCTGTTTCCCTTCTTCCTGTCCTATCAATGTACTGTTTGGTCCTTCTTTCCCTTCTTCCTGTCCTATCGTGTACTGTTGGTCAAAGCTGTTTCCCTTCTTCCTGTCCTATCGTTACTGTTTGGTCAAAGCTGTTTCCCTTTTCCTGTCTCTATTGTGTACAATGGTCAAAGCTGTTTCCCTTCTTCCTGTCCTATCGTGTACTGTTTGTCAAAAAGCTGTTTCCCTTCTTCCTGTCCTATCGTGTACTGTTTGGTCAAAGCTTTCCCTTCTTCCTGTCCTATCGTGTACTGTTTGGTCAAAGCTGTTTCCCTTCTTCCTGTCCTATCGTGTACTGTTTGGTCAAAGCTGTTTCCCTTCTTCCTGTCCTATCGTGTACTGTTTGGTCAAAGCTTTTTCCCTTCTTCCTGTCCTATCCTGTACTGTTTGGTCAAAGCTGTTTCCCTTCTTCCTGTCCTATCGTGTACTGTTTGGTCAAAGCTGTTTCCCTTCTTCCTGTCCTATCGTTTACTGTTTGGTAAAAGCTCTTTTCCTTCTTCCTGTCCTATCGTGTACTGTTTGGTCAAAGCTGTTTCCCTTCTTCCTGTCCTATCGTTTACTGTTTGGTCAAAGCTGTTTCCCTTCTTCCTGTCCTATCGTTTACTGTTTGGTCAAAGCTGTTTCCCTTCTTCTTGTCCTATCGTGTACTGTTTGGTCAAAGCTGTTTCCCTTCTTCCTGTCCTATCGTGTACTGTTTGGTCAAAGCTGTTTCCCTTCTTCCTGTCCTATCGTGTACTGTTTGGTCAAAGCTGTTTCCCTTCTTCCTGTCCTATCGTGTACTGTTTGGTCAAAGCTGTTTCCCTTCTTCCTGTCCTATCGTGTACTGTTTGGTCAAAGCTGTTTCCCTTCTTCCTGTCCTATCGTTTACTGTTTGGTCAAAGCTGTTTCCCTTCTTCCTGTCCTATCGTGTACTGTTTGGTCAAAGCTGTTTCCCTTCTTCCTGTCCTATCGTGTACTGTTTGGTCAAAGCTGTTTCCCTTCTTCCAGACCTATCGTGTACTGTTTGGTCAAAGCTGTTTCCCTTCTTCCAGACCTATCGTGTACTGTTTGGTCAAAGCTGTTTCCCTTCTTCCAGACCTATCGTGTACTGTTTGGTCAAAGCTGTTTCCCTTCTTCCAGACCTATCGTGTACTGTTTGGTCAAAGCTGTTTCCCTTCTTCCAGACCTATCGTGTACTGTTTGGTCAAAGCTGTTTCCCTTCTTCCAGACCTATCGTGTACTGTTTGGTCAAAGCGGTTTCCCTTCTTAAGATCTATCGTGTACTGTTTGGTCAAAGCTGTTTCCCTTCTTCCAGACCTATCGTGTACTGTTTGGTCAAAGCTGTTTCCCTTCTTCCAGACCTATCGTGTACTGTTTGGTCAAAGCTGTTTCCCTTTACCTATCGAGGCGTGTTTGGTCAAAGCCGACCTTCTTCCGACCTATCGTGTACTGTTTGGTCAAAGCTTTTTCCCTTCTTCCTGTCCTATCCTGTACTGTTTGGTCAAAGCTGTTTCCCTTCTTCCTGTCCTATCGTGTACTGTTTGGTCAAAGCTGTTTCCCTTCTTCCTGTCCTATCGTGTACTGTTTGGTCAAAGCTGTTTCCCTTCTTCCAGACCTATCGCGTACTGTTTGGTCAAAGCTGTTTCCCTTCTTCCTGTCCTATCGTGTACTGTTTGGTCAAAAGCTGTTTCCCTTCTTCCTGTCCTATCGTGTACTGTTTGGTCAAAGCTGTTTCCCTTCTTCCTGTCTATCGTGTACTGTTTGGTCAAAGCTGTTTCCCTTCTTCCTGTCCTATCAGGTGTACTGTTTGGTCAAAGCTGTTTCCCTTCTTCCAGACCTATGCGTGTACTGTTTGGTCAAGCTGTTTCCCTTCTTCCTGTCCTATCCTGTACTGTTTGGTCAAAGCTGTTTCCCTTCTTCCTGTCCTATCGTGTACTGTTTGGTCAAAGCTGTTTCCCTTCTTGGTCATATCGTGTACTGAAGTGGTCAAAGCTGTTTCCCTTCTTCCTGTCCTATCGTGTACTGTTTGGTCAAAGCTGTTTTCCTTCTTCCTGTCCTATCGTATACTGTTTGGTCAAAGCTGTTTCCCTTCTTCCTGTCCTATCGTGTACTGTTTGGTCAAAGCTGTTTCCCTTCTTCCTGTCCTATCGTGTACTGTTTGGTCAAAGCTGTTTCCCTTCTTCCTGTCCTATCGTGTACTGTTTGGTCAAAGCTGTTTCCCTTCTTCCTGTCCTATCGTGTACTGTTTGGTCAAAGCTTTTTCCCCTTCTTCCTGTCCTATCGTGTACTGTTTGGTCAAAGCTTTTTCCCTTCTTCCTGTCCTATCCTGTACTGTTTGGTCAAAGCTGTTTCCAAGTCTTCCAGATTTCCTATCGTGTAGGTTTGGTGACAAAGCTTTTCCCTTCTTCCATGAAGGGCCTATCGTGTACTGTTTGGTCAAAGCTGTTTCCCTTCTTCCTGTATTTTTTGATCTCCCTCTATTTCTCTTACCCTGGGGATTCTAGACCAAGGAATGTCTTGTAATGCTATCAACAGGTTGTCTCAGTGTGTGACTTATCCAATGCCGGAGTCTTCTCCCCAGTACACTTCACTGGTATCAGTCTGATTCTTTCCATCATGTCCACATTAGTGTTCCTACTGTACCATTTCAGTTTCTCTATTGTGCACAAGTATCAGCTAATGAAGGTCTGTATATTTTATAATAACAGTTTATCTGTTCTAGTATGTATCAGTTGCCATAAAGCCACCCCTGTACGGGTTTCATGTGACTGGCAACCTTAGTATGTATAACAGATTGCCATAGAAACCACCCCTGTAAGATCATGTGACTGCTTGGTGCAGGTTTCCTGTAAGGAGACCAGCTACAGTGGTGGTCCCATGCTCTGTAAGCAGCACAAAGGAACATGATGATGATGAAACATAGGACATGGCCAGGGCTGAATACTTTGTCATACAGGTAAAACATACAGTGACAAACTTGTGTCACAGAAGAAACATTTCTCACCTGCAGGCCAACAGGTATGGGTCTGGTGAGGGTTCCTTCTGGAAGCACTGCCTGCACCTGAGGCACCACATTGGAGCTGAGTACACCTCCCTCCATGCCAATCACAGTGCTCTCTTGTTTGACTCGTGTCACGCGAGACACCAGGGCAAAAAACATGGGCAGGTCACTGGTCAAGATACGCTTGATGCGTTTCTTGGATAGATCTTCTTCACTGTCAAGTTCTGTGTCAATAATACACACATAAAAAAGGTCACAAAATGAAGCTGGTTTGTGAATCTGAACACATACGTCATAATGTAGCTGAATAAGTCATGTCAACTACAATAAGAATAATTATAACGATTACGTAGAAACATATCTGTATTCTATGAAAGATTTCGTGTTGAAAATCACCAAATAAAATTGATGGGATAGCAAGAGCAGAAACTCCTATCTTTTTATCTACTGCTTAAGCAAGTATTTAATTTCATATCCCTAATCTCTCACTTCATGATAGAAATTATTGTTATAATTTATGTAAGTTTTAATACACAACAGTAAATCTGAACTAACAAAGGGGACATAATGTAAAGGTTAAAGGTAATGATTGCAGTAAAGCCAACTGGTCAAATGTGTTGATACATAAACACTGCTCTATGGTACTCCTGGTACATGATGAATTTATTTAAATACAAACTATAGTACAACATTTATGCCTAGTGCAAGAACCGGCACAGACAACATGTAACAAACATAACATGAAAATACACTAAGTGAAATCAAAGAACTAATTTGGTGACAAACACTTGCCAATATAAGTACTTATCTGAGCACTGTACTCTTCTCTTTTTGCCCTTCTCATTTGCTCTCTGAGTTTAGTGTGTTTGTCACAAGTACTAATAATTATACATGTCTTATACAATGTTTATCATGAAATTTGTTCTTTGCCTCACAGGTGTGAACTGCACTAATGTCCTTATTTGTAAACTGTAATCAAACCACTTAAGAAACCTATTTGGTACAACACTGTGGGAAAACAACAGCTTTCTATTGTGACCTGAAATTTCCAGAATATCTTACTTAAATATTTCTTTAGCAAAATTAATTTTGACTTCATAAAAAATATGTGACAACAATATCACAGACACAAAACTCAACTTATAAACGCCATCATAATTTTAAAATAGCACTCAAGTTCTGTTTTTTTTTAAATAAATATTAACAATAACAAACTTCTCACTGTACAGTGTTCAATGCGCACACACACACACACAAAAAAAAACTGCGCCAACATTTATGTGCAGAATAAGCCTAAACAAGACAGGAAGATATCAAATATAGCACCATACTTTGGGGGGGGGGGGAAGAAGGAATTCATGTTGCTTGTACGTGAATTCCAGGGTTAGAAACTAACCAAGACCATGTGGTTCATCTTGGAAACAATCAAACTCTGAATTCTCAAGTTGCCTGCCCAATGGCTAGAGACCGATTAGCTGCACCAGAGTGGCCTGACACCACAATTACCACTGTGATGCAACATGCTGAGAACCAAGCACTGCACACTAAGCTTGGAAGAAACACTTGAGCTCCCAGAACTGGATCCGGCTTTTACCCGATTTTTATCTGGTTAACTACATACACGAGAATCTCACAATAGACAGGTGAAGAAGTAGCTCTCTGCAGGACATGACAATTCCTTGGGACAGCCCTGAACCACAGCACAGTATTTTGGTCCTACATATTTGGACAGCCCTCCTGGATGGTGAGGAATACACAGTATGCTGCTCCTATCTCTTTTTCCCCTGGTAGCTTAAAACCAGATGTAAAGATTCTTTAAATGCATGCCAAGCCAGAACGGAATATCGGAATGAAGCTAGAACTAATGACCCCACCTCAAATAAGGTTGTAGAAGGGCAGACAAGCTATATGACAACCCTAGATCTACAATGTAGTGTCAAAGAAATCACCTTGACATTGACTGCAAAAGAAAGACAAGCTCAGCAGCCCTAGTTAAACAACAGCAGCTGCTAAACCATACTGCATAAAACTGTGACATCTGTCATATTGTGCAGGCCAATGAAACAGATAAATGTCACAAGATGAAAACCACAGAATGAAGTGAAGTTAACTTCAGTGTCTCAAGGCTCAGGCAACCATGTGCCTCCACAGGTCTAAATATTTGATGGTCCCCATTATTTCTGTTGTTGATCTATTTTCTTGCCAAGAGTCTTTGGTACACTTGCTGGAAGTACAGAACCAACTCTGAATAGTAAAATGTTCAATGAGAAGGACAAAACTGTACTTTGCTGGCATTAATCAACTAGATTACCACATTTGGTTCCTGGGGGAAAAAAGTGTGTGTGTGTGTGTGTGTGTGGGGACAGAAAATGATATACAATTTCAATGAAGGGGGCTATATGGAGGTACAAACAACACAGAAGAGTTGTCTCTCAGTAACAATATATGAAGCAGCATCAAACAGTTTTACTACAGACAGCCTGACTAACCAACTGTTGCTCATACATCAAAAGATGATTGCTGAACTGTGACTGCTGACAGTGTCAACACATAAAAAACAAATGACCTCTATATACATAAATGTTCATTGATCACCCTTCTGCTCCCCATGGAGCAAAAGCCTTCAACACATACAAGCCAAGTCTTCCTGTCATTTGACATCAGCTCAAGGTCTTTCCATGTATTCCTCATCCCTTCATTTCTGTCTCCAGTTCTCTTCTCCTTGTATTATTAGGTCTCCTTTCCCCTCTCTTACCTTGAGAATTCCGAAACATGGACTGCCTTGTAATGCTATCAACAGGTTTCCTGAACACGTGTCATATCCACAACTTTCTGCAATGATAATGCTGATTCAATGTAGACTAGATGATGATTCAATGTAGAAATCATGATTCAGTGTAGAAATGATAGTAAGTTTCAAAACTATAACCAGACATTCTCCGAATAACATGATGTGAAATCGCATTATTTCTGCATCACAAGATGTTACAAAAGTCCCTATGTTCACGATATGGAATAATATATTGCTGGGTGCCCTTTTATTCAGATCTAAACTTATTACAAGTAAAACCTGCAAATTTTATACATTTCCGTGCCATTTTCTATATGACTACGAATGTGTGGAAATAAACATACTGCAGTCTGGCATCTTCTTAAACAGCTCAAATTCCCATATTAAACTTACATCAATTATTATTTTAGTTCATTGTCAGCCATCTGTGGTATTTCAGCATGAAAAAAACAAACCCAGAAAAAAATAAAGAACTTATATTTATAACACAGTCCATCTAAAAATGGTTTCAGAACCCATTTCTCTACTGGTAAGTATTTCATTTCAGACTAGACTTAAGTAAATCTGCCTTGTTAGTTGGAGATTGCCTGTGTACATAAAACTAACTGAAAACATCAAAAGCCCATCTGGGGATGCTCACTCCATAAACTTGACACAGAGGCCTGACTTCCATCTACCCCACCTTCTGAGCTGCTACCCAAAGCTTCAGCTACAGCATCCTCTGTGGCCTGCATGGGGTGTTCATACCAACTCTCTCCGTTGTCGCTGCGCAAGATGACAACTTCACGTTCCTTGCCACGCAGAGAAGCCGATGGTATCAGGGTCCCTTCTGAGGACATGGCCAACCCAACTCCAGCGTCTGCCAGCTATGATGGTGTGCATGTCCTCCTGGTTACTCCGAATAAGTAGTTCTTGGTTGCTGATGGTGTTTGGCCAAAACATTCGGAGAATTTTCCTTAGGCAGATTGTGTGGAAGGAGGACAGTTTCGACATTTCCTTCTCTGTTACTCTCCAACATTCCGCACCATAGAGAAGCACAGAAAGTACGCAGCTCTCATACAGTCTTAATTATCACGCCAGTATACCCAGCTGTAAATGGGTACCTGACTTTGTTTTTGAGGTAGGTGTAGCAAAATCTGCAAGAATAATTGCTCATTTCAGTAAGATTTTAGTCATAAAATGATAATAAATAAACCCGTCCTATTGTGTCTGACGGTGCTCCTCTCACACGCCAGCATAGCGCTGAATTTTGTGCAGTGCTAAGCCTATAGAACGATCACACGGTAAAAAATCTAACACGCGTTTTAGTTTCGGTTTCGAAAACGTACTACTAATATTTAACATTTTGCCAGCTCTGCTGCAGCCTAGCCTTAAAATTAACGATTTTGCGGAAGTGTGCCGCAAAATAACTATCTGAATTAACGTAAAATTTTGACTTTAACGCTGGTAATCAGTAGTAATCCTTACATTTTGTGGTAGTGTTACACAAGCAAATACAAATTATTAACGCCAATTCTTAACCCGCCGCGCCAAACCCCGCTTCGCTTGACACATTCTGCCATGCATATATATATATACACGCTGGAGCAAAGCCAGCAGAGGCAAACACGCAGACAATTTTTTATTTCTCCTCGCGGTAGCAGTTCTGACGTAACTACAACAAGTAGTTATTTGAAAATACATGCTGGCGAGATGAAAGAGAGAGGGGAAGATGGCCGTCTTGTGCAAAAATTTTATTTGACGATTGTCAGTGGAAAAATTGAAAATCTAAACCAATATGAAACTGACCATAAAAATTATACGGTAGTATAGCTTAGAGTTCACTGAGCAAGAATGTGCTTTAAATACTATGATAGTCCCAGTATTAGCCAAGTTATTGAGAAAATACTAAATGTCTACGGACGCACGACCAGACAGACTGTTGTTCCTGCCTGTTTTTTTTTAACGTTAGTAGGGGACGCCAGCTTAGAAATAGCGGCATTGAGGTACATTCAAATTCGCTTGGGTAAAAAGAGTATAGGAGAAAAGGGGAGCAGTAGGAAAATGTAATCCAAAACGAAACATCTTTTTGTATTGGCATAACTAAAGCAGACTGGCCAATCGACTACCAGACGCAGAGTTTGTTTGGAATTAATTTTGGTTTTTCAAAAACTGCATTTGAATTCTGGTAGTCGCAAGCTTTCGATTGGCCAGTGCTACTAAATATTAGCAAAAAGCTTTCCCTATTCATTGCCATTTGAAAATATTTTTCATTCAAATACGCTGAGAACAGCTGTGTTAAATTTAAACTTAAATATAAAGAAATATTCACAGTCTGGGCAGTGCAGAGGAAACTGAGGCCACTTCTCTGCAAAGTCAGCGTCATTTGTTTATATTTCTTGAATTGTGAGGTTCTATTTCCTGTTGCCAGCCGGTAACAGGAAACCTGCTGAGTAAGAATAACGCCATAAGTCTCCGACCAGTCGTTTATGCTGTCAAAGATAACAGTAGGAGCTTTGGCGTGTGGTTAAATTGAGATTTTCTGCAACTACACATTGTAATATCTTTCAACAAGGAATCCCAGGTGATGTGTTAAACATCTGGGCATATCTGACACTTTCGTGTAATAAACACTAGTATTTCAAGTCATACTCAGGAAGTTTATGGGGTATGATGAAACTACAGCCCCTCATACACAGTGACTCTCCCTCTTAGATGAATAAAGTGTAAGCTGTGAACATTTAAATAGGAAAGACATATATGAACTTTAGAGTTATTGGACACATTGTCCACACATAATTTTAGTTGATCTTTTCTGTAAACTATCTTGTCCTCATTTTCAAAGACCTGTCCAAAAGATATGACTGGACAGGCAAAATAAATTGTACAGAAAAAAGATTCATTTTTAAAGAAAAACTTAACCACTGATTTTATTCACTTCCTCATAGAAAATTAAAGTGTTTTTGTGTTGTGTATCATCATTTCATTTCTACCCTAGACACTAGGTACACCATACACTAGAGCCAAAATAGTGACCGTGTGAGATCTAGGGAGGTAGCGTTAGGTCCCCTGCACATAATTCATCATCATCATTTATAGAGTCAGGGGCCTACATGTGCTTGACCTCACACGGTTAATACAGACACGGATTCTGTCTTTCAAATGGCCCATGTCTTTTTCTCCTTGCATTTTGTTCACTATTTTTAGGAGGGATTACAGGAAATCCTTCTCCATGTTTCTTCTCCTTCTATTATTTACGTTTTTTCAAGATGAGATCACGAGGGAGTTTGATCTCATCTGCTTTATGGTTCTTCTTTATGTGTTTAGAATGGGGGTGTAGGGAATTAGAAAGTATTATTCTAGATTAAGATTATAGAGGCTAGATCAGGATTTGCACCAGTGTCCTTTTTTTAAAGATATTGCGTGGCCATATACGCATTTTTCGGGAGTTAAATTATTTGCGGCCATTTTTGCTTCATTTCCGCAGTATAGGGCTAGGACCAATTCCCGGTTCTTTGTCTAGCAGAAACTGGTTGCATCAGAAAGATCTAAGGTTCTGATTGGCTGAGAGCTAACTGCAGTTGAAATGCAGAGCTCCGATTGGCTTTAGAACCACGCCGCGCATATGACGTCATGAAGTCGGCGCGTGGGGGTCTTGATTATAAAAAGGCCTATATTTCATAGCCTCTTTCTCTTTTAATGAAAAAATTGCCAAAGCCGGGTGCCAGAAGCATATTGTCGATTGCCTTCAGTTGGACATTCGAGATTTGGTAAGCATGAATTTTTGCGTGAGGACTTTATTTAATTTTTCTAGTCCTAGCCGATCATTTAAGTTTCTTGGGAAGTTTTAGTTTAATTTAATTCTTAACTCCAGAGCCATCAAATACGATCTTAGTGATAGACTTGAGAAACTTTATAGGTCCATTTAATTCCTTGTTGAAGGAATAGCGGCATGGTTTAAAAGTTGAGATATCACCGCTTTGTATTATTGCAAAGTCGGTCGGGAGAGAAACTCGCATCTGCGAATCATATGTATTTACAGAATAGTCGGGAGCGTGTGTAATGTGTATTTTTATTTGTGATTTTAGTGAGAGTATTGATGCTCGCTATTTATATAGTTACGCATATATCTGTGGACGGAAGTGATAGAGGTATTAATTGAAGCACGTGAGCGCGTGGTTACGGTATCTTTATTGATACGATGTTCAGAGGGACGAGGGGGAGAGAAGCACGTGGTCATAAAATTGTAACCACGTGTTGTAACTACTGAGATTTAATTGATAACCATTATGTATAACTTTTGACGGCATGTAGATGCTAGCGTAAACAGGGTTATAGGTTATTGATTGTGCTTTGTTATTCTGTGTATTCAGAAGATGGAGATGAAATTTATTTATGTTAAGGGAATAATATTTTATTTCAATTTTGAGGTGATTAATCATACTGACGGGAATTTTAGGAATTCCTAGAGAGGGCTAGTTTTAGTTGTGTTAAACATTACGGCATTAGTGTCAGCGTAAGAAGTAGGCCACAGTACGTCTGCCCAGACGGGCCAGTGAAAATATTGTTGTTGCTCGGAGTTAGTCAGGCAGAACAAGCGATCTGGGTTAGCCAATGTTTACTTTGTAGGCTCAGGTAGAGAGGGGAGTTACGTGGTGAAGAGTAAGGAAGTTAATTGTTATTTGAAATGTATTATTATGGTTTGTTTAGCTGTTGTTTTGTTTTGTCTAAAACAGCAGGTACCGGCTTTGTGGGAATGAGAGCGGAATTTTGAGACCACAAAATTTCTCCCACGGCAAAGTTGGGGCATTCGCAGAACCGCAAGGGTTTTACGTTAGTTGCCAGTAGTGGAAGGAGAGGAAGAAAATACGTTTTCCCAGCCAGGGGAAGACATTTTCCAGCGAATAGGATTTTTTTGTGGATAAATCCTGAGCTCTGACGCTCGTTACACACGCAGATTTGGCAGGCTGCCAGCGTGGTGGTAATTTTATGTTCGTTTTCTTCACGGCCATAATAAAGCCGACGGCCCAGTTATAGGTACTCGGGCAGGTAATTTCAGAGTGGTAGAAGTCAGCTACAGTTCCAGTCCAGAATCCAGTGGGGTTCTGTTAAACCTCAGTCATCAATTCCAGAGTTAGTGGAGAGAGAGAGGGTAAACATTCTCTCTACTGAAGTCAGCACAGATAGGCAGAACTGTTAGTTTTGGTGAATCATAGCAGAGGACAGCTGCTGAAGTTTAGAGGTGCAGTTAGTTGTGTTCAGGAGATTCCAGGATAGGCTGTGTAGAACCGAAGTCTGTGCAGAGATTGTGTAGTCACTTCGCAGTCGTTCCAGCTATCAGTGGACTTAGAGTTAGAGTTAGAATTTAGAACAGCTAGTTTGGAGTGTAGGCGACATCAAGTGCAGTGTAGTTCATTTCAGTTAACCTTACCTTCTTTCTCCATACAGGTTGCAATTGTGGGAGAAGGGTTGGGGTTGATGCATTTTTTTAACTGTGCTTGATTTTGTTTCAGGTGTGCATCCTCGCACTTCATGTATTTTGACATGTATATGAGTTTGTGTATAGGTGTATAATAAACTTGTATAAATTGTAGCTGGCATCAGTCATTTCCTTTAGTACAGTAGCTATATGTTGTCTGTACCTTGGTGTTTGTGAATCTTAATTGAACCTTATCCCCATAGGATAGTTAGAGGTGTTCGAGGCCATAGCAATTTAAACGTCCGAAGTGGCGAGGAAAGAATCAACCTCGGTTCTCAACCTCGGAGCCAATGGTCTCAACTTTCACATTTCGCACTATATTTCTATCTGAATCTATCATTTCAGTCTTTCTTCTTACTATTGTCTTGTCACTATATGTAGACAGTCTCTAGTCCTAAATCCATTTCGTGACATTGTACATGCTTAACTGTCTACCAAACTCTAGTAACAATTCAACCAAGTAATGGTACAGCAGTTGGGCAACTGCAGCTGAGGTTCAAAGATGTGTGCAAGAGAGACATAAATCCAGCAGCCTGGGAGGATGAAGCTGCTTATCGCACCAAGTGGCGATGCTCACTACAGCACCTCAGATTGGGCGAAGAGAAGCTCTCACAACAAGCAGAAGAGAAAAAAAAACGTTGAAAGGAACACCAGGGGACAAAAGCAGCTGAGGGCTGTCACCTCTGGGGCACATTACCATAGTCAGTGATGACTGAAGGGGCCATTGGTGTACTAAGGGGCTGCGAGGGGGAGCGGTTCGCTGCGGGTGACAGCCAGGACAGGGGTGCCATTGGACACTGCTAATATAGTACTTACAGTTAAAATGTTACTAGTGTGTTTCTTTACTGGGGGGGGGGGGGGGGGGGGGGGGGGTGCACAGGTAAGATCTGCCCTGAATGCCACATACTTGAGGGACGCCTCTGGAAGGGGCTATTATTATAATGGTGCAGCTAGCAATGTATGCTGTATGAGGGGCCTATATAATAGTATCTATCTGTAACTCTGACTCAGCAACAGCCCAACCAAGCCATGGACTAGCTAGCTATGTTTGTGTTTAACCATATCTCAGTAATAGTTCAAATGTATATCTGGCTGTGAATATCTTTAACAATCTATCCGTTACTCAGGGTACTGAGGGGCGTAGGGCCTACTTAAAGTATTTGACACCAGGGGCGGATCCCTTCCCTAGGCAGCCCCCATAAAACACTGAAAAATATATTATGTTCACAAGTAGATTTTTTAAACAGTATAGTACCACTATAGCAGTGTGCGATGACATCCTCATCCTGGTTGTCACCCGGGGCGGACTTCCCCATGTCCCCCCCCCCCTTTCCGTACGCCATTGGCTTACTCAGTAACGATTTAAGGAAGTAACTGTACAGCTAGCTGTGTGTGTTAAACTGGTTACTCATAAATCAATAATAGTTAAACCAAGTAGGCTAACTCTCCATCTGGCTATGTAAATGTTTAATACCCGTAACAGGCTGAAATAAACAGTGGGCCGTCTGTTTGATAAGGCCTTTAAAAACAAATTCAGAGACGCATTAAAATGGGGTAAGGGTTAGGTTCAGATGTCAAATTCTTAACCCTAAACTCTAAAGCCGCCGTAGCGCAGTGGTTCGATCCCCAGTTGAGGTGGGATTTTTTTTACACCGCTAACTCTGGGAAGGTTAAAGGCGGTCGGCGTGATGCTGACCACAACACCCCTAGTGCGCCGTATGGTCAAGAAAATATGGGCCTAACACCATATTCCCAATGGGCATGCAACGGGATCCTTTACCCTAAACCCTAACCTTAATCCTAACCACAACGACGTTGGCGACTTACTAGGATGACATCGAGGAACACGGCCCACTGTCTTCATTTCACCCCCGTAACTCAACTATCAACAAATTTTCACCCAAGTAACAGGATATGTAGCCTAAAAGTTTAACAACCTACCGTTACTGTATAAAACACCGATGATCGGAATCGAATCTATACAACTTAGCATTATTATTTAAACGTGTAAATAAAGATTTAACACTATTCTCTCCACCCCACAAGTTCCACTGTAACAGCCTACCTTTTCCTTAGTGAGTAGGGGTAAGAACGAAGAATACGGAAATGAGTCATGGAACTTACTGTGTTTTTGTATCCATACTGCAGGTATTAACCATTGTTACGTTGTTCAGAAATCCTCAGAAAGAGTTAACGCACCAAGATAATGAAGTCGACAAATTATCTCACATTTATTGTATCCAAATGAAGAAATACTGTCCTGTTTTAGTTAATTTCCGCAGCGCGTCTCTAGCAATTTGTCAACCAAAGACCACAGTCCAATATAATCTACAAGTGATAATGGTTAGCTGACCTGATGGCAACCATGTAGCGACCGGCCCATAACTGGGTCAGTCACGCTCTAACGCTGTCTACCGCATCCAACACCAATGACCAGTCATTGTCCAAGTATGTACGCCTTTTCACGCTCCAGTTGGCCTACCTACAGCTCACGAAAACCTCTGTTTGGGGCAGTAGTAACTTCTCGGTAACGCTACGTCAACACTGTATGCTACGTAATAATACCAGCTCACAAACTCAACAAAATGGTTGACATTATACATGCAAGGAAGCTAAGGTGTTTTTTTGTGTGTTTTTTGTGTGTGTTTTGTATGCGTTTTGTTTGTTTTTACATGCATGCAAATTTGATAGTTTTGATTTTCCCTATTTACAATGACTGATGATGATGATGATGATGATGGTGATGCCACTTTCTTGTGTTGACAATTATTCATATTATTTGGAATTGAAAACGAAATATATCCTAATTATAACACGTCACAGGTTTAATGGGATTTTTCTCATAATCACATTTAAAAAAAACAAAAAAACATGAAATAAAGAATCCAACTTGTACAATAAGACAAGCGAAAAAACAAAAGTAATGAGAGTGCACTGTAACAGGAATCGTAATACTAGCCACTTTCTTCTATCATTGAATGAGGAGAAGGATGGAATATATCGTGATAACGGGAAAGATCGAAGACAAAAGAGACAGAGGTTGACAACGACAGAAGATTCTGGACAGTCCGACATCATGGCGTGGAAAGAAGTCAACAACAGAATTGATTAGCAGTACTGAAGACAGGAAGTTGTGGAGAGACATGATCCCCCCCCCCCCCCCCCCCCCCCCCCCCCCCCCCCCCAAAGAACTCTGTGCCTGAACTCTAGTGCAACCTTGATAATCACCAAGCACTGAAAAGTACTGCTGTGTCTATAAGCTAGCAAAATAAAGCTCTGAAAAGCACTGCTGTGTCTATAAGCTAGCAAGATAAAGCCCTGAAAAGCACTGCTGTGTCTATAAGCTAGCAAGATAAAGCCATGAAAAGCACTGCTGTGTCTATAAGCTAGCAAGATAAAGCCATGAAAAGCACTGCTGTGTCTATAAGCTAGCAAGATAAAGCCATGAAAAGCACTGCTGTGTCTATAAGCTAGCAAGATAAAGCCCTGAAAAGCACTGCTGTGTCCATAAGCTAGCAAGATAAAGCCCTGAAAATCACTGCTGTGTCTATAAGCTAGCAAGATAAAGCCATGAAAAGCACTGCTGTGTCTATAAGCTAGCAAGATAAAGCCCTGAAAAGTACTGCTACAGGCCTGTATCTTTTTATCCGAAATCCTCGTGGACAGCTTTGTTCTAGAAACCGGAGTTTTTCGGTTTTCAGATGTCGCCCAAATCGCGTTAAAAAAGTAGTACAAAGTCACCTTAAACTGACTGAAAATAGTCCCAAGTCTCCCAAAATTTTGAGCACAAAGTAGTCCAAAGAAACTTTTGATATTCGGAATATTTTGGTTTTCGGATAAAAGGTTATAGACCTGTAGGGTTTATTAGCAAGGAGGATGAAGCATTAAAGACCTACTAGTGTTTATTAGCAAAGAAGATGAAGCCCTACTAGTGTCTATTAGCAAGGAGAATGAAACCCTGAAAGACCTACTAGTGTTTATTAGCTAGGACGATGAAGCCATAAAAGACCTACTAGTGTCTATTAGCTAGGAGGATGAAGCCCTAAAGACCTACTTGTGTTTATTAGCAAGGAGGATGAAGCCCTAAAAGACCTACTAGTGTCTATTAGCTAGGAGGATGAAGCCATAAAAGGGCTATTAGTGTCTATTAGCTAGCAAGATGAAGCCCTGAAAAGGTCACTAGTGTCCTTTTGCTAGAAAGGTGAAGCCCTAGAATGAACTACTAGTGTCTATTGGCTAGCCAGATGAAGCCTTAAAAAGGTTACTAGAGTTTGTAAGCAAACAGGACGAAACTCGAAACGGACAAATATAGCCTTTTAGCTAGCACTGAAAAAACAAAGTACTGTATATTCGTTTGCAAGATGAAGCGTTGAATATATACATGCATATAATTATCCTTCAGTGCCATCCGCTCAAGTTATTTTCTCATTCCTTTTAATTCTGCTTCAAGTTCTCTTCTCTGTATGTTTTTCTGTACCGCTCTAAGTCTCTGACCCCGACTATTCCAGAGTAAGGACCACCGTGTAATGCTGTCAACAGGTTTCCTCAGTGTGTGTTCGATCCATCGCCAGCGTCTTCTTCTCATCTGTTTTTCCACTGACACTTGTCTGGTTCTTACCATCAGTTCCACATGAGTCATCTTGTCATACCACTTCAACCCTTCTGTTCTAACTAAGCACCCATTTATGAAAGATGTGTGTAAATAAAACCCGGAGTGTTATCCTACATCAACAACTTATCAAGTTATTCACATGTTAGAACTACTACTGTCTTGTCATCTTCATAACTAGCCACTGTGAATACACGTTAAGAAGGTCTTAAATCTTAACAACTAAATCTAATGCAGATACTACCACGTCAACCCTAATTCCACATGAACACTCTCAATCACATTCAACCAAAAACAAAAGAAAGCCGTTATCGCTAAATCCAGCAAGTGACAGCTTAATTCTACGACAGGGCATAAACTGTAGTGAGGTCATTAAACTCCGGGCATGTGGTGTATGAGTGCCTTCTTGTCCTGTATCTTCTCAACGTTTGCAAGTTTTACCATTAATTTAACCCTTAAAAGCCAAAACGTTTTAGTGGAGAGTTTCAGACCCAGTATATTCTGCTAACTTAATAGTGCGCAAAGAAACTCGGACATTAATATTAACTATACTGTTAGCGCTCCGTGCAGTTCCCGAGGGGAGGGATCTCTGAGCAGACAATGAAAGAAATATGATTACGCTTCCAACATGCGATTAATAAGATGCGATTAATAAGATGCGATTAATAAGAAGCTGTTCATAGGGCTGGCTGGCAACGTCAACGATAAATAGTTTCTCTTAACCAACGAAACTAGAGCACAAGAATGCTGTGGCGCAGGCTTCCTGGAAACCATATACAGGCGGCTCCATGATCAATAATGAGCTTTCTGGGAAGTGAATGAATACTGTTAGTATTGGACTAAAAAAAAAAAAAAAAAGTAAACCCCTGAACCCAATAGAAGGGAGAAGAATCCTCGATGGTCTCAAATGTAAAAATCAGATATCGCGGAACCACAAGACCTGACTTCTGAATGATTCGGTCAACGAATTCATGAAAACGTAGACCCGCCAATTAATTCACGTATTCTTCACGCTGGTTCATTAACTTCGTTTTCTGGTTGTGTCTAGATCCCACGGACAAGAAAGAGGACAGACAAGTTGGAGGTGGAGTTTGAATTTCGATGACGGTTAAACAATATAACAACATGAGCCAATAACACTAGAGACAGGACACAACAAAATACCCAGATACTCAGACGGAAGCCAAAGAAACCCAGATCTAGTAAAAAAAAATATCCCAGCTGTGGCAACATTGGTCATCATAAACCCTATGCAGGACTGGAAGACGTAAAACATCAGTAGAGGAATGAGGTCCAATCCACTTGCAAATCTTAAGCGAAGCTCTCTTGTATTCAACTTCCTTGTATCTCGTCATTTAAAAAGCATTCTGTCTTTATTTATACATTAGTCCCATAACAGATGTTGCTGTAGGGGAGTGAAGTGTTAGAGACTTCACTATACTAGTCCAACGTCGACAGGTGTGGTGGCCAGTTCCCGTCCTCGCTGCCTGTTCCGTCCCTTGAGTTTCACCACATAAAAAAGCAACTCTGACTTTAGTTTTCTTGAATCTCGTCATACAAACAAGCAATCTGACTTTAGTTTTCTTGAATCTCGTCATACAAACAAGCGATCTGCCGACACTGCAATAGATGAATCACCAAGACTAAGATTGCTGGAATTTGGCATCAAATATAAGACTAGATAGGATGGACGTATGAGAGGATGTACGTGGCATGTATACAACCAGCTCGCTTAAGTAACTATCAGCATTTATACCTTTCGACATTTACTGAAGGAGACTATAATTGACTAGACACAATATTAAGGTCTTTGTCTTGTGTAATCTGACCTATACTGTATAATAGGGGCACGACAGAAGTGATTGCGTCATTAATTAGGCTGGATCGGTGTTCTTCATGTATCATGCCTAGTGACGTAGGAGATCATGTTGACCTCCTTCCATGCCACGATGTCAAACTATCCAGTATTTGCTCTCTTTGTCTTCCCTTATCTCTTTGTCCTTCAATCTTACCTGTTGTTACGATATATTCCAGCTTTCCTCTTCTCATAACATGCCCATAAAAGTGGACTGCTTCTTCCTAACTTGTGAAATAAGTTTCCTTTGGGCATTGACCTCTTTCATGACATTCTCAATACTCTTTTTGGCTGTCCATGGTATTTTTAACATTCTTCTGTAAAACCACATCTCTGTGGCTTCTAGTGTCTTCCCTACTTGTTTACTAACTGTCCATGACTCACTCCCATACGTCAGGATTAGTTGTATGTAACACTGAATAACTCTTATTTCTTACATCCATTAACGAAAAATTGTTACATCAAATATTCAAATATATGGAGATCAAGAGAAATCGGATCCGGCACGAAAATAAGAATCTTCAACTCAAATGTGAATTCAGTCATATTGTATGGCTCTGAGACACGGAGAACAACAAAGACAACAACCAAAAAGCTACAGACTTTCATAAATGGGTGCTTGCGTAGAATAGAGGGATTAAAATGGTATGACAAGGTTACCAACGTGGAACTGATGACAAGAACTAGACAAGTACCAGTGGAACAAGAGATGAGAAGAAGACGATGGAGATGGATAGGACACACACTGAGGAAACCTCTTGATAGCATTACAAGGCAGTCCTTGTTCTGGAACCCCCAGGGCAAGAGAAGCAGAGGTAGACCAAGAAGCACATGGAGAAGAGAGCTGGAAACAGAGGTGAAAATGATAAGGAGAACGTGGAAAGAACTTGAGATGATGGCACGTGACAGGAGGACTTGGCATGTGTTTGTTGAAGGCCTATGCTCCTTTGGGAGTGGAGGGTTATGAATGAATGAAATATTCTTTATTTGATAGAATTCTGTTTTTGTCTGAACTATTCTGCTCTTCACTTCTGAGATGCATCTTTCATCTGTTGTTATTAATGTGCCCTGGTATTTGAATCTATTGACCTGTTTTAAAACTGTTCCATTTACTTTGATAGTACGTTCTGGGGAAGTCATTTTCTTTGAGACGCCCATTACTTCTGTCTTTTTGCTATGAATGCTGCGGCCTTTATTTTCACGTTCTGTCACTACTGTAGCAATCATTTCCTGCAGCTCCTTTTCACTTTTTGCTATTACGAGTGTATCCGATGTTACGCGTTGAAAGTCGCGCTAATGACCCCTGCCCAAGGACTATTTTTGTGGTGCCTAGTTGGCAGAAAAGATAGTGCGATTCGCTTCCGTAACTAGGCGGTGTTGCCGTTCGGAATTTACTGGGTTCGATTCTCCGGTAAGTCTCTCACTTCTGTTGTTTTTCTGTTGCCTAGGTTTCTATTTCTTTATTTCTCACGAGAGCCTGAAACACACCTTTATGTGTGTATTAGTGAGCACCCGTGCGTTTTCCTGGAGTGCAATTATGTCGATTCTGATCAACAGTAAGAGAACATTGGGACATACTGAATGAACGAAAGCAACCTGAGAAACAAGCAAGGTCTGTATGGGACATGATTTTTATAAGACGATGCCTATGAAGAAAATAGAACAGAAATTGACAGAAATGTTAAGTGGACAGAGTATATCATGGACGCACATAACACGGGGAATTTTGGTTGCCAGCGTTGAAGAACATTACATTGTACTCAGGCTATCGATTGAAATGACGATTAGTGGGCGGTCTCTTCGATACGGCCTTAAAAAACAGGAATTCAAAGACGCAGTAAAAATGGGTATGGGTTAGGAGTCATAAATGTTAACCTTGATTATAACTCTAACAACGCGGGCGACTTATGTGGATGACATCGAAGAACACGTGCTGTTGTGTTTCACTTCAACCTAGATTATCTTTAACTTGAGTAACTCTTGAAAATATGAATTTTTATACCGATCTACTTCTGTTGATCTCGTAACTATAACAAAAATATCAACACTCACATCTGCCTACCTTTGTTTATCTTGTGACAATAACAGCATTATGAATATTCAAATCAGCACATCGTTGTCTAACTTCTTAATATAAGGACATCGTGAATATCCGCACCAAATACAGTTCCCTGACTTGTTAAAATAACAGAGGTCACACGGGATAAACCCAACAGTGAATAACTGCACACAAGACAAATCCAGGTCACTGCCAAGTTATCCCAGACAGAAAGTGGGACAGTATATGGCGGGGCAAGCAGGAACAAAAAAATATCTTTCGTAAGCTATCAAACGATAGGCTCGACTGGGTGGTCACTGCACAGTCAATTAATGTTACTACAACAAATAAATAATTGTCACAAGAACGGTTACTACACCGACCGGTTGATATGAAGAACAGTGGGACGTGTGTTCGACACGGGCTTAACAATAATTAAGAAACACAGTATAAGGGGCCAGAATGAGGAATCCACAATCGAACCCTAAACCCTTTGCTAGCCTAACGACGAGGATAACTTACTTGAATCCTATCAAACACACGCCCATTGTTTTCCCATGTCAACTCAACCAACAACTGCCACTTTGTGATGGAAAAAAGTATAATTAAATAACAATTTTAAAACGAGATGTCCCAGTGACTGATTGATATTCGACAGTTATGTTCCTAGACGTACCAGACCACAAGGTCTTTTATATTTGGGCATGCGCCTTAATATAACCAACGAACCTTTATATAGGTTGAGCAGGGCACGCCTAGCCAAAAAGATAGTTTTAAAAATAAAGTAACTTCAATGTCGCAGGATAAACGCTCTAACCTTTCTACCACTCCACGCTCACTAGTTTAAAGGTAGTCCCGTAGACTGCCGTAGAGGAGCGAAGTTTTGAGACTTAACTAAACTAGGTCTCGGCTTGTTTTTTAATGAAATGAGGTGACTAGTTCCGTTCCTCGGTGCTTATGCCTTCCCTAACTAAACAGTAGAGAAAAGTACCTATTTACAGCTGGGTAGACAGAAGCGTGACGGTACCTGGTGTCGAACCCGTTATTGTTGTCTCGAGAAGCGCGGTCTCTAACCGCTCTCTTCAGATAAGTCCATTTTCTTATAAAGTCATGTGGGTACGCCATGTGATCTCAACATTATCTCTTTTTTTTTTTTGCTCATGGTCCCCTTTTAAGCCTCATTTATCTGTGCCCCCCCCCCCCCCCCCGTATAGTCGCTGTTAACTGGAAAAAGGTACCTTACCATCTTATTGTGGCCCCTGGACATATGGCTTTCCCCCCTCCCGTGGGTCATACAGGCCACGCTGAGAACCACTGGGCTAGGCGTATACATCAAGAATGTCCTGCCTAGTTCTCAGGTGTTTCTAATAAGATAACGAAGGAATAGGCCTAAAGCTCCCTCAGGCATGTCGTACAAGGCGACTAATACGCATGGAACTTGCAACCTCATCATGTAAAACACATTGCTACAGAAACAATCACAGCACGAGCAAGTGAATGATGTGTACAGTGGGGTAGCTGTAGAGGTGACTCCATGCTCCATATGGAGCAACAAGAAAGACGATGATGGTGCATGAAGAATGATCTTCTTCTTCTTCTTCGTTCGCCCTGAAAAGGACGGTGGTTGCGTTGTGTCTGTTTACGCCTAAGCTGTGATATCTGCACCTTTCGGTCGACACATCCGACTTCAGCACGGCATTTTTTTAGGGACCTTCTAACAGTGATCTAATATCACATTTGTTGTCTTGCCCTAAACAAGAGACATTCAGCAGGGCAGACAGACGTTAGTAGCCGCCCTTTTGTAGTACAGTCATTGAAAAGTCGCGCCTCATTTAAAAATTGTAAGTCATGACTTGTATCTACTGAATATACATGAAACAAACTTCAAACCTAGCAGCATTAACTGACATTTGATTTATAGGTTTCATTTTTAATATCCAGAAAGAAAATAAAATAAAATGGCCAATAAAAACTGACGTTACAAGAGACAGTAAGAATTGTTGCCCGCTATGACGTCATAACTGTGGAAGCTGAGATGCAAAGAATGAACCACAGTTGGGGCACTGTACGAAGGATGGCCGCCGACCGAGCAAAGTGGAATCAATTTGTTGCTGCCCTACAAGACGCCACCAGTCGTGATGGCCGCTGACTGCTTTGACGGTTGGTGGTTATGGATCAAAGAAGAAGATGACGTCATAAGTTGTTGAACAGGCGGGATGTCACTTGGGTTGTTATGTTAATGTGACTAGAAAATTATGTAATAAAATGACATTTACTTCTCTTTATCTTGACGATTGTTTCATAAAATTAATCATGACTTTTCTAATAGCTTGGATACCTACACATGTTGGAAAAGAAGGAAATGAAAAGGCGGATAAAGAAGCTAAGAAAAGTAGATATATAAACCAAATAAATGTGGGGATGAGTAAAACAAAGATCAAACGCTTAATTAAAATAATAATAACTGAGGAATGGACAGTAGAGTGGGATGGAAGCCTGAAGGGCAGACATGCATATAAATTGTTCAAGACTCCAACAAGAACGTGTCAGGTATCTAGAGACCTAAAAATTCCTAGCAATAAGAAACTTCTTAGACTGCAAATAGGAATGGGCTATTTTAGAATAGAAGAACCTTACTGTGCAGAGTGTCTAAAAATAATAATACAGAGGGCATTTCCTACTAAAATATAGGACGTATGAACAAAAGAGAAAACCAATTTTAGATTATTTACAGCCATACAATTTACCCATAAATGTGGAACAGGTATTGAGAATAGACAGACCTAGAGAATTGCACAATGTAGTAAAACAATATATACTGAAGCACATTAAAAACGCACCACCTGTATAATCCAGGAACGGAGTGTGAAATGTAAATTTAAGTGTGTACAAGTTTACATATTTGGAATCTTTATTCATTTTCCTATGAATCCATGCTGGTCATTAATTTGTACATTTGATTGTTATGAAATTCACTGCATTCTGTGCAGGCAAGGGAGAAAACCAAAAATACAAAAAAATGCACGTGCGTTATCCTGCTGGAGAAGCTGCAAGTCTGGATAAATAGTGAACGCAGGAGCAACCAGTGCATCCAGAACCTCATCTCGATATGCCACAGCATTAACATTTCCACGGACGACGTTAAGAGGCAAGCGATGGTGAAAACTGAATCCTCCCCAAATGTGAATACTGCCACCTTGAAATCGGTTGACACAGCAATCTGCAAAGCGCTCTTCACACCGTCGCTAAATCCGCATACGTCCATCTGCAAAGGATATGTTGAATCTGTTCTCGTCTGTGAATAGGACAGCATTCAACTGCAGTCTAGTCCATCTGATATGTTGCTCTGCCCATTGCAGGCGCTGCTAACGATGTCTGTGAGTCAAGTTTGGCCCAACATAAGGTCGTCTTGCAGTAAGGCCTGTATCTCTGAGTCGTCGTATGACTGTCATTCGAGAGACTTGCCCATGTCTATCCACTATTGCTCTTGCTGTTTGACTTGCCGGGAGAGTCAATTCCTTAGGTGACTCAGCACAATATGACGATCTTGCGCAGGGGTAGTAACTCGTGGTTGGCCACTCCGAAGTCTATCCCGGGCACTGCCAGTGGTCCCGTAACGTTCATTGAGACGTACAATAGTGCTGTGGTGGCAATTCATCCTTCTGGCAATGGCCCGCGAGCTCATTTCGGTCTCGACATACCAATGGCTCGTTGGCGGTCGTTTTCAGATAGTCGTGGCATTTCAAGCACATGTACTGGGTGTTTTGTCTCAACGGCCTTTTTATACCGAGTATACTGCCACAACGCGTACACATTTTCAGGGTCATAGCTGTTGAGAATCGTGTTGCACGTGTAACTTTCATCGTTTTCATGTAGTCTGTACACACACCCATGGGTTGAATCTTGCACTTTCCATTCCAGCAGCCATTCGCTCTCTACCGCATGCCAAACACGGGGAAAATCCATTCCCACACTTTTTTTTTTGCCAGCTTCTCGGCATCAGTATATATAATAGTGGTGCGTTTTTAATGTGCTTCAGTATATAACAAGAACTAAAATTAATGTACAAGGATCAATGATGGCGTGAAGATAAGGGGAAGTGTGATGGGGTACTCGTGTAGATGATGGCAGATTGGGTGTCATCCCGGACAACCTGGGCTTTCTCATCCCTTTTCACCTTGCTAACAACATGGCAGTTAAGAGATACTTTTTTTTCTTTTTTCTCTCTTTATTTTTTTGTGTTTGGAAATGGGACGACACACACACAATTTGACAGTTCTGATTTACTGTATTTGGACTGAGTGCAAAAGAAGAGGGGGGAGAACCATATTTAGATATCGGAAATCCGATTTTCTTATCTTGAATTTACTACATTATAGATCCTAATTATAACTCATCAAGGGTTGAACGGGATACTTTGTCTTAAAAAAAATATATGACTTTTCAATCACCCTGTGTATTCAATGTTATCACTGCCATTGTTTGTCGACGTGCTGAAATCAAATCCAGAGTTATTCTATAGCGACACCTTATCGAGTTATTCACGTTTTGACAGCGTTCCTATTTTCTGCAATACGTTTATTTAGAGCTAGCTGCCCGTATGTTTCACTCCCTCGGTAAACACTTGATCCATGACCCGTGCTCCGCCGACAGACAAAAGGCTAGTAAAGTAGTAACATTTTTTCCGGAAGTGTCCAAGTCTAGACAAGAGACACACAGCCAGTTTTGTGTGCGCTATTCTCAGCTGTCACTTGGGCTTGTAATCCCAACGTGTCAAGGTCAACGCTTGAAACAACCTGTCAGCTTTAGCAAACCGGCGGGAAACCCTTGCTATGTGCAGATAACTAACGGTTGCATGTTTTATTATTATTTGTTTAATGTCTCCGGTAGGATTCTTCAATAATCGTACTCTTTCTAATTAAAACTACATGATTGAATAAGCTTATATACAAGTACAATAGGCGGAATGACAAGACAAGAAATCAATTTAAATAAATGTGCATATATATCTAGCTAGGGATTTCCGAACAACCTGTCACATAATTTTGATTTATTTGTAGTACTCTCTCTCTCTCTCTCTAATAGGAAATATAGCACACATAATGATATACGTTAGGTCGCGAAATCCGCGCAGGTTTGGCTACATTTTTCATCCTTAAAAATGTAAGGGTGATTGCTCGAACCCAAGCCCCCCCCCCCCCCCCCCCCCAATTCCGGGCGACTTGAATAGTTTGCCCCCCCCCCCCCCCCGCACACCAAAGCTGCGGGTGTCTTATCTATTGTTAACGAATCTGTGCTCAAATTGACTCCTAGTTCCAATAATCGTTTTGACAAACTGGCTCTTCCAAAAAATTCTCAATGAATGTCGTCAACGTGAAGATATGAGACAGCTACCGTGATAATCAACATTATGGGATGATATTTTTCAAATAGAACATCGACGCCTATTGATGACCAAAGAAACTATCAGATCAATAAATGTTTAAGGCAGCCATTAACATATTAGCTCGGGGGGACACCAAATTAATACAAACACATACACACTTCATTAATTACCTTTAGCTCCTTACAGGGCATAGGCCATCAAGTAATTCAAGCCAAGCCTTCTCCTTTGTGTCATCCGTTCAAGTTCTTTTAATAGCTTGTTCACTCCTTCCATGGCTGTCTCCAGTTTCCTTCTCCGTGTCTATTTAGGTAGACCACAATGTCTTATATATGAATGCCCGTATTTAATTCCGTGATGGCAGGAACGTGCCACAGTGACATTAAACGGGACGTTAAAAAATTCTCAAATTGTAAATGTTGTATCGGAGATTCCAAATTCAAGCCACCGACTTACTCATCCACAGACAAGTACATTTTTAGTGCCTTTGGAATGTGATATAAGAGATTCAAGCCACCGACTTACTCACCCACAAACAAGTACATTGTTAGTGCCTGTGGTATGTGATATAAGAGATTCAAGCCACCGACTTACTCACCCACAGACAAGTACATTGTTAGTGCCTGTGGTATGTGATATAAGAGATTCAAGCCACCGACTTACTCACCCACAGACAAGTACATTGTTAGTGCCTTTGGAATGTGATATAAGAGATTCAAGCCACTGACTTACTCACCCACAGACAAGTACATTGTTAGTGCCTGTGGTATGTGATATAAGAGATTCAAGCCACCGACTTACTCACCCACAGACAAGTACATTGTTAGTGTCTGTGGTATGTGATATAAGAGATTCAAGCCACCGACTTACACACCCACAGACAAGTACATTGTTAGTGTCTGTGGAATGTGATATAAGAGATTCAAGCCACCGACTTACTCACCCCCAGACAAGTACATTGTTAGTGCCTGTGGTATGTGATATAAGAGACTTATCATCATTTTTGCTCCCTGTGGAGAACTGAGCCACCATTGCAGCAGATGCCCTTGCAGAAAGCCTGCACAAAGCATTCACGTGGTCTTAAAGTGGTGATTTATGTAGCAATTTGTTTGACTTGAGATTACCAGCCACATTCACCTCACATTAGTCACATGATACACAAACAACAGGCATGAAATTAGAAACATAAATGTTAAAATTGACTTCACTGATAAAAACACTGAGAGTAATACACATAATACAAGATACATAATCTGACCTAGGAAATTACTCATCCAGACAGACGACTTAATAAACCAGCAGGTAACAAAGTGTTACCTTTGGTATGTGATACTACTGACAGCTACGTGCGTGACAAACTGTTAGAAGGACTACATCTGCATCACAGCGGATATGCCATAACAGTCACGAAACCAGTATTAGAAAATTAAAAATGTTATTCACAGACAATGATATACATATTGCCACCTTACCGCCCCCATTGTAACCTGCAACGTTCTCATTTATTATCTGCCGGTAGGCGGCAGTGTCCGGGCTGGGAAATATTGGTATAGTGTCTAAAGTAGCTTTCATTAACCTTTTTATCCCTAGCTCTGAAATAATGTTCAGGTCTCAGGGAGCCCCTGCATAAAAATGATTATATCTACAGCTGATGGTACATAAAGCGTGATCAGTAAATTGTCAATATAATAATCCAATATAAAATGTCAATTGTCTGTTGTGTAGAGGGATCTAACTTTCTGTGGTTCTCTTTATTTTGACCAACTTATTAACCTACTCTCTCTCTTTTTTTTTTTTTTTGGTTCTCCCTCCCCACAAAGGATATCAGCTGTCATGCAAGTCAGAAGTGTAGGCAGAAGAAACTTCAGTTGTTCCCCTTTTTTTAATGTTTCCTAATTGATTTTTATTTTTCCTTATCAAAAGCCTTAAAACAAATTTCTACTCTACAAGATGCTAATGAAATATGGTATGGGATCGAAGACGCAGCAAGAGAGATGAATGCAGTCAGCGACTCATAGCTTGACTGCTTGCGTCAGGGTCAGCGAACCAGAGCTGATCATGACCCTACTCCACCTCCAAGTGGTGGTCCTGGAAACAGGCTGCATTACTACAGTCTGGCTGAGAGAATGGGGATCGAAGTGGGAAGGTAAACCCGGGCCTAAAAAATGCCGTGCTGAAGTCGAATGTATCGGCCCAAAAGGCGCAAATATCGCAGCTTCGCTGTAAACAGACACAACGCAGCCAACGTCCTTTTCAGAACGAACGAAGAAGAAATATGGTATGTACAAGAGTGAACATGGTCCTAATGTGTACTACCATACGGGGCTGTTAGGTCACTGCCCACCAATGCGAGCGCTAACATCTCCCGGTGCGGAAAGTCAAATAACCGAGGTTTTTTTTTTTTTAATCACGATCTGTAGCGGAACCCCTAGCTACCTCTCGCGGAACTCCAGGGATCCACGGAACTCCGGCTGAGAAACCCTGGTCTAAAGAGACGTGAATTCCGCCAAAGCTACGGAACATCCACAATGCAACAATATAAGCGGATATATGATTACTACGAGGGGCGTTCAGAAAGTAATGCACCACATCGTTTTTCTCAGGAGCTGTTTGATCAAAAAGCATGAAATTTATACACAATATACATGGATATGTCATGTAAACATCGGTATTATTCAACATAATCCCCATCAACTTGTACGGCTTTATGCCAGCGCGAAACAAGTGCATGTATTTCTAGCCCGTACCAGATTTTGTCTTCATCATGTAGCCATTTCTTCGCTGCATGAATCACTCCTTCATCATCTTCAAACCTTGTCCCACGGAGTGCATCTTTAAGTGGACCAAATAGATGAAAATCAGGGGGTGCCAAATCGGGACCATAGGGTGGATGGGGTAGTACAGTCCAACCCAATTTGGTGATTGCTTCCCGTGTTGCCAGACTTGTGTGAGGGGGCGCATTGTTGTGAAGGAGAAGCAGGTCTGCTGGATTCTTGTGCGGGCCGAACTCTGCGAAAACGTTGATTGAGTTTTTTCAATGTGTTAATGTAAGCTTGCGAATTGATTGTCTCTCCTCTTGGCATAACGTCCACAAGAATCACACCTTCAATGTCCCAAAAGACAGTGATCATGACCTTTCCAGCTGAAGGAATTGTCTTGAATTTCTTTCTTCTTGGTGATTGCGGATGATGCCACTCCATTGACTGTCTTTTTGTCTCAGGCTCAAAATGATGTGCCCAGGTTTCGTCACCTGTAACGATTTTAGCCAAAAAGTTCTCTCCATCAGCATTGAAACGCTCCAAAAATTCAGAAGAAATTGCTTTCCTTTGCAATCGGTGGTCATTTGTGAGACTTCGAGGAACCCATATTGCGCAAACCTTAGAAAATCCGAGAGTTTTTATAACTGCATTTGCACTACCAATGCTGCCTGACAGCTGTAAGGCCAATTGTTGAGTAGTGATTCGCCTATCAGTAAGAATAATGCCCTCAGCGCATTTCAACATTTCTGCGTTGGTGGCTGTGGCAGGACGTCCACAGCGCGGCCGATCAAGCAGCTCCGTATCTCCACTTTCTGATTTTTTGATTCTCTGAACCCAGCGACTGACTGGACTCCTGTCAGACTGACTGGACTCCTGTCGACTGCAAAACTTCCATACACACCACATAGACGCTTGTGAATATTCACAACAGTTTCCTTCTCTGCAACGAGAAATTAAATCACAATTCGCTGTTTATAGCGCAAGTTGCTAACACGCCCCATTTCAACGGTTTAGGGCAGCCGTATTATTTGGCCGGTTGCGGTGCAATTTGGTGCACACAATTGGCACATGCCATATTTAAAGTGTGCAAAATTTCATGCTTCTATCTTCATTATTAGCTGAGAAAAACGACGTGGTGCATTACTTTCTGAACGCCCCTCGTACAAGCATCCGACTGGCAGAGCGCTTGCCTCTAGCGGCAAAGTTACCGGGTTCCAGGTTCGAAACTTAGTAGCGTTACGGTCCAGTCTACCCAGCTGCAAGTTAGAGAAGGCAAAGACAGTGAGAAAGGTAACTGGTCATTCTATCTCACAAAGCTAGGTCTAGTGTGGTGAAGTCTATAATACTCCACTCCCCACGGCAGTATCTGACATGCCACTATCTATACATTTTAAGATTACCGGTACTAAAACAATTTTACTCTCCGTAGGAATGACGAACCTCAATGGCCACAAGAAAAAAAAAAAGTCTACGAAAATCCACAACGACCGCGCATCTGCATAAAAAATATACCACAAACAATGCAATCTATCAACTAACACCAACTCAGGTCGTGTTATGGAATAGCTTGCTTGTTTTTGAGTAGATTCCGTTCGGGTCACCCTACAGTTGTCTAACAACGGACACTTTAAATTGACATTTAACCCTTCAAAGTCTGACATCAGTGAAGCACAGACTGTGTCTCGACTCAACTCTAACTCCATCTATTTCCGGAACCATATTACACACGTGACTTTAGCTACGGAAGTGAACAACTTATTCTACAACAGTAATAAGCAGTAAACATATCTATACACAGCTATCAGCCACACAATAAGCAGTAAACATATCTATTACACAGCTATCAGCCACACAATAAGCAGAACTAATTGTACACCAGTGATACACCCTCTGTGCCCCTAGTAGTTACAGCCAGGAAGGCGTGCCATGGGACACTTTTATGATAGTGCTTATTGTTAAAAAATATAGTTGAAACTGTGTTTCTTTATAGGGGTGGGGGAAGTGCCAAAGGTAGGATCCGCCCCGGGTGCCAAATACTTTAAGTACGCCTCTGCCCGAGAGGTGTCTGAAGAGATAAAGACAGAAAAAGTCTACTGCAGCATCAGGCATGTCGTACATGGCAACTAATATGAAGTTGTACATGGGGCTGGCAAGCTGATCATGTACAACAAATGTCCACAGAAACCACTCAAGCAAGAGCGTGTGACTGCGTTGTGCAGGCTGCCGGCGGAGTAGTTGTAGTGGTGGCTCCATGCTCCGCAAGCAGCACAAAGTAAAATGATGATGATACATCGACTGTGCTGGACTCTACTTGCATCAAATTCCTGAGCCACATCACACACGTGACTTTGGCTATAGAAGTGAACTACTGATGATACATCGACTGTGCTGCACTCTACTTGCTTCAATTTCCTGAGCCACATCACACACGTGACTTTGGCTACAGAAGTGAACTATTGATGATACATCGACTGTACTGCACTCTACTTGCATCAATTTCCTGAGCCACATCACACACGTGACTTTGGCTACAGAAGTGAACTATTGATGATACATCGACTGTGCTGGACTCTACTTGCTTCAATTTCCTGAGCGACATCACACACGTGACTGGCTACAGAAGTGAACTATTGATGATACATCGACTGTACTGCACTCTACTTGCATCAATTTCCTGAGCCACATCACACACGTGACTTTGGCTGCAGAAGTGAACTATTGATGATGTGGTAAAGTGGGATGTTATAAATATTTATAGGGGACTTAGTGTACTGACTGAGATCAGCTGTGAAGGTATCTGTATCTAATAAGTGTGGTGTATTACAGATGACCTTACTTGCTACCACATTTATGCCTCAGTCAGAATTATTCTGGAATATTGTGATGACTACGTTAAATGTCTAGGGTTATGAAAATGATGAAGTGTAAGTCACAACAACAACATACAGATAAACAATTTAATTTATTCTACAACACTTTACAACACTGTGACACTCACACACATATAACACTCTATAAGACTATCTTAAATGAGTCAAGTGATTAAGTTTAAAAAATATATGTATTAATTCTTGTCAATAATGGATATCCTGATTCAACTACACAGTGAACCAGGAATCACAATCAAATGTAATTACAAGTATTATTTACACAGTTTATATATATGAACTTTGTATTGACATAGTTTATTATTATTATTCTATGTGTGTAATTTGTGCAGTAGTAATATGAGGTAATACTGGTTTTGTTCAAGCTTGGTTGTTGTTTTTCATCATGACTTCAAGTGTTTGATTTTCGGGGGAAATAGTATTGGGAAACTTTCACAGTTCCTGTCATTTGAACCCATTAATTGTCCCTCTGTGGTTAACAAGATGTCACTTTTTGAGGGGGCACATAATGTTGAGCTACTCTGGCCACAGAAGCTTATCTTTCGTGATGGTGGCAGGAAAAGACTCCTCTGCTCGATTGCTTCCTGTGTTCTGGAGACACCTCACTGGTCGCTATCTGGACCCAGGAGTATGCTGTCAGCCTCTGGATTCAGCAAAACCCAGACCAGGTGCTGCTTCAATAACTAGGACCACAGTCCCTGAAACAAGAAGGTTGTACCTCCTACTTCAGATCTAATTTATAATCTATTTCTACACTGAACACAATACAGAACAAACACTGAGTTCAGAGCGGTAGGCCAACTGCTATCTTCATCTGAAACAATTTACACCAGTATTCTCCTCCTAAATGGTTACTACGCCTCTGCAATTCCAGCCTTAGTTCCTTCTAGTCAATAAGATAGGTGTCAGTGTACTGTTTGGCAATTCCATGCAGTTTTACTTTGCTCCGACACCTCCTGTTCAGGTTGGAGCAATATTTAGGCCTTGCCTCATGTTTGCCACTGAACCACACACATATACAGGCATAAATTATCAATTTACATTCAATTTTCATTAAAAAGATATCGAATATATCAAGCTTACCACAATTCATGGAAATTATACACAGATACGTTGACTGGCGATGAATAATGGCACAAATTCCGATCTGCCTCTGTCCCAGACTTTTATTTAGAAAAATATGATCTGGCTCTCAATGCACTGTTTCTTAGTAAGTTTATTTTAACATGTGGCACTGACCTGACGCTCCTAATTGACTATATTGGCGGGTCTAACCAATCGGGCCATGTTTACCCAGCTTTTCAAAAAAAAAGTACCCTTACTACCGTTTCCCTAACAACAAAGAATTAGTATTTATAGTCCGACTAATCGTGTTTAGCCTTACATTTATTTCTATCCAATCAAATAGGATTTTACATGGTGGCCCATTTCCCGTAAAATAGTGGGTTCAAAACATGCCACTTTGCGATTATTTTTTGGTGTTGTCTGACACCCTCACTATTTTCTTTTGGCTATAATTTGTTAATTCCTAGACTATTTGCGTAACGCTTAACATATTCTTTGTCAGCAAGTCCTAAGGAACCCAATTATATAAATTTAAGGGAACTAGGTGGCTGCGTTCAAAATGTGCATTTTCTTCTACCTCCTGTTCACTTCGATACGATGTGGTGTCTGGGTACTGTCAGGCTTTCAAACGTAAACCAGTATAATGTCATGTTTCCCAATAAGCGTTTTTCAGGTTTTTAAACCTAACTCTCGTATGGGTAGTGTTTTTTATCACTGTCCATCTGAAAAAAAGTATTGCTTCTGGCCTTTCGCTTGGGGAGGGTGGCATTAATTGTATATCGCGAGACGCGTGTTAGGGTTGCATGCGTTCCTGCTTTCAGCCCTCCCTTCTCTCTATCCTAAGTTCATCTGTCTTTTCATCACGCCGTGTATAAAATGAAATTAATGGAAGTATTAATTTAGGTCATTACGCGGTGTGCCTAGCTCAAGGTTTTCTTAGAAATGCAGTACACGTTTTATTGTAGAAAGCGTGTAGTGATGCAGTAGGCTTTACTATCAACGTGAAACGTTACAATTTGCAGACGAAGTAGAAAACAAGGGGGATTTTTGTACGCCATTGTGACAGCACTGTACTTTTACCATTTCTCTTTCCTTTTATTGAATTTATGTGTAAGGCTTTACATTTACCTTTTAATTTATATATGTGGATTTAGAATGTGTCACGACAGATGATACATCGACTGTGCTGGACTCTACTTGCATCAATTTCCTGAGCCACATCACACACGTGACTTTGGCTATAGAAGTGAACTATTGATGATACATCGACTGTGCTGGACTCTACTTGCATCAATTTCCTGAGCCACATCACACACGTGACTTTGGCTACAGAAGTGAACTATTGATGATACATCGACTGTGCTGCACTCTACTTGCATCAATTTCCTGAGCCACATCACACACGTGACTTTGGCTACAGAAGTGAACTATTGATGATACATCGACTGTGCTGGACTCTACTTGCATCAATTTCCTGAGCCACATCACACACGTTTTTTTGTTTTTTTAATTAATGAAGAAAAATATCCCGTTCAACCTCTGATGGGTTATAATTAGGACATATATTGTTTTCAATTCCAAATAATATGAAAAACTGCCGATATGAGAAAGTGGCATCACATCTGTCATATCATTGTAAATAGGGACAATCACAATTGTGCTTATACGTTAAATAAATTAATAAACATAAATAAAACACAAACAAAATCAAGAAGAAACTCTGAACAAGAATAATATTAAAGTGGAGGGGTGTAAAGGCCTGGCGGTTCCAGTTATATAACTGACTTTAATTAATATTTAATTGACTTTCATCTGTTAAAAGTCATAAGCATTGTAATAACAGCATCAGACCTTCACATTCCCAGCCACTATATATTAACAAGTGACTTTGGCTACAGAAGTGAACTATTGATGATACATCGACTGTGCTGGACTCTACTTGCATCAATTTCCTGAGCCACAACACTCACGTGACTTTGGCTATAGAAGTGAACTATTGATGATACATCGACTGTGCTGCACTCTACTTGCATCAATTTCATGAGCCACATCACACACGTGACTTTGGCTATAGAAGTGAACTATTGATGATACATCGCATCGACTGTGCTGGACTCTACTTGCATCAATTTCCTGAGCCACATCACACACGTGACTTTGGCTACAGAAGTGAACTATTGATGATACATCGACTGTGCTGCACTCTACTTGCATTAATTTCCTGAGCCACATCACACACGTGACTTTGGCTATAGAAGTGAACTACTGATGATACATCGACTGTGCTGGACTCTACTTGCATCAATTTCCTGAGCCACATCACACACGTGACTTTAGCTACAGAAGTCAACTATTGAGTTGTTACAACAAAAAAATACAGTAACATGCAGCGAACATATTCACATAAAGCTATCAGCGACACAATAAATACGACAATAAAGAGAACATGTTGTTATCAATCATTCATAAATTTGTTTCATCTGAGTTTTATGGCTGGGCTGGCTTTGTGCTTCATTTCTTGGTCTTTTATTTATTAGAGATATGTCAATCATAACGGACTGAGCAATAAACACATAACTCGCAGTTCACAGCACGTGTATGCGATACTTCAAAACATGCACAATCAATATTGGCTTTATATTAGTGTGCAAAAAATGTTAATGTTGATATTAACTTTACATACAAACACAAAAACTAACATACACTTTACAATACGATATGAGCTTTATACATACACTGAATTCGACACAAATACGATTACAGTATACGAGTATACAGCTTTATATACATAAACAAGATGTAACACCAATATTATAGTCCGGTATCAGATTTATAACAGATTTAACACAAATATAATATACTACTGGACAAAAGTTAAGGGCCACCATTCAGTTTAGATAAGGTTTATATAATTGATTGGCAAACTGTAAAGACAAGTGAAAATGTCATTAAAACTGAGCTCAGAGAAATGTGTATACATTTCTGTGTGCACTAGGTTAATCTTTTTTTTAATGTCCAAAAAATGGGTCACTTTAACCCGCACGTGAAAATTGCCATTGTTGCTGCAAAAACTCGTGGTTTTTGCAACACACCCCACTAGTTCAAAAGGTGAAAAAGGGAGTTGAATTTGAATGCACGTGGAAAATGATCATCGGTAAAGAGTGTTCACCGTTGGTATGCAATAAATCAGTATGACAAGTGGTCGAAATGATCACTGCATTAGCCATGCCACCAAGGAGAAGTCTCATCACTGTAGACCGTGGTCGAGCCATGGCATGGATTCAGGATGGTCAATCTGTTCGTCATGTTACAAGACGTTTAGCAGTGTCCCACTCTACCATTCAGAGACTTCTTGAGAGATTTTCAAGCTACCGGACATTTGGAAAATCGACCCTGCTCACGAAAAATTATATAAACCTTGTCTAAACTGAATGGCGGCCCTTAACTTTTGTCCAGTAGTATATATGATATTAGCTATATAAATACACATACACGATTTAACACCAAAAGTACAGTATGCGAAATAAGCTTTACACATACATACACATACACGATTTAACACCATATTACAGTATGCGAAATAAGCTTTACACATACATACACATACACGATTTAACACCGTTCTTACAATACGATATCAGTTGTACACAACAAACAGACGCTGGTTCTAACATCAACCTGACAAAATCAAATTTACCTCTTCCACGTCAGTTTGCTAGTAACAATGTAAAAGATAAGACTATGATGACATTGTTTGACGTGACAAAAGAAAATAATAATACATACACACTTGTTAGTTCTTATATAGGTCAAGTCAACAGGACTAACTGTTCCCTCAAGCATGTCGTACACGCCAACTAATTTGAAGTTGTGCATGAGGCTGATAACCTCATCATGTCAAACATATTGCCACACAAACAAATACTGCAAGGGTATATAAGTGCTTGGTGTGGGACCATCTACAGTGGGGTTACCATGCTCCCTAATCAGCGACAAGGGAAATAATGAAGATTTCACGTCAGATTTTATTATACAAAGCTTCCAAAAGGATAAGTGTAAAGTGCAATTTTTACTATCTTGCAATATAATACATTTATATACTTATTATGTTCGCAAATATTTTGTAAACAAAGTATTTCCTTTTTAAGTGCTTAAGGAGAAGTCATTTTTGAGTTACTTCCCTTGAAAGTAGTTCCGTCATCTTCGATCAGATTCCGCGGACGATTCTAGGCCTACTGCGATTTATTCTTTGGCTGGGTAGGAATAGATTGTTCTTGCTTCAGTATATCTATGGCCTGAATTTATACGTAGTGTTTGTATGAGTAGGACGAGTCTATCTTATATATGGATATCTTTACATTTCTAAGTCGAACTATGTTGGTTGTCGCTAGAAAAGGTCAAAGGCTATGCAGCGGAAGTATCGCTAGCAGGGGGTGTGATTCATGGCTGTCATCCTGTCGAATTTTGTTGTAGCCGGCCTATCGCCGAAAAAAGTGATCTATAAGTAAATGGGGAAAAGTGATAGTCATTTAGACATGTTGTATGTACTTTACCCCAGTGTTTATTCTCTTTTGCCAAGGAATGGCAAAGTTATATTTCGCATAGAAAGGTAAAACCACAATTTATTATGAACTTGGGCTTCGCCATCGTTGTCGATAAGCAGATGCACAGTGGTACTTTTGAAAAGAATATTTATTCAAAGGAAGATGACATTCCTATGTATCAGCACTAGATTATATGATATTATTCAATTACCTCTATGATAGAAGCTATGAAGAAATGAGGACATTTAACGAATGACCAATTTTGGTCTGTATCCAATAGTGAGTGAAGCTCACGAGAGAAGCACAGCCATGTTGAAATTCATATACTTTGTATTTATCGAGTGAGAAAAAGGGATGCCTGTACTATCGCTCGATGAACCAAGAGATCACTGCTACATGTGAGAACCCATGTCTGGGATTCCTATATCTTTATGGAAAATATATATATTGAACTTTACGTGAAGGGATATTCGCTAGACGAGGTTAGGTCTAGGAGCCTTCCTATATATTGGTTATGGTCTGACGTGCCCAGTCAGTAAAGCCAGATGATTTACATGATGGAACTCTGAATGCTTATTTACGAATGCTCCATTATGATATTTGCCAAGCATGAATGCTAACTTAAGATGATATTCCTGTGATCAACATTATGCTGTCTATGTCGACATTTGTTCCTGTAACCATACACGTACTGTCCAAGTGTGCGTCCCATTAAATGTTATAAAAAGACCACCGTAGTTCCAGTACTTCTTGAATTCGAACAGTGTGAGTATGAGTGATGTACTACCAACCTGTCAACTCTATCGAATCATTCTACCATTCGCGTACTGACATTCCTATACACACTCATTGTCTACACTCACATTCTTGTCGGAGCCTCATCACGTTCCGGGACAAGATGACCTGTATGACCAAAACTGTGCTGGGTTTAATGAGTTGACAATCGTTACACTTTACTACACCAGTCCCAACATCTACATTTATCAACTGGTGGACATTCACGTCATTTAACAAATAAAGCGTGATTCAACAACTAGTAGCCAGTATGAGTTAACAACTACAGAGTTTAACAACTGGTGTGCCAGCTTCCTGGGTCAACCTACACAGTGACCATATTGAGAAGTAAACTACTGAGACCAGACGTTCCTTGGGGTCTGTTACGACACACAAATACATCAGCAGTACAACTCTACAGTGATGTCAGCGTGACCTGTCCTGTCGACAGTATGCAGTAACTAGGTCAGCGTTTGTTGACATTTGGTTCGTTGGACATTTGCCATACAACTGACAGTGTTACACAGCAAGCTTGGTTGAAACATAGAACATTACACATCAGGACTGGAGAATATTTGACAGTGTTTGCGAAAGGAAATGTTATTGAACTGAGAAGTCCTACATCGAGTGTTATCATTCACATCAACGATGGAGCTTCTATTTCTGTGTTGAATTTAAAATAATTAGACCAGAAGTATTTGTTTAATAAAGTACCACAGTACTGTACTATTAGGCAGTGTAACTGAGCCTTCATTCCAACACATTCTTTCTGCAACACTCTATTTACATCATATTGCCATACTATTTATGCATTTATGTATTTATGTTTAAATATTTATATGTGATATTTGTTTGTATCCAGCGGGTTGTTGTTTTGGTTGGGCGGTGTCACACAACAGAGTATCCCACGTAATAGAGGGTCTGATGTGTGCGTTTCTATAGGTGCAATTTTCTTGATTGAAAATTTGCTGCGACAGCTGTTGCTATTAGTGTTAGCTGTGAAGACTGTACTCATTGTTGTTTTTGTAATATTCCTCTGTTCTTTAGTTTGTTTTGATTTGTTTGTAATTTGTTGGTCTACCCTATTCTATTTTTCAGTTCTATTCTCAATTTATATTTATATACTGTGGCGTTATTTGTATTTGTTATCCTCTTGCGGTTTATCTTTTATTGTTTTTCCCATTTGATTTATTTCATTTCCGCAAATGTTTTCATGTTCTTCTGTATAACTGTTTTGTTTTGTGCCTGATCGACATACACTATTTAAAATATAGTTGATCATATAAATTGATGTACAAGAATCAACTGATAGTTAATTGCTATTACTAAAGGTACACAGTTGATGATATAAAACACTATTTCTGGTGCACTGCACTTATATTATAGAGTGAACCAGCAACTTATAGCTGTTATTATATAAGGATTTATACAAGACCTTTGTAAGGCTTGTTTCCCACAGTGATTGGGATAGTTAAGTACTATTTTCCACAGGTTAAAAAGTTATCATACAAGGTCTTTGATTAAGACTAAGAAAGTGAATTTATTTACTTTTGCAAATTACTAATCTTATTAGACAAGATGTCTACATTAGATTATTTTATCACACAAGGCAGGGCTCTTGATAAGACTGGTCAGCAATTAGAAGAATGGGCAGTTGCTCAATATGACAAAGCATTAGCTGCAGAGGAGAGAAAACTTGCTGCTGCTGCTGAAGAAAGAAAAGCATTGATTGAGGAGAAAAAATTAGCAGCTGAGGAAAAAAAAATTACAAAGAGAGGATGAACAAAAGAAATTGCAGATACAGACTGATGAAAAAAGATTCCAGATGGAAATGGAAAAAGAGAAAAGAAAGGATGAAGCTGCTGCAGAAGAGAGAAAATTACAAGCTGAAGCTCAAGAGAAAAAAGCAATAAGAGAACATGAACACCAAAAAGAACTTTTAGCATTTGAGTTAGAAAAGTTAAAGTTAACAAACATAAGTGATGGTAATCAAGCATCTGGTGGTAATGGTAAACCCTTTACTTACAAGGTCAAGGTACCAGCGTTCAACCCTTCCAGTGATGACATAACATTCTGGCTAAATAGATTTGAACGCTCGTGTCGAGCCCATAATGTGGACAAATCACAATATGCTAACCAGTTATCAGAAAATCTGAAAGGTGATTCTCTGACTAGTTTAAGTTTGGTTGAAGAGGCTGACAAAGATAACTATGATGTTATTAGGGCAGCCTTATTAAAGAAGTATCAGTTGTCTGAAGAGGGTTATCGGAAGTTGTTTAAGACAATGGTGCCTGAGGCAGGTGTAGAATTCTCAGAATTCATTGCAAGGACACGTCTTACATTTGATCGTTGGATTGAGCTATCCAAAACAGAAAAAAACTTATGAAGCCCTTATGGACTTGATACTCAGAGACAAGATTATGTCAAGTATAAATAAACCTTTCCTCGAATTCTTACATGAGCGTAAACCTAAGTCTCTAAAAGAAATGGAACAGTATTGTACCCAATACGTCACTGCACATCCGGACGTAGCTATTAGCAACAGTAAGGTTAAAGAAGGTATGCCAGTTGCTTCTGCAACACCATACAACCCTAATCACTCTCACAAATTCCAAGGACCTCAAAATAAGTTTAATAAAAAAGGTAACTATTACAGTTATCAGAACCAAGGTAACCAATCATTTCAGGGTTCTTCTTCGAATACCTGGAGAAGAGCTGACAGCCCTCGATTCAGGGGTGGTCATAATTACAGGAACTTTCGCAAAGGAAGTCATTCTAGAAACTATCCAAGTTTTCCTTCATGGAGACAACAGGATCATAATTACCGAGATACTCATTATAATGAATATGATGATAGTAACCAAAGGAGCTATGATTCAAACCCGAGTAGGGGTTATAATAGTGGAAACAATGATAAGTACAGAGGCAATAATAACAGAGGTAGAGCACAATTCAAAAAACATAAAGCTCATTACCAGGCGAACTCTGCACAGCAAGAGTCCCACGAAGCCTATAAACAAAATAAAGATAATGATGACTCTAATAATATGGCATGTGCCGCTTTTGATTTTGGGAGAGCATCTCAGTGCCCCCAATGCAAAACATTAGTTGAGCCAACCACAGTGTCTACTTTAAGCTGTGGCCATCCTCTTCCCGCGTCAATCGCGCATGATGGGAGAGGTTCTCTTGTCTTACACAAAGGTTTAGTAAATGACAATCCAGTCTCAGTACTTTTTGATTCTGGATGCACAACTATTGGGGTTAGGCAGTCACTCATAGATCCTTCTCATTCTACAGGCAAAGTAGTCAAATGCGTAACATTTGGCGGCACCATAGAGAAATACTCTACCGCTATCATTAGGATTGCTACTCCTTTCTTCACAGGAGATGTACACACATGTCTTTTGCCGAATCCGATCGCTGATCTTATCATCGGTCGCATTCACGGAGTCAAAGAATGCACTCCGGAGCAAATTTCCGTTTGGGAAAATCAAAATATGCAATCTGCTAATGCGGTAGTCACTAGAGCTCAAGCTCTCAATATGCCTGAAACTTCATCTGTTGAAGATAATGAAGTGCATAACCAAGATGATCCCTTGGTAATTTCTCGTGACTCGTTTATAAAACAACAAGAAGAAGATCCGACTCTTAAGAAATTCTTCACTCTTGTAACGAAAGGTGATCCGAATAAAGATTCAAATTGTAAATCTTGGATTACAATGAAGAATGGCGTACTTGTACGTATGGTGCAAGACTCCACTAAGTCAAGTCATTCTCAGATTCTTGTACCCAAGAATTTGAGAGTTAAGATCTTACAACATGCACACGACTCTCAGTGTGCTGGTCACATGGGTTTTTCCCGTACAAAGTCAAGAGTTCTTGCGGCTTTCTTTTGGCCTTTTGTGAACAAGGACATACGGATCTATTGTCGATCCTGTAAAGTATGTCAAGAAGTCAAATCCAAAGGTCCTCGTCATGCTGCGCCTATTCAGGCTGCAGATATTCCTATTCGTCCATTCCAGAAAATGGCGATAGACATCATTGGTCCATTCAAGATCAAATCTGCTAGAGGACATCAGTTTATCTTAACGTGTGTAGACATGTGCACACGTTGGCCAGAGGCTATCCCTCTAAAGAGCATTACTACCGCTGACATTGCAGATGCTCTTTGGCTTATATTTTCGCGGCTGGGATTCCCCGGAGAAATATTATCAGATCTTGGCACCCAACTGATATCGGATACCATGTCTCAAGTAATGTCTACTCTACAGATAGAGAGATCTTTGAGTAGCATCTATCATCCTATGTCCAATGGGATGGTCGAGCGACTAAATAGAACACTTAAGAACTTATTAGGGAAGATAACTGAGGATCATCCTCAAGATTGGGATAGGGTTTTACCCGCGGCCCTCTTCGCGTACAGAGAGGTCCCCAATGAACATACAGGGTTTTCGCCCTTTGAACTTGTCTTTGGCACGCGACCGCGCGGCCCAATGTCTTTGCTGCATGATCTTATAACAGCTGACAATATTGACGATGACACAAAATCTTCTTACGAGTATGTCATCGCGCTGAGGCAGAAGATTATCGAAGCATGCAAATTGGCAACGTCCTCTTCTGAATTTGCTAAGCAGAAGGCAAGACAATTTGCTAATAAGAAGAGAACTTTACGACAACTTTGTCCTGGTGACAAAGCATTTGTTTTGCTACCTTGTCGTGAAAATAGACTCCTTATTAGTTGGAAAGGTCCGTACGATATAATATCGAAAATTTCAGATGTTGACTACATCGTCGATATCAATGGGAAGCATAAAACCTTCCACATCAATATGCTTACGGAGTTCCATGAACGTCCTGACTATCTACAGCCTATTTTCCAGGCAACGGACGATTCTCATGTCAAACATGGTCATTACTCATCACTGTCTGTAATACAGGATGAGGAAACAAGTTTTTCGGATGTTAATCTTCCGCTTCCAATGATCCCACTTCATTCTAGTGAATCATGGAAAGACGTTACTGTTTCTCCTGATTTGTCTCTAGGAGAACAGCGACAAGTTTCGTCTATGTTACAAACATTTCAGGATGTCCTCACTGACATCCCTGGACAAACTCATGTCATTGAGCATGACATTGTTCTAACTGAACATACTCCAATTAGGGTTAGACCTTATCCTATCCCTATACATTTCCAAACACAGGTTGAAAAGGAGTTGGATGAAATGATAGATTTACAAATAATCGAACCATCCACTTCTGCATATTCTTCGCCGATGGTTATTGTTCGAAAAAAAGACAATAACATACGTCTTTGCGTTGACTATCGCAAATTGAATCAAGTTACGAAGTTCGATGCTGAACCTATGCCTTTACTAGAAGAGCTACTTACTCGTCTTTCTAAATCGCATTTTTTCACTAAACTTGATTTGTCTAAAGGATATTGGCAAGTTCCATTATCCGAACGCGCCAAACCTCTTACCGCTTTCTCTACTCCCAGAGGCCTTTTCCAATGGAATTTTATGCCTTTCGGCCTTATGAACGCACCAGCTACATTTGTACGCATGATGCGTCGAATCCTATCATATCGGTCAGATGTCATTGCTTATCTGGACGACATCTGTCTTTTCAGCGATACTTGGGAAGATCACTATTCAGGGTTAGTTGAATTATTATCAACTCTGCGTGAGTATAACCTGACAGCAAAAACCATCTAAAGCTTGTATTGGCTTTAGCGAAATTGCTTTCTTAGGCCATCGAGTAGGTCACGGTTTCTTGAAGACAGAAGACCATAATATCACTAAGATACTTAACATCTCTATCCCTAGGACTAAAAAGCAAGTGCGAAGTCTTTTAGGTCTCATACAATTTTATGGACGTTTCATTCCGAATCTGTCCTCTATCATGGCACCTCTCTCTACACTATTAAAGAAAGGGTCGCCTAACATGGTTCACTGGTCTCATGAATGCCAATCTTCACTAGAGAAGATCAAAACTATGTTTTCATTACCACCTATTTTAGTGTTACCTACAACAGATAAGACATTTGTTCTTCGTAGTGACGCTTCATCCACTGGGATTGGAGCGGCACTAATGCAAGAGTACTCTGGAACTCTGCATCCTGTAATGTATATATCCAGAAAACTTAATGCGGCAGAAAGGAATTACTCGGTTTTAGACCGCGAATTATTGGCAATGGTTTGGTCAATTCTCAAACTCCAAAGATTCCTTCTGGGCGCGCATTTCGTAGTGGAAACTGACCAAAAAAGCTCTTACGGCTATCCAAAGTAAGAACTTGAAGAGCTCGAGATCAACTCGATACGCAATCGCTCTTCAACCTTTTCATTTCTCGGTACGAGCTATCCGTGGTTCAGAAAATGTGATGGCGGACATTCTGTCCAGATGCCCACATGATGCCACTTAACTGTTAAATATTGGTTTTTTTTAATATGTATAACTTTACAACAGTTATTTTTTGGTTTCTTTACTAAGATACACATTTGTAATTTAATAATAGAATGATGGTATCGCTACTTAGCGGTTTATTGATGTTTATTCACCGCTGTTCTTTGATGATTGTTTCTTCATAAATCATAAATTTAAGTTTATAGTGTGAATTTTTGGTATGCATTGTATAATTACCAGAATTGTATTATACGTACATCACACCTTCCTGGAAACATTTATTCGTAGAGAAACAATTTCTCTCAGATTTTGAGATATATTCTCACCGGTCATATTAGGAATTATAGTTATTCCTGATATTTGCATCTGCGCAGTATTCTTGCGTTGTGAGCCAATTCTTCGTTGCTCCTAGATGTATTTAAAAAAAAAATTTTTTTTTTTTCCCGGGAGGTGTGGTAAGACTGTAAAGTGCAATTTTTACTATCTTGCAATATAATACATTTATATACTTATTATGTTCGCAAATATTTTGTAAACAAAGTATTTCCTTTTTAAGTGCTTAAGGAGAAGTCATTTTTGAGTTACTTCCCTTGAAAGTAGTTCCGTCATCTTCGATCGGATTCCGCGGACGATTCTAGGCCTACTGCGATTTATTCTTTGGCTGGGTAGGAATAGATTGTTCTTGCTTCAGTATATCTATGGCCTGAATTTATACGTAGTGTTTGTATGAGTAGGACGAGTCTGTCTTATATATGGATATCTTTACATTTCTAAGTCGAACTATGTTGGTTGTCGCTAGAAAAGGTCAAAGGCTATGCAGCGGAAGTATCGCTAGCAGGGGGTGTGATTCATGGCTGTCATCCTGTCGGGATGTCGAATTTTGTTGTAGCCGGCCTATCGCCGAAAAAGTGATCTATAAGTAAATGGGGAAAAGTGATGGTCATTTAGACATGTTGTATGTACTTTACCCCAGTGTTTATTCTCTTTTGCCAAGGAATGGCAAAGTTATATTTCGCATAGAAAGGTAAAACCACAATTTATTATGAACTTGGGCTTCGCCATCGTTGTCGATAAGCAGATACACAGTGGTACTTTTGAAAAGAATATTTATTCAAAGGAAGATGACATTCCTCTGTATCAGCACTAGATTATATGATATTATTCAATTACCTCTATGATAGAAGCTATGAAGAAATGAGGACATTTAACGAATGACCAATTTTGGTCTGTATCCAATAGTGAGTGAAGCTCATGAGAGAAGCACAGCCATGTTGAAATTCATATACTTTGTATTTATCGAGTGAGAAAAAGGGATGCCTGTACTATCGCTCGATGAACCAAGAGATCACTGCTACATGTGAGAACCCATGTCTGGGATTCCTATATCTTTATGGAAAATATATATATTGAACTTTACGTGAAGGGATATTCGCTAGACGAGGTTAGGTCTAGGAGCCTTCCTATATATTGGTTATGGTCTGACGTGCCTAGTCAGTAAAGCCAGATGATTTACATGATGGAACTCTGAATGCTTATTTACGAATGCTCCATTATGATATTTGCCAAGCATGAATGCTAACTTAAGATGATATTCCTGTGATCAACATTATGCTGTCTATGTCGACATTTGTTCCTGTAACCATACACGTACTGTCCAAGTGTGCGTCCCATTAAATGTTATAAAAAAGACCACCGTAGTTCCAGTACTTCTTGAATTCGAACAGTGTGAGTATGAGTGATGTACTACCAACCTGTCAACTCTATCGAATCATTCTACCATTCGCGTACTGACATTCCTATACACACTCATTGTCTACACTCACATTCTTGTCGGAGCCTCATCACGTTCCGGGACAAGATGACCCGTATGACCAAAACTGTGCTGGGTTTAATGAGTTGACAATCGTTACACTTTACTACACCAGTCCCAACATCTACATTTATCAACTGGTGGACATTCACGTCATTTAACAAATAAAGCGTGATTCAACAACTAGTAGCCAGTATGAGTTAACAACTACAGAGTTTAACAATAAGGTGTTAATGCCAAGTTCCTCAACAAAGCTAACATCATTAGTTTAAAAAAAAAAATATTAGGAAAATGCTGCCAGACATTTTATTGACTTCTGTCCCCACAGGCAAATGGGTGGCCCAGAACTGTAACGGCGTAAGTATCTGGGGTCCATGACACAAAATAATACCAGCAAATGGGTAAATGAAAATATGTAGGCAATGACGTGAGCTCAGGTACCTTTAATCTAACCTACACTGTAAATGTTGTACACACACACATATGCACGCACACACACACACACTTATGCACACACGTACACACACATATGCACGCACGTACACACACAAGCACATACATAGGTTTAACCAACCCTACAAGGTTGAAAATAGATATCTTTGACCTAATAAAGTCTATATGATTTATCATAGATATTCTTGATCGAACTTAGACTACCATGCTGAAAATAGATATCATCGGTCTAACCCAGTCTACATGGTTGAAAATAGATATCTTTGATCTAACCAAGTCTACAAGGTTGAAAATAGAAATGTTTCATCTAAGACTGAAAATAGATATCTTTGATCTAATCAAATCTACATGCTTTATTATAGATATCCTTGATGGAACTAATTACAAAGTTAAACATATATATTTTGGATTCAACCAAAAGTAGGCCTACATGGTTGAAAATAGTTTCTTTGATTTGACCAACACCATAAAATTTAATAATGATATCTTTGATATGACTATCCCTACAATGTTTACTTTAGAATTTTAGATATATTTGATGCAATCAATGCTACATGGTTTGATGTTACTACCTTTGGCCATACCAGCACGACATGCAACCACACTCAGCAGCAACCAATTATATGCTACTTGATGAGATAATTATAAAGTAAACAATTCATACACGTAATCTGCTACAAACTTGTGCAACAGTTTAATCAATACTAGACATTATATCTATATAAACAGAGAATAATGTGGTTTCATGCTTTCATGGCATAACAATAGACTTTAAAAAAAAATGATTGATTGTTACGACAACAATGTTAAACATTGTTAAAATCTGCAACTAAACCTTTAAAATAATTATATAAACACTAACAATATAAAGTTCATCATTTAAAAAATACATAATTATGTAAGTAACATGTGACATTAGTCACTGAAAATGTATATTTTAAAATTTTATGTGTATACTTAAATAGATTTAAAATATATAGTTAAACATTAACTATATAGTGTAACATTTCAAAGATGTAGTTTAACATGTAAAAGATATACTTTCACATTTAAAATAAATTAATGTTAAACATTATTAATACCAAAACTGTTGACAAAATTATCAGTTACACAAGTATGAAGATTAACAAATAATAAGTAAATGAATATTTCAGAAATATTAATCAAGATATACAACAGCTAAAAGGTCATGCAGGAATTTTGATCAAAAGGACAGATACAAAAAATAAATGAATAATGCAATAAAAATACAGCAACAGAATGTTATGTCCATGTATGGTAGCCAAGTGTGGCTGGAGACAGAAGATAAAATAGTTGAGTCTAAAAGCTGGAAATAAGTCAAGCTTATAAACTGTCTAAAATGAGCAAGATTTAGACTCAAGGACATAGATCAACATCATCAAGTGCCTTACTGGTTGACACAATCGATAATTTCTCTCCTCAACTCTTATGTCTGGTACTGCCTGTGGGTTCTACCAGTGACTTCACACCATGCCATGCTGTCATTCATCAGTCTTCAGCTCTGCAAGGACAATAAACCTTATACCAAGTCATCCTGTCCAGTGTCATCAGGTCAAGGTCTTCCTCATCTCTTTTATATCTGCCTCCAAGTCTCTTCTCTGTGTCACTCAACCTTTTACCCTGGAAATTCCAGAACAAGGTCTGCCTTGTAATGCTATCAACAGTTTTCCTCAACATGAGTCATAGCAAATGCCAGTCTTTTCTCATCTTTTGTCCAATGGTACTTGTCTGGTTCTTGTCATCAGTTCCACATTTGTGATCTTGTCATACAATTTCAATCCTTCTATTCAACTTAAGCACTCTTCTTAGTTGTAGTTTTTGTTGTTCTCTATGCTTCACAGCCATACAATAGGACTGCCTTGACATCCGAGATGAAGATTCTTGTTACTGTACTCGGCTTGTATTTCCATTTATTTCTCGAATTTCGTTAACACATTTTTCAAGGAAATCAGGCAAAGAAGAATGACAAAGTCGACAAGACTATGAATACATGACTAGTAGATACAGGTACTTTCTGTTTGATAATGCTTTGGATTAATGATCAAACTCAAGAAAATAGGAGATAAGAAAAAAAACCAAACTTATAAGTACTGTCTAAATAATTGGCAGACGATTCTTTGCCGGCCTTGCGTGGCAAATCTGAGCTAGTATTCGTCCTCTTTCGATGTGTATTCACTGTGTGTGAAAGACATGTTTTTGACGAGCTCCAGAAAGTATACTCTTGTGATAGAGTCTTTATGAATTTATATCAGCTAGGTCGTCCTACAGTATGGAGTCTATGCTTGATTATATTTAAATGGACAAGCGAATGCTGAAATGAAAGATGTGAGTGTGGAACTATTATATACTGTTCAAAAAAAGAAACGCAACATTTTTGGTGTTACTTTTATAAAAGATATTCGCTGATTGGACATCAGTCAACCTATCGACTGTGTCCACCTGGTCATTAACTTCTTGTGGTTACCTGAATTGTACTCACCTCATGATTCGTGAGGTCATGAAAGAGGTCAAGGTCAAAACAACATTTTTGACAATAACTCCTGACCGTTTGATCTGAAAATCGTCTCGCTGCTGACATTGACTGGACTGTGGAGGACGCAGATCCAAGTCGATTCCTAAGGTGACGCTGCCGTATGAAGCGGTCTTCGGCAGGAGTTGTGACTCTGGGTCTTCCACTGCACGGCCGGTCTGCCACTGAGCCAGTTTCTTGAAATCACCTCCAAAGGCGACTAATGGTGCTTCTAACCACATTAAGTTGTCTGGCCACTACACTTTGTGACTGTCCAGTCTGTAAACGTCCAATGATGATGAGTCGTTGTTCTGTAGTGAGATGAGCCATACTTGCACTGAATTTTCAACTGAATTTATTCGAGGAGCATCAATCTTTTATATGCATTCAATAATATGGTCAGAGAGTTTTGTGTTCAGTAAGTTTCACGGGATTCTCATTAACCTGTCACCAGTTATTGTCAAAAATGTTATTTTGACCTTGACCTCTTTCATGACCTCACGAATCATGAGGTGAGTACAATTTAGGTAACCACGAGAAGTTAATGACCAGGTGGACACAGTCGATAGGTTGACTGATGTCCAATCAGCGAATATCTTTTATAAAAATAACACCAAAAATGTTGCGTTTCATTTTTTGAACAGTATATTAAAGATTTCAGCAGAATGCTTCAGACATCCTGTCCTTAGTCTACGTGACGATAGACGTGTTTCATGGACTGGCTAGTGAATGCCATTGATTATTATATGGATGCAAATATATAAGGACCTCCGTACTGTATTAAAAATGAATATATATTGTCTTCAACGTCAAACTGGCCTTGTCAAGTTTCTGACTGTTGAGAACTGATTTCAAGTTAGAAGGCTGTTAAAAAGTTGGACTTAGAGGCCTGTTACCAAATATACCCTAGACAGGCTGGAAGCCAAGATCCAGCTACTTGAAGACTTTAAAAGAACTCGGCGGGGAGAAATTAGTCTACCTAATTATACCCCAACAGGTGGATCAATCACTACTACTTTGTATTCCCTGTGGAAAAGTGACTGTGATACTGGGCTCTTCCCTTTACTGGTCCTACAAAGAGATTTTATCATCATGATGGTCCTTACAGACCCATGGGACCATCACTACAGCTGGAAGGGAAGCCTACATCATGCAGTCTGACGTGCTCTTGTAGTGGTGACATTTTGTTGACATGATGAGGTTACCATCCTTATGCACAATCTCATATTAGTCATGCCTGAGTTTGCAGTAGTCATATAACATTCTAAATGATATTCAGCACATTGTTTAAAAGGTCAATGATCTTTCTTCAAAACAAGTCTGTAGCTTCTGGGCCAATCAGAACATATTAGGATATTCTAGAGGGGAAGAGGGGGGGGGGTGGAAGTAGAGAGGCCATTGTAAATACAGTGATATAATTGTGTCTCACCATCATCTTCTATTTGTGGCCGATTTTTTTAGCTTCATATGCGGCCCTGGCTGCTTGGCTTCCTCTTCCCTTATCCTCTCCAGGTTCTCTTTGACTTCCTCCTCCCTTATCATGTCCAGGATCACTCTGACTTCTTCCTCCTTTATCCTGCCCAGGCTCTCTTTGGCTTCCTCCTTCCTTTTTCTAAGATCTCTTTGGTTTCCTCCTCCCTTATCCCCGAGGTTCTCTTTGGCTTCCTCCTTCCTTATCCCTGAGGTTCTCTTTGGCTTCATCCTCCCTTATCCCTGAGGTTCTCTTTGGCTTCATCCTCCCTTATCCCTGAGGTTATCTTTGGCTTCCTCTTCCCTTATCTGAGGTTCTCTTTGGCTTATTATTATTTATTATTATTCCTTTGGCCATCGACCGACTAAGCAGTCTACGGCCATAACACCTTGTGGCGTCATAGGGCAACAAGAAATCGTCCGTTGTTCCGTCACACCTAAAGGCGTATATTGGCACAACAGACTTTTAATTGTTGTTTCTGTGATCAATGTGACAAGCAAGCGGTAGATCAATCCGCTGTGCCCCGAACTTGCCCTCATGTGTACTCTACTCCTGTCGCTATAAAACCATTTCGCTATGCCTCCCAGACGTCCGTCCAGCCAAATTCTATTCGGGACCGAAGGTCCTCGAAAAAGGGCAATCTGGCATAGGCACAGTTCTTATTCGCTGCCTCCACTTCGCTGGGAGGACCCGGAGACCGGGACCACACACAGCCTTAAGAGGACAAAGATCGCCTGAAACGTTCTCTTTGGCTTCCTCTTCCCTTATTCCCAAGGTTCTCTTTGACTTCCTCCTCCCTTATCCCCGAGGTTCTCTTCGGCTTCCTCCTCTTTTAACCTAGAGTTCCTTCTCCCTTATAGGTTCTCTTTGGCTTACTCCTCCCTTATCCCCATGGTTCTCTTTAGCTTCCTCCTTCCTTATCCCCGAGGTTCTCTTCGGCTTCCTCCTCTTTTATCCTAGAGTTCCTTCTCCCTTATAGATTCTCTTTGGCTTACTCCTCCCTTATCCCAGAGGTTCTCTTTGGCTTCCTCCTCCCTTATCATGTCCAGGATCGCTTTGACTTCTTCCTCCTTTATCCTGTCTAGGTTCTTTTTGGCTTCCTCCTCCCTTATCCTCTCCAGGTTCTCTTTGCCTTCCTCCTCCCTTATCCTCTCCAGGTTCTCTTCAGCTTCCTCCCCTTTTATCCCAGAGTTCCTCCTTCCTTATCCCTTCCAAGTTCTCTCTGGCTTTGTCTTCCTTTACAATCTTAATTGTTGTCTTTGCCTTCCCAACTCTTGTCTTCCCCCCTGTGTATTCCAATCGATAACATATCTGGTTTATACTGGCTGATTATGTTCTGACGGTGTAGCACTGGTTCGAATCCCCAAGTCCCTGTTATATAATTGCTGGTCTGAATTGTAATTCAGTTAACTTATAATACCAGATACATAAGTATAAGCATGAAATACACAATGAACTGACACAAATAACCTGTGTGAAATAATAATGGACATTATGAGTATCTCTTGTTAGTTTCCAAACACCATGCTTGGTTAGTGTAAAAAAAAAAAAATAGAAAAAAGAAAAAAAAAGAAGTGGTCGTCAGAAGAAATAAATTTCACTTAACAAAAAAAAAAAAGGGAAAAAGGGGGGGGGGGGGGGGGGGGGGAGGAAAGAGATTAAATTAATGCAAAATAGTTGATTATATGTCTAAGCAGGACAAGATGGCTTGATGTGAAGTAGTTAAAGAACTATGTTCCACAGAAAGTTCAAGTAATAAGATCCCACAGTTAAACCAAAAGTTATGACTGGCAATTTACTGGAAAAAAAAAAAAAAAAGCAAGATAAAAAAAAAATTAATGTAAGTAACCAAGTAATTTCTGTATCGACAAGCTCCGGTCAGCTAGGTCACTAAAAAAAGCAAGAATTAGGACCAATAAGAAGAAAACTTTCGTGGACTTTTAGATCAGTTAATTAGTTAAGTAAACTTTTCTAGAAGCAGAGATAAGTATGTCTAGATGAAACATAAGATAAAGCTGGATAAGTTTTAGATGAAGCACCATATGAAGATAATGGAAAACCCATCCCAAGTAAGCTAAATGGATAATAAGGGTATAAGAAACCGCAAGAATTTTTACTTGATCCTCTTGAAGAGTCTCGGTTTTGGCTGGCCGGACAGAGTCATCAGGTAAAGAAGCAACACGGTCAAAGCTATGGTCAACTGTGCTCGCGGAAATGGAGTACTGCCCTTGGTAAACAATGTTTGATTTCTCCCATTGCTCCAGGGAGATCTCTACAGTCGAAATTGCAGTTGTTGAAAATCGTTCCTGGTAAGACATGGTGGCAGAGTCCCAGGGTTGAGACGAAATCTGGTCAACTGTGTTGAGAGATGTAGAGTAGTCTCCCTGGTATACAGCGTTTGCTTTCTTCCATCTAGTTTCGGATTTGTGACTTCTCCATGCTCCTTGGGAAGTGAGCTCTGGTGCTCCTTTCCCATAACGAAACGAATGGTGAGCATAAAGGTCTTCCGTGAAGGGCTGACCTGGTTGCTAGAAATGATTGTGATGTATCTGACATGTAAGTTGCAGAAAGAAAATGGATGTGCTTATGTATAGTTGAATATATCAAGGCATACAGACATAAAGTGATAGAGAGGTCCAGCAATGATTGATTGATAAGGGAAAAAACATATGGATAAGAGTCAGTCAAAACAAAAACATTAATAAAAATGGAAAAATAAACCATTATGAACATAATATATTCAATGAGGGTTTGAACAGGCATGTACGGCATGCGACAGAATGGTAATATGGGCTGTGTGAGATATTAGAGCAGCATCATCACTAAAATTATTGAGACCTGAAACATGCAGACATTAGGATCAGTAGCTGTCTTGGTGCAGGAGATTGTAAACGCCACTGAAATTCTTTAAAACGAACAGGATCCCATGCTATTTCTGCAGTAAACTGAATGACAATTGGTAGTGTGAATCTCACTGGGATAAAGGACAGAGCCAGGGCTTACATTACAACCACAAAATCTTCATCAGGGATTAACGTACTACAACAGCAGTGAAAACAAACGTGAGAACTAATCTAAATGCTTAAAAAAAAACCAACAGATATGAATTGCTCAAGATGATCATTCTTTATGATGACCTTGTGGTCAGAACATATGCCTTCTGTAATCCTTGATCCTAGTAAGAATCGTACCACCTATTCTTGAGCCTCTTACAGTTGGTCATAGTCATACTGCAGATTTCATTCTAATGGTGTGACAATTACACTCATCAGTAGTTCCTATCTTTAGTTTTTTGAATAAACCTTGTGTTCCACTGGTCCTTTCCATCAGTTCCACACTGAAGATCCTGCCACATCATATAAACCACATCCTGCCGTATCATATAAACCACATCCTGCCATATCATATAAACCTCATCCTGCCATATCATATAAACCTCATCCTGCCATATCATATAAACCACATCCTGCCGTATCATATAAACCACATCCTGCCGTATCATATAAACCACATCCTGCCGTATCATATAAACCTCATCCTGCCGTATCATATAAACCTCATCCTGCCATATCATATAAACCTCATCCTGCCATATCATATAAACCTCATCCTGCCATATCATATAAACCACATCCTGCCATATCATATAAACCTCATCCTGCCATATCATATAAACCTCATCCTGCCATATCATATAAACCTCATCCTGCCATATCATATAAACCACATCCTGCCATATCATATAAACCTCTCATCCTGCCGTATCATATAAACCACATCCTGCCATATCATAATATAAACCACATCCTGCCATATCATATAAAACCTCATCCTGCCATATCATATAAAAACCTCATCCTGCCATATCATATAAACCTCATCCTGTGCCATATCATATAAACCTCATCCTGCCATATCATATAAACCTCACCCTGCCATATCCTATAAACCCCAACCTGCCACATCCTGCCATATCATATAAACCTCATCCTGCCATATCATATAAACCACATCCTGCCATATCATATAAACCTCATCCTGCCATATCATATAAACCTCATCCTGCCATATCATATAAACCTCATCCTGCCATATCATATAAACCTCATCCTGCCATATCATATAAACCTCATCCTGCCATATCATATAAACCTCATCCTGCCATATCATATAAACCTCATCCTGCCATATCATATAAACCACATCCTGCCATATCATATAAACCACATCCTGCCATATCACATAAACCTCATCCTGCCATATCACATAAACCACATCCTGCCATATCATATAAACCACATCCTGCCATATCATATAAACCTCATCCTGCCATATCATATAAACCTCATCCTGCCATATCATATAAACCTCATCCTGCCATATCATATAAACCTCATCCTGCCATATCATATAAACCTCATCCTGCCATATCATTTAAATCACATCCTGCCATATCATATAAACCTCATCCTGCCATATCATATAAACCTCATCCTGCCATATCATATAAACCTCATCCTGCCATATCATATAAACCTCATCCTGCCATATCATATAAACCTCATCCTGCGCATAATCATATAAACCACATCCTGCCATATCATATAAACCCATATCCTAAACCTATCATATAAACCACCTCCTGCCATATCATATAACCCTCATCCTGCCATATCATATAACCCTCCTCCTGCCATATCATATAAACCACATCCTGCCATATCATATAAACCACATCCTGCCATATCATATAAACCTCATCCTGCCATATCATATAAACCACATCCTGCCATATCATATAAACCTCATCCTGCCATATCATATAAACCTCATCCTGCCATATCATATAAACCTCATCCTGCCATATCATATAAACCTCATCCTGCCATATCATATAAACCTCATCCTGCCATATCATATAAACCTCATCCTGCCATATCATATAAACCTCATCCTGCCATATTACATAAAACCCCATCCTGCCATTTTAAATAAACCTCATCCTGCCATATCATATAAACCTCATCCTGCCATATCATATAAACCTCATCCTGCCATATCATATAAACCTCATCCTGCCATTTCATATAAACCTCATCCTGCCATATCATATAAACCTCATCCTGCCATATCATATAAACCTCATCCTGCCATATCATATAAACCTCATCCTGCCATATCATATAAACCACATCCTGCCATATCACATAAACCTCATCCTGCCATATCACATAAACCACATCCTGCCATATCATATAAACCTCATCCTGCCATATCATATAAACCTCATCCTGCCATATCATATAAACCTCATCCTGCCATATCATATAAACCTCATCCTGCCATATCATATAAACCTCATCCTGCCATATCATATAAACCTCATCCTGCCATATCATATAAACCTCATCCTGCCATATCATATAAACCTCATCCTGCCATATCATATAAACCTCATCCTGCCATATCATATAAACCACATCCTGCCATATCATATAAACCTCATCCTGCCATATCATATAAACCTCATCCTGCCATATCATATAAACCACATCCTGAAAAATATCATATAAACCTCATCCTGCCATATCATATAAACCACATCCTGCCATATCATATAAACCTCATCCTGCCATATCATATAAACCACATCCTGCCATATCATATAAACCACATCCTGCCATATCATATAAACCTCATCCTGCCATATCATATAAACCTCATCCTGCCATATCATATAAACCTCATCCTGCCATATCATATAAACCTCATCCTGCCATATCATATAAACCTCATCCTGCCATATCATATAAACCTCATCCTGCCATATCATATAAACCACATCCTGCCATATCATATAAACCACATCCTGCCATATCATATAAACCACATCCTGCCATATCATATAAACCACATCCTGCCATATCATATAAACCACATCCTGCCATATCATATAAACCACATCCTGCCATATCATATAAACCTCATCCTGCCATATCATATAAACCACATCCTGCCATATCATATAAACCACATCCTGCCATATCATATAAACCACATCCTGCCATATCATATAAACCTCATCCTGCCATATCATATAAACCACATCCTGCCATATCATATAAACCACATCCTGCCATATCATATAAACCACATCCTGCCATATCATATAAACCACATCCTGCCATATCATATAAACCACATCCTGCCATATCATATAAACCCAGTTATTAAAATATGTAACATTGTGACTGTTATTTTGATTGCTCTCCATGTTTCACAGCCATACAACAGAATTGCTTTGACATGTGGGTTGAACATTTTCCTTTCTGTGTTGGACTTCATTTAAAAAAAAAAGTTTGTTTAGATGTGCATATATTTTCTAACTTACTGAAATCCCCACTTGTCCTCTTTATTCTCATCCTGACATCACTTTGCTAACCCATTTATACCTATTACAAGTTGCTGCCACACATCTTGCAACTTACAGTTCTACTTTTGATTTAAGCATAAATATTGACTGATGACCAAAAACTGATTACAGATTGCACACATTATTTCCAGAGGATGGCAATCAATGCACTGCTCAGCTGATGTCAGGCAGCCCATATTACCAGACCTAACATGCACAAAGTACATAAACTAATATTTGGTCACAATTAGCTCCACTATGATTGCAATAGCCACACACGTTAGGCTACTATAAGTATTTACTTTCTATATGTTTATGATTTTCTTATCTTTATGCCTATCTCTGCATGTGTTTATTATTTTCATTCCTCTTTAATACTGTCTTCAGAAAGAGACCGTCAATCAAAAGCAGTACAAAGTAAACTTATACTTTTAACAGAGGATACATTACCATGTACTATGCCCTAACATGTTAAAACAATACAATGACAATTTGTGTGTGTGCAAAGAAAAAGGGATATTTTAAGGAAAAAAAATCTAGGTGTTTTAGATTTGTTTGAGGACATAACAAAAGTATATCCTTGACACACAAGACAAGAGTTGGACAGCTGAGACTACTTGACCTTTAGAGCAGCAACAGAGCTGTTATGACCCAGGCAGAATGAACAAAAGGCAACAACAGCAAAGGACAAGGTGTAGAAACAGATAAACGGGAAAGATGATAACTACATTAGAACAACATTTGAAACATAAATTGATGGTTGGGAGGGCCTTAACAGATACAATAGGAATTTCATGGGTATTACAGAAATGTCATGGGTATTGCAGGAATTTCATGGGTATAACAGGAGCTTCATAGCTTCAAGGGTCTAACAGGTAAAGCAGGAACTGGCCAGAAAGATGACTGGGATCATGTACAGAGGTGTGCCATCTGCTCAATAGTGACATATATGAACAAATAAAAGTGTAACACTGTTCCATGGAGCATACACTTTCAAATGATTAATGTTGATTGCCAATAAGCTGTGTGACAAAATGTGCTATCCTCTAATAGTGCTGAAAGGTAACTATAGCACATTCAATTATATAATTCTCAAACTACTATTGATTTTGGCCAAATTAAAAATGTCACTATCCCTCATAAATAGGAAGGATTTTTCTTTGTAATGCTGAACTTAAAGGTGCCTGATGGATGGGTTTCAGGACTTTAGAAGATTTTCATTATTTTGATCAACATTACATTCTATTTTCATGACTAAATAACTTTAGAACATGGTTTCAAGACTTAATCAACCTTACAGCATTTTCATGATTTAATCAACCTTACAGCATTTTCATGATTTAGCTCATTTTTGTAAGCTGTATTACAGAATATGGTACTACATATTTTAATGAAGGTGGTTATGATTTAGAAAATGTGCCTTACCAGAATATGACTATGTTCCAACATATATCAGAAAAGATTCTAGAATGATTTAGTTCACTTTCTGAAGCCACAACTCTCACAATCATGAGCATGTCTCAACAGATGGAGAACCTTTTGACAATCTGACAACCTTTTAAAGACTATGAATCTTACGGACTATGAATCCTTCATTATTGCCACTAAAGACAATTTTAAATGAATTAGTTAACATCACAAAGCTGCATCTTTATGAATATTTCTCAGGGAAGGTTAAGGCGGCCGGCTTGATGCCGACCACATCACCCCTAGTGTGCCGACGGTCAAGATAATATGGGCCTAACACCATATTCCCAATATGCCTCAATGGGCGTGTAATGGGTTCCTTCCTTCCTTCTCTATTTAGAAGATTTTAGTCAATTTTAGAATATTTTCATTATTTAGTCATTTTAAGACTTCCATAATTAAGTCAACATTACAAGATTTTAATAACTGAGTCAACTTTAGAAGACTTTCATAATTCAGTCAATTTTTACAAGATTTTTATAATTGTGTCAACTTTAACTCATTCTGCCCAAACGGGCGTATGGCGCGCCAGATAGGCCTTTCGTTATACCCAGGGCATATGGCACGCCAAGGTGATATATGCCGCACTGGAGAGGAAAATTATAGAATATCTGGTGAAAAGCCAGTTTAAAATTATTTCATTACATCCGGCACGTGTGTAAACGTTTGTGAGCGGAAAAAAATTTTATGAAGTTACAATTGTGTGCTTTATATCTGTTGCTAGAGTTGCTTTGGATCTAGCCGGTGTTTACTGCCTGTTTTTAAAACATCACTTGTAGAAAAACAATGTCTGCATATTGGGTCCTGGGTAAAACCGAAAAAATGCCTGGGTTAGAATGAGTTAAAAGATTTTTATAATTTATTCAATGTTATTTGTTCACAGTTAGGTCAAGTTTGTACGATTTTAATAATTAAGTCAACTTTAGAAGATCCTCATAATTTAGTCATGTGTTCATACATGTAAATATACGCTCTGCTGCACTATTCTGTAATATTACATAATCAACTAACGTTATCTTCAGAATACGCCTATGAATAAAAATTATAACACCATATGACCCATGGAACAATGTAAAACATGAACATGTATGTTTACAACAGTACATTTAACATATAAGAAATCATAACAACAACTACAACAATTATAACCCCAGTACCTGACCAAAGTAAAATTTCTGACAAGCAAATAAATTATAAATAACACCAATGGTTGTTGTTTCCTGGGGGAAAGCTCAAATACAATGTTACAGAAATAACAATACAGGAGCACATGTAGGCTGTGGTTGCAAGCTTTGTATAAGGGTGCTGGCTTCATGTTGCATAAGGACCAAGATAAACAAATAAAAGTGATGAAGGTTTACAGTTCTGAAATAAGCTGGGGAAATCCCATGGTCTAACAGTAAAGTGTTTTCATAAAAATTCGAAAAAACTTGAGCTGCTTTGAATTTTTCATCAACTATTGTTAACTAACGAAATTTATGGGACATATTAACAGATGAAGAGGAGTGGAGGAGTTAATCATGTGGGGAAAATACCAGGTAGGGGAGGAAGAGGAAGGCAGAGAAAGATGTATGTGGAAAGCTTAAACAACTGGGCAACAAACAACAGCATGGGCAACATCAACCTCATTGACTATCAAAAGACAGAGAAGATTGGAGGGTCATGATCGCCAATGTCTGTTCCAGACCAGGCACCAGAAGAAGAAGAAGATTGTTAACTAACCACTTTCTTCATATATTTTCTTGTCAACTAATATTTAAATTTTATTCTAAGTTCTTCTTTTGTAGACTACTATTTTTTAACTGTTATTATATAATTTTATTTTGTGTATTTTTTTTTGGGGGGGGGGGGGGGGTTTAAAGTAATATTATTTAAATGTTATTCCAAGTTCTTCTATATTTTTTGGTAGACTAATTTTACTTGAATGTTATTCTGAGTTATTCTTTTGTAGATAATTATCATTTAACTATTATTTTATAGTTTTTGATTTGTTTTTTTGTAAAATAATATTATGTAATTCTATAGATCATTTTTGTTGTTGTTGAGTAAACTAAAATGATTTAGCTATTATTTTCACTGTTATAATGAAATTCTTCTCTTCTTTAATATATCCAAATGTTATAATTATCTCCATTTAAAAGCTACATGATCCACACAACTACTTGATGACTGTATCAGTTATAATGTCTTTCTCCACCCAGCTTTTTTTCATGTGATGTCAATATGAAAACAATCATCATACAATCTAAATTTCAAGAACAGCTGGTACCACTAAGCCCTGCAAATATTTTCTTGATTTAATACTCATAATTTTATTTGTGACAGGTTTCTCTGACGTACACTTCACAAAAAATGTATGGAGTTAAAACTACGCAACAACCTTTATATGTTCATCTAGCATATCTTAATTTATCATTTCATGTGCAGCTGTATCAATTGAGTAGTTCATGAAAAATCTGAAATACCAGATGGTATGCTTTTTGAAATACCAGATGGTATGCTGTCTTTTTGATATACCAGATGGTATGCTGTCTTTTTGATATACCAGATGGTATGCTGTCTTTTTGATATACCAGATGGTATGCTGTCTTTTTGATATACCAGATGGTATGCTGTCTTTTTGATATACCAGATGGTATGCTGTCTTTTTGATATACCAGATGGTATGCTGTCTTTTTGATATACCAGATGGTATGCTGTCTTTATGATATACCAGATGGTATGCTTTTTGATATACCAGATGGTATGCTGTCTTTATGATATACCAGATGGTATGCTTTTTGATATACCAGATGGTATGCTGTCTTTTTGATATACCAGATGGTATGCTGTCTTTATGATATACCAGATGGTATGCTGTCTTTTTGCATGGAGAAGGGAACTGGGGACAGATACAAAAGACATAAAGACGACATGGAAAGAACTTGAATGGATGGCACGAGACAGGAAGGCTTGGCATAATTGGTTGAAGGCTGCTGCTTCGTAGGGACCAGAAGGTTAGAGAATGAGTGATGTTTATTTAAAGGATGGGTGCTAGCAAACTGTCTCTCAGTAGTTAGCTGCCACTTTCTGGGAAACTGCTCATGTACAAAGTGCTCAATTCTAACATGACATCTACTCAGTAGTTAGCTGCCACTTTCTGGGAAACTGCTCATGTACAAAGTGCTCAATTCTAACATGACATCTACTCAGTTATCTGACTATGCTATGTGTTTACTATCACAGAACTCTTGTAACTGAGGTGCCTGACTAGACTTCCAGTCATGCTGATTCTTAAAACTACAATTTTTACCTTGTCTTTAGGAGACAAGGTATCTCCGTGGTAATATCTCATCTCTTCCTCATAGTCGGGCACATTCTCCAGGTACGATGGATATCGCATGGTGGCTCCCATTTGGTTAATCTGGCGCCCTCTATGGTCTGTGGCTGGGTAATGAATCTGTATGTCCTATAGCGAGAAGATGGGGGTTGGTATGGTGCAAAACAAGTTAACCACAAGCAAGACCTTCAGTTAAGACTACAAGCTTTTGGGATATTGCATACCCAGACTAAACTCTATATAAAACTGTTGTACACAAGGAAATCCAGACAGTATCAAGACCTTCAGTTATGACTACAAGCTTTTGGGATATTGCATACCCAGACTAAACTCTATATAAAACTGTTGTACACAAGGAAATCCAGACAGTATCAAGACCTTCAGTTATGACTACAAGCTTTTGGGATATTGCATACCCAGACTAAACTCTATATAAAACTGTTGTACACAAGAAAATCCAGACAGTATCAAGACCTTCAGTTATGACTACAAGCTTTTGGGATATTGCGTACCCAGACTAAACTCTATATAAAATTGTTGTACACAAGGATATCCAGACAGTATCAAGACCTTCAGTTATTACTACAAGCTTTTGGGATATTGCATACCCAGACTAAACTCTATAAAACTATTGTACACAAGGGAAACACAGATAGTACTCAATGCCTGAAAATGTTTCATAAGATGGAAATAAATGAAATGGCACAGCTTTTGCACTAAAATTTTACATGACTCCTGATGGACAGGATCACAGTACTGTATACAAGCCAAATGAAATTAAAAAAAAGAAACAAGATGATCTCCTGTCTGTCAAATTTATAACAGGTAAGAGGAAGAATTTTACTTTCTTGTCACATTCAAAAACGACATGATATGTAGTGATATGTCATACCCAGAAAAGATGGAAGGATTTTTGACTCTGTAGTATTGCTGCTTCAAGCCAACATTAACACAAGGCTACCAGCGGCATATATAATTTACATATGAGGATATTAAGAAAACTAGTTTCAAGATAGGGATATTCTCAGCATAATCTGCTCTTTCTGTACATAAACTCAAGCGTTTGTCCATGTGTGTATGTGCAAGTCTTTGTTCTTATAAAGGCGATGACTTCAGGGCCAAATATTGGAAAACAAACAACAAGACAGCTGTACCCTACCAAAGATGTTGTAAAAGGCAACAGAGAGTTGTCCATGATGATGACAATCTTATCATTAAAAGAAACTGCTATAGAACCTACTACTGCAACAGCACATGAAGCACACTGGTGCAGGCTTCCTGTAGGGACACCAACTTCCGAGGTGGTTCCATGCTCCTTACGCAGCAAAAACAGAAAATGACCTAGTAATTTTCTAGTATTTTCATCTATGGCTACTGTATTTAAGTCTTTTATATTTGGACATGCGCCCTAATATAACCGACTAGGTGAACGGTGCGCGCCATGCCAAAACGAGGCAAAATTTTATTTATAAAAAATAAAAATACTGTATTAGTTTTTCAAATGCCTACTCTATCCACATCGTTGTCAGTACAGTCAAATCAAACTTCTCTCTTTCATTTCTGCGCAGTGCTAAAGATCAATACTGCAATCAAACACACTGGAGATAGAAGGAAACATCAGTTGTACTAATAGTTAATAAAAAGACCATGCACAAAAAAATTTGCAAAATATTGAGTCCAGAATTAACTGAAAAATTTGACAGAAAAATAGCAAATCAAGAAATCACAGAAAACTGTTAAAGGAATTCAGCAGATCGAGAATTATAGGAAAGCTGTGCATGGATGAAATATGGCAAGGTAAGAATTAATATGGAATGATGGAGAGTAAAAGAGAAGGAAATGTCGAAACTGTCCTCCTTCCACACAATCTGCCTAAGGAAAATTCTCATAATCTTTTGGCCAAACACCATCAGCAACCAAGAACTACTTATTCGGAGTAACCAAGAGGACATGCACACGATCATAGCTGGCAGACGCTAGAATAATTAATATAAATCTGTAAAAGGAATATGGCATAATAAGAGTTAACTGGCACTAAATATGAATACTGTCTGGTTTCCCTGTGTAATCAAAATAACAGGTCTGATGTTTCAAACTTCTACAATAATTATATATGGGGGTGGGGTAAGGTAGGGCTAGAAAAAATATGACTTCTAGAAACTGAAACATGCACTGGTTGAAACTATCATGAGCAGTCCTCAACAGGCCACACAGGCACAAATCAGGAGCAAACAATCTGGGTTATCACTGTTATTAACATCCAGGAAACAATAACCAACTTACTAGTGACTTCATTAAAAAAAAAAACAAATTTAAAACAATAACAGCCACCTCTGCTACAATGTTGAAAATGATTTTTAAAAAAAAACCAAAATAAACTAGAATACTACATTTAACATACATTAAAGCAAACTGCAATGATATTAACACTGAAGGAAGAATTAAAGATTGCTGTACATTAAGTTTATATGTATATACATTTATAAATAGACCTACCGACACAAACATAAAACTATAAAGCAAAGTGATGTGAAATGCTAAACAATACATACACTTTAAGAAATGTGAAAACACAACTTGATAAACAACTGTAGAAACACAGCCATCCACAATTATATTTCCTTGCCACAATGGTAACCTAAACTATGTATGAAGACAAAAATGTTGCTAATATTATAAACACATAGAGAAAAAAAATGAAGACGGAAATCACAAAATGACATAAAGCTACTGAACTGACAATCAAGTAAACAATTTGGAACAGCTCTCACAAAAGCACAATGACAGTAATCTGCAACCTGTTGAAGCATGTTACCTTGTCAAAAGAAGTGTCCAAGGGGGAAGAACTACCACCTCTCTCCAAAGAAATGCTGTCTTCTCCTAAGGGTATAGCCAACAAATAATGATTTTTAAGTCTGATCCAAGAAATAACTGGGTACACATATTTACAAATGGAAGTAAAGAAAGGATGAAACATTCTAACAAGACTATAACAAGACTATAACAAATGTTCATCTTTAAGCTCAAAATTAACAAAAAGCAAAAGTAAAATGGCTGACACAAAATAATTTTAAAAGAGAAGTGTTGGGGGGGGGGGGGGGGAAGGTGGAAGGTGTGTTTATTCAGTTGCTTTGCCTTATTAATTTAATAAAATTATAACTTTAAAACTAGAATAAAGACAGTAAATGCTTTATTGTATACAAGGTAAGTATTACTGCAGGTGTCTCAAAATTAGACAAAGGTATTAAATGATTTTTTTTTTTAAATGTAAGGTTACTTTATCATGCACACTTTGGAAACATCGATTATCAATGAGATATTATGTTTACTAAATATGTGATGCATATCATAACATGTTGCTATGTGTTTTCACCTACTCAAATAGAACACATCTCATTATTACACAAATTTTTATTGTAATTATCTGTGTTCAAACCTAAATAGTACTCTTTTTCCAAAAGGCCCATTGAAAGGCAATTAACTTCTGGACATTTGTTTTTTGCAAATCATGCAGATAGAGATTATTCATTATGACCATGGTTAATCTTTTACCTTAGCACTTGTTGAAAATCTCACATACTTAAACACTTCATTATGTTTTACATAACAAATTTACTAAATGCTATGTTTAACTAACTAACGAAATTATATCTCATAACTTGTACTTCTAACATATACTGAAGCACATTAAAAATGCACCACTATTATATATACTGATGCCGAGAAGCTGGAAAAAATAAGTGTGGGAATGGATTTTCCCTGTGTTTGTCATGAGGTAGAGAGCGAATGGCTGCTGGAATGGAAAGTGCATGATTCAACCCACGGGTTTGTGTACAGACTAAATGAAAACAATGAAAGTTACACGTGCAACACGATTCCTAACAGCTATGACCCTGAAAATGTGTACGCGTTGTGGCAGTATACTCGGTATAAAAAGGCCGTTGAGACAAAACACCCAGTACATGTGCTTGAAATGCCACGACTATCTGAAAACGACCGCCAACGAGCCATTGGTATGTTGGAGACCGGAATGAGCTTGCGGGCCATTGCCAGAAGGATGAATTGCCACCACAGCACTATTTTACGTCTCAATGAACGTTACAGAACCACTGGCAGTGCCCGGAATAGACTTTGGAGTGGCCAACCACGAGTTACTACCCCTGCGCAAGATTGTCATATTGTGCTGAGTCACCTAAGGAATCGTTCTCTCCCGGCAAGTCAAACAGCAAGAGCAATAGTGGGTAGACGTGGGCAAGTCTCTCGAATGACAGTCATATGACGACTCAGAGATACAGGCCTTACTGCAAGACGACCTTATGTTGGGCCAAACTTGACTCACAGACATCATCAGCAGCGCCTGCAATGGGCAGAGCAACATGTCAGATGGACTAGACTGCAGTGGAATGCTGTCCTATTCACAGATGAGAGCAGATTCAACATATCCTTTGCTGATGGACATATTTGGATTTGGCGATGGTGTGGACAGCGCTTTGCAGATTGCTGTGTTCGTCAGCACAACCGATTTGGAGGTGGCAGTATTAACATTTGGGGAGGATTCAGTTTTCACCATCGCTTGCCTCTTCACGTCTTTCATGGAAATGTTAATGCTGTGACATATCGAGATGAGGTTCTGGATGCATTGGTTGCTCCCGCGTTCACAAATTATCCAGACTTGCAGCTTCTCCAGCAGGATAACGCACGTGCGCACACCGAATGCATTACGCAGCAATATCTACAGCAGCAGAACATTGTGACGATTGATTGGCCTGCCCTATCACCAGACATGTCCCCTGTAGAACATCTGTGGGATGAGCTTGGATGCAGAGTCTACAGGCAAGGTTCTCCAGCTAATCTGCAACAGCTCGAAGCTGCTCTTACACGTGAATGGGACTTGATTCCCCGGAATTTCCTTCAGAGACTTGTGCGTTCCATGCGGAGCCGCTGCCAAGCTTGTTTGCAAGCACACGGTGGACATACCAGATACTGAGGATAGTGTGAATGAATTTTTTTATTGGTTGCATTTTTGGTTTTCTCCCTTGCCTGCACAGAATGCAATGAATTTCATAACAATCAAATGTACAAATTAATGACCAGCATGGATTCATAGGAAAATGAATAAAGATTCCAAATATGTAAACTTGTAAACACTTATATTTACATTTCACACTCTGTTCCTGGATTATACAGGTGGTGCGTTTTTAATGTGCTTCAGTATATATTCTAATTATTGTTTTTATCATGTAGACATAAGGAAGAACTGAAAGAGCTATCACTATCTGACTTTATCACTGACTTTATCACTGACTTTATCACTGGACCGTCTTAGATTATCATCACTATAATAATCATGAGTACTCATGTGTAATACATGACCGATCAAATTCATGACAGATCACATCACTAAAATAATCATGGGTACTGATGTGACCAATCAAATTCATGACAGATCACATCACTAAAATAATCATGAGTATTGATGTGACCAACCAAATTCGTGACAGATCACATCGCTAAAATAATCATGATTATTGATGTGACAAATCAAATGCATGACAGATATTCAGTGCTTTTGTTTTCAATCTGACTTGTATTTATTTATTTATTTTATTTTCAATTAAAATGAAGGTTTTCCAATTTTTGGCTTGTTCAGAAGATTTTGTGGTTTAAATTCTGAGCTAAGATTATTTAGCTAAAACAAATATTTACACAATTATGTAGTGGAAATAGAAGAAAGTTTCAGCGTTCTGACAGATATTTTAAAAAAACCTCCCTAGCCACATGTGGTCTCAATGGTCAGTGAGGTTATGCCTGGGGCTGACAACCTTCACTATGTAACATAAATTACTACCAAAGAAAGAAACCGCTGTATTAGCAAGTGAGGTGCTTTGATCCCAATTGCTGTTACACTAAAAATTAAGAATAATGAGAGAGAGATGTTTTCACCCTATACATATACTCAGATTCTCATTATTACTAAATTTTGTTATTACTAATTTTTAGACAGCAAGAGAGAAAAGAGATTCACCTTTACTCTCAAAATTAAGACTAAGGAAGGACAGAGAGGGAGAGGGAGAGAGAGAGAGAAAATAGAATCACTTTTACCCTCAAAATTAAAACTAAGAAAGGTATTAGAGCCTATAATCTTAACTTAACTTCATAGAATGAACAGTAAGAGTTGCTTCCTGTTGTTTTGATTTCTAAAATGCCCTACATTTTTCAAGAGTACGATAAAGAAAACAAAACCTTACATTTGAGTTAAATCTACCTTACAGCATATGTCTCATAATTTTTCAAAGACATTAGTATTAAATACAACAAAATAAACAAAAAGTTCAATTCTATGACTACTTCATAATAAAAACTTAAAAAACACTTTTACAGTGCATAATATCATATGTTTACAGAATATGTAAAGTATGTCATATAAGCAAGTGTTGTCACACATTCCCGAAAGACTATCATGTTTTATTATTATTACAAATATTAAAGCCTGAAATTATTTTTTGTAATTATCTGACGGTACATTTTATAATGTGCATCAGCTTTGATAATAAATAATTTACTAATACTTATCCATTACTGACCACTGCTAATATTTCATCTTGTTGATAACATCATATACTTAATGTTTTAAAACGTTCATAGCCCAACTAAAGACATGATATAACAACAGTTGTAAGTCTAATAGATATGAAATTGGTTTGTTGGTGTTGCAGATATTACCACTTTTTGATTGTAGCACTGAAGTGTCTCAGATCATCATTCTTGACTGTCATCTCGTGTCGTGTGTTATTACACTGATTATTAATTAATCATGTGTTATTACATGACCGATCCAGTAAACTCAACATCATTGACAGATATTCAGTGCCTGCAAGCTAATTCTTTAAAAACTGAGCAGATTTTCCAATAATTAACATTTTCAGAGTTTTTTGTTCTTCCTCGCCACAAGAATCTTATTAACGATCGCAAAAAATTATTATGATTGTATGTATATATATATAACATATATAAGTAAATCAATAAATAAAAGTAATTAACAGGTACTCATTGGACATAAAGGGTGGCACTAGACAACAGACAAGAAAATATAAGTGATAGGCTTACCGGCAATCGAACCTAGGACCAACCAGATGGTGCCATCGCCTTGCTGTGAATGGAAGCTGAGCCAATTTTGCACCTCAAAAAAAGTGCATTATTGGCTGAGGTCATTCTCGTGACACTCACACAACTATGGTATAGGACCCGTGGACGACCCAGACAGTTTTAAAGACGCACATATTAAAGAATGACCTCAGCCAATAATGCACTTTTTTGGGGGTGCGAAATTGGCTCAGCGTCCATTCACGATGTACTGTCACAGCAAGGCGATGGCGCCATCTGGTTGGTCCTAGGTTCGATTTCCGGTAAGCCTATCACTTATATTTTCTTGTCTGTTGTCTAGTGCCACCCTTTATGTCCAACAAGTACCTGTTAATTACCTTTATTTATTGATTTACTTATTTGTTTACTATCCACAGGACTCAGGTTTCCTTCATTATTTATATATATATCATAACATCTTGATTCTTGAATTGATGACTGTGACATCAGCTACTTCTATTGATCCATCATTATTTATATATATATATATATATATATATATATATTATATATATATATATATATATATATATATATATATATATATATATATATATATATATATATATATATATATATATATATATATATATATATATATATATATATATATATATAATATAACATTGATTCTTGAATTGATATACATCATCTACTTCTATTGATCCATCATTATTTATATATATATAATATCATAACATCTTGATTCTTGAATTGATGACTGCGACATCAGCTACTTCTATTGATCCATCATTATTTATATATATATATATATCATAACATCTTGATTCTTGAATTGATGACTGCGACATCAGCTACTTCTATTGATCCATCATTATTTATATATATATATATATATCATAACATCTTGATTCTTGAATTGATGACTGCGACATCATCTACTTCTATTGATCCATCATTATTTATATATATATATATATATATATCATAACATCTTGATTCTTGAATTGATGACTGCGACATCATCTACTTCTATTGATCCATCATTATTTATATATATATATATATATCATAACATCTTGATTCTTGAATTGATGACTGCGACATCATCTACTTCTATTGATCCATCATTATTTATATATATATATATATCATAACATCTTGATTCTTGAATTGATGACTGCGACATCAGCTACTTCTATTGATCCATCATTATTTATATATATATATATATATAACATCTTGATATCTTATAATATGATACTGCGATATCAGCTTCTTCTATTGATATCATTATTTATATATATATATATAATTTAATATATATATATATGATTTGAAGAATGACATATATATATATATATATATATATATCATAAATTGATTTATTATATATACTATCATATATAATATATTATTATATTATATATATATATATATATATATATCATAACATCTTGATTCTTGAATTGATGACTGCGACATCATCTACTTCTATTGATCCATCATTATTTATATTATATAATAATAGACCAAAGGGGTTTTTGAAGATTGGGGGGTGGGGATAGGATCTAATAATTTTTCACCCCTTTGGCGGGGGTTTTTTTTTCTGGAAATTTTGATTTTATTTTATTTTTTATGTAATTAATTCTTTTTGGGATGTGGGGGGGGCCCCGGGTAAAGCCAAAAAAAAAAAATAAAAAATGAGCTTTAAGAAATTTTTTTTTAGGGGGTGGTGGTTGTTTAATATAAAATGGGGGTATGTTTTTTTTTTTTTTAAAACAAAGTTAGTCGTTTTGTTTATTCACCCCCCCCCCCCATTTTTAATTACGTATTCTGGGGGGGGTGAGGTATAAATTCCAAATTTTTTCCCTATTAAACCAGGGGGGATAGAAAACCCACCTCCTTCGGGGGTTTTTTTTGGTCCCCTTTGGAAGTTTTTTTTTTTTTTTGTTTTTTTTTAAAAACACCCATAAATCACCGGACACAAAGGGGGATGCACCTGTGAATGTTGATTTCAGACGGAGGAATTGCGTGTTAACAGGGGGATACTAATGTCGGGTGATTTAGGGGGGAATATTAAGGGAGGGTGGGAAAGCCAAACCCTTTTACCCCCCGGGGGGGGGGGGGGGGGGGGGGGGGGGGGGGGGGGTTTGTTGGTGTGTGTTTGGGTTTTGGTGGGTGGGGGGGGTTGATGTGTGGATTTTTTTTTTTGTGGTGGGGGGGATGGGGGGGGTGGGGGGGTGGGTTTGGGGGGGTTGTAGGGGTTGGGGGGGGGGTTGGGGGGGGGGGGGGGGGGGGGTTTGGGGGTTGTTGGGGGGGGGGGGGGGGGGGGGGGGGGGGGGGGGTTGGGGGGGGTGGGGGGGGGGGGGGGTGGGGGGGGGGGGGGGGGGGGGGGGGGGGGGGGGGGGGGGGGGGGGGGTGGGGGGGGGGTGGTGGGGGGGCCCCCCCCCCCCGTTCGGTCCGGGGGGGGGGGGGGGGGGGGGGGGTTGGGGGGGGGGGGGGGGGGGGGGGGGTTTGGGGGGGGGGGTTGGGGGGGGGGGATTGGGGGGGGGGGGGGGGGGGGGGGTGGGGGGGGGGGTGGGGGGGGGGGGGGGGGGGGGGTGGGGGGTTGGGGGGTTGGGGTGGGTGGGGGGGGGGGGGGTTTTTGGGGGGTGTGGGGTCAATGGGAGGTTGGGGGGGGTTGGGGGTGGGGGGTGGGGGGGGGGGTTGTGGGTGGGGTGTTGTGGGTGGGTGTGTGGGGGGGGGGTGGGGGGGGGGGGTGTTGGGGGGGTGGGGGGGGTTGTTTGTTGGGGGGGGGGGGGGGGGGGGTTGGGGGGGGGGGGGGGGGGGGTGGGGGGGGGGGTGGTGGGTTGGGGGGTGGTTTGGGGGGGTGGGGTTGGTGTGGTTTGGTGTGTGGGGGGGGTTGGGGGGTGGGGGGGTTGGGGGGGGGGGGAGGGGGTTGGGGGGGGGGGGGGTTTGTAGGTTAGGGGGGGGGGGGGGGGTGGGGGGGGGGGGGGGGGTTTGGGGGGGGGGGGGGGGGGGGAGGGTGGAGGGGGGTGGGGGGGGGGGGGGGGGGGGAGGGGGGAGGGGGGAGGGGGGGGGGGGGGGGGGGGGGGGGGGGGGGGGGGGAGAGAGGGGAGTGTGGGGGGGGTGGGGGGGGGTGTGTCAAACATGGGGGGGGGTGGGGGGGGTGTTTGGGGTTGGTGGGGGGGGTTGGGGGGGGGGGGGGGGGGTGGGGGGGGGTGGGTTTTGGTTTGGGGGGGGGGGGGTTTGGTTGTGTTGTGGGGGGGGGTGTGGGGGTTGGGGGTTGTTTTTGGTGGATATTTGGGGGGGGGGGTGGAAATTAATTTTGTTTTGGGGGGGGTGGGGGGGTGGGGGGGTGGGGGTGGGGGGGTGGGGGGGGGGGGGTGGTGGGGGGGGGGTTGTTTTGGGGGTGGATTGTTTTATGGGGGGGGGGGGTTTTTTGTGGTTGGGGGTGGGGGGTGGGGGTGGGGGGGTTTGGGGGGGGGTGGGGTGTGGGTTGGGGGGGGGGGGGTGGGGGGGGGGGGTGAGGGGGTGGGGGGGGGGGGGGGGGGGGGGGGGGGGGGGGGGGGGGGGAGGAAGGGGGGGGGGGGGGGGGGGGGGGGGGGGGGGGGGGGGGGGGGGGGGGGGGGTTGGTTGGGGTGGGGGGGGGGGAGGGGGGGGGGGGGGGGGGGGGGGGGAGGGGGGGGGGGTTGGGGGGTGGTTGGGGGGGGTGGGGATTGGGGGGGTTGGTTTGTGTTGTGGGGGGGGTTGGATTTGGGGGGGGAGGGGGGGGGGTGGGGTTGGGGGGGGGGGGGGGGTGGATGTTTGGGGGGGGGGGGGGGGGTGGTAAGGGGGGTTTGGGTGGGGGGCGGGGGGGGGGGGGGGGGGGGGGGATGGGCGGGGGGTCGCGGGGGGGTTGGGGGGGGGGGGGGGGGTGTGGGGGGGGGGGGGGGGTGGGGGGGGGGGGGGGGGGGGGGGGGGGGGGGGGGGGGGGGGGGGGGGGGGGGGCTTTTTTTTTTGGGGGGGGGGGTTTTGGGGGGGGGGGGGGGGTGGGGGGGGGGGGGGGGGGGGGGGGGGGGGGGGGGGGGGTTTTGGGGTGGGGGGGGGGGGGGGGGGGGGGGGGGGGGGGGGGGGGGGGGGGGGGGGGGGGGGGGGGGGGGGTTGGGGGGTGTTTTGGGGGTGGGGGGGGGGGTTTGTTGGGGGGGGGGGGGGTGGGGGGGGGGGGGGGGGTGGGGGGGGGGGGGGTGGGGGGGGGGGTGGGGGGGGTGGGTTTTTTTGGGGGGGGTGTTGGGGGGGGGGGGGGGGGGGGTGGTGGGTAGGGGGGGGGGTGGGGGGGGGGGGGGGGTGGGGGGGGGGGGGGGGGGGGAGAGGGGGGGGGGGGGGGGGGGGGGAGGGGGGGGGGGGGGGGGGGGGGGGGGGGGGGGGGGGGGTGGAGGGGTGGGTGGGGGGTGGGATTGGGGGGGGGTTGAGTGGGGGGTTGGGGGGTGGGGGGTGGGGGGGGGGGGTTGGTGGGGGGTGGTTGTGGTGGGGTTGGGGGGGGGGGGGGGGTTTTGGGGGGGGGGGGGGGGTGGTG